>CM037027.1:1917806-2517806 GCA_020875875.1 Dioscorea alata | reverse complement strand
CAAAGGCTCATCATCAAGTTACGAGTATACAACCATATCTTTTACAGACAACCATGGCCAGGCACGAGGCACCTTCCCTTTAGAGAATAAAAAAACACATACACACAAAACACTTTGTTAATTATGATCTATGATCCTTTAGGTCAATGCTTTTGTTGGTACTTGACACTTCCTCCTCTCTATGCCTCTGTAATTAGTGCTCCATTTTCTTCTTTCTATGCATGCCTTTGAATTTAGTGCTTTTCTCCTTTTGGAGGTTAGTGCTTTTCTTCCTTTTGCCATTGAAGTTGGTGTCAACTCTCTCTTTCTCTGTAACGGGTGAACAATTTCAATGGACCCAGATGTCAACCTCTCAGGGGGTAACATGATGCAAGAGCACTTGGGGTGAACAGGAACATGCATGCCATGCAGGCAAAGTGTTTATATTATAGGGGTAAGCATTCAAGCAAGAGAGAAAGAGAACATGCATATCATTGGCACATACTGTTGTTCTCTTCTGTCTATGGCTAATAGACAAACCCATCTTTTCAAAACCAGCCAGACAAACACACAGAATGTTTATCTAAAAATGGTAATGAACACAATATATATTATGATCATCACCACCATGCAGACAACATGATGGTATTCTGCAGAGCATCAAGTAGGGACTCATGTCAAGCAGTATACTTGATAAGAATGAGACATAATTAAGTAGTGCATTTCTTCTGTTATGAATGAAGACACACCTAGTGCTGCCAGCCATGAGAGAAGCACACTAGTGCAACTTTGTTGTTCTCTTGCTCTACCATCCCAACATCCAAGAATGGGCTGCATATGCACCTCAATAATGCTAATGTTCTAGACTTTTCCTTCTATATTGAATATAAAGGAAACAAGTATTGAGCATAGCTAGCGTTTATCTAACTAATTAGGTATGAAAAAAACACTAGAGAAAGGTGGCCATGCATGCATGCAAAAGTTTCAGATAAATAAATGTTAATATATATGTATACAGATAGTGTTTTTTAGTACTGTTGCTCTTGATATTTACCTAACCTAGGTAGATCATTTTATAGCTGGGAATGAAAGGTGCAAAAGTTGTCTTTTATAGGAGATGGTGCAGTGGTCCAAGCATGCACAGATGAAAACAAAGTTTTGTTGATGATATGCAGCTAGCTAGCTCTCCATTCCATTGCCATCCATTTCATTGGTTTTGGAAGGTTGGTGCAAGTTGCTCATTTGACAGGTCTCTCTCTGGTGCATCATGGCATGTTATTCTTAGGCCGGCAAGATCCTTGCTATCAGGATGAGCATCCTTACCACATAAACTAATGTAAAACCATTGGACTAATTCACAATGCTTTTCATGGTGCTCATATTTTGTCTTTAAATAAATATATATACTTGTCTTTTTCTCTCAACTCTGTCTGATTCATCCTCCAATGGTTGCATCACCAGTTGACAGTTTCTGTTTACATTAATAATTTAAAAAAAAAAGATGGAGGCAGTGTTTATTTTTAATTGATAAATTTGTACAAAGATCATGCAGTACTATCTCAACTTTGCTCACCTCAGCTGAAAGGACATCCATAGAGTTCTTTATATATCTTTTAGATTTTTTTTATAAGAAATATGGACAAATTTCAGATGGAATCAACCTTGGAGTTGGGAGAAAGAATGAAATATATTGAAAGAGTGGTCTTCTAGAAAATTTTAGCTAAAAATACTGTATATATATAACAAAAAGTGGGAAAATTAAGGAAAAAACACAACGTTCTCTGATCTGCTATCTATTGTTAATTTACAGCCATTCATCTCTCCATCTCGGTCATCTTATTTTCAATCAACGGTTGAAAACAAACCTCCTCATCACCATCTTCATCTTCATCTTCATCAACTCCCTTCTCATCAATAAAACCCTTCCCTTCCTCCATGACGTTCAAGTCACAGTTGTGAACCTCACTATTCCCATAAGTGAGCAACTGGGCCCTACGAGCCTGAGCCTCCCAATCAGTGGTCCCCACAATGTAAATCATAAATCCAGCACAACATATCTGGGCCGCAAGCAAGCCCATCCAAAGCCCACAAAACCCAAGCCCAAGCCCAAGTCCCAGTCCAATCGCAACTGGCATTCCCACCAAATAAAATGCACCCAAATTTATCCGGGCCGCATGTGCCGGCCTGGCACTCCCACGCAAGACACCGCACCCAACCGTTTGCGGACAGTTACCGACCTCGCACAGCCCTACGATCGGCAATGCAGCAGCCGTCAGACGCACGATCTCCCCGTCGTGAGTAAACATCAGGCCCCACCGTTGCCTAACTCCGGCAGCAAAGCCCATTGCTATGAAGCCCAATAAACCCGCAAGCCCAACAGCGACTCTTGCCGCGGACCTGGCTCGACCCGGCCGGTTCGCACCGAGCTCATTTCCAACCCGGGCCGAGGCGCCCGAACCCAACGAAGAGGGGAACACGTAGACCAAAGCAGTGGTTTGGATTAGAACGCCCATGGCGGCGATAGCGGGTTTCGGGTCGGGTAAAAGCCCGCAAAGGATGATGAGGAGCTCGTACCACCACCACTCTAAGCAAACGGAAGCGCAACTTGGGGCCGCGAGACGGGCTAACGGGCCCCACCCGGTAAGGCAATCTCGGATGCTGGGATAACGGGTTTGGCGGGCGAAAGGGAGGAGAGTGAGAAGCATGAAGAGGTTGGAGGTGGCGGAGGCGGCGGCGACGCCGGGGACACCAAGATGGAGTTTTGAGGCGATGAGGTTGGCGGGGAGGTGGACGGCGGCGGAGATGGCGGCGGAGAGGGTTAGTGGACGGGTGATGGATTGGGAACGGAGGTAGATGCGGATGGGGTTGATGAGGGAGAAGGAGAAAAGATCAGGGAGGGAGAAAAGGAGGTAGCTTTGAGAGAGAAGAGAAATATCATGGTCTTGATTGAAGAAAGTGAGAATCTTTGAGGAGTTGAGCCAGAGGAGGGAGAGAGGGAGGGAGATGGAGAGGAGAAGGAGAGAGGAACGGAAGAGAGAGAGTGAGAGAAGGTCAGGGCGGGAAGCGCCGGAAGCTTGGGAACAGAGAGGTTCGGCGCCGAGAGAGAGGCCGGAAAGGATGGAGTAGCCGGTTATGTTGGCGAAGGCGATAGCAAGGGAGCCTGCGGCGAGAGGGAGGTCACCGAGAGAGCCTAAGAAGAGCATGGAGATGATGGAACGAGAGTAGAGAAGGAGAGCAGTGAGTGCTATGGGGAGTGAGAGGTTTAAAAGTGATGTTGCTTCTTGAAAAACATTGATGTTGTTGTTGTTGTTGTTGTTGTCATTGTTTGGGGTGGTAATGGAGTGCATTATATTGGTTAGGTTGGGAAGGATAAATTAAAGGATGGGGATGTGTGAGAAATGGGAAGGGGAAATGTTTGGTTGTTTGGAGTTTGGAAGCAGTATATATAGAGAGGGGGAATGAATGGAAAGAGGGGGAAGGGAGGGAGACAATGCATGGGTTTGAGGGTGTTGATTTTTTTTTTATTTGGGTGTTGCCCAAAGAGGAAAGTTGTGCACTGACTTTGAACTTCTTTTCTTTGGGTTATATTTGAATGAATCAATGAGACCATGAGAAGGTATGAGACTTTTTCTTAAAAAAAAAATTTTGCTTCTGTAGTACATTTGTTGTTTTGTATTGGGAGGTGGGAGGCTAGATTCTTGCTTTATGTTTGCCAATAAGTCTTATAGAGGACTTGTGTGTGTATATGTGTATTATACTTGTACATGCTCAAATGAGTCAGATTGAATGTTCTAACTTTATGTGTGTGAACAGCATGTTCATGTACGTGGGATTGGATTTGGATTTTGATAGGTGGAGAGTGTTGCTATTGGCTAAAATTTATGGGATGTGATATGAGGATTTATGTGGAATAATAATTAACCTTTTTATAAGTTTTTTTTTAAAAAAAAAAGTGGATAAACCACTGATTTATCGAAAAGAGAACTTTTTTATAAATTGAAGAAAAGTTTTACACGGAGATTATTTTCACAATGCAAATAATGATATTTGACACTACTGTCAAATATTTGAGAGGAGCATTAAATTGAAATTTTGTTTATTGATTATTTGTTTGATATTTAAAATAAGAGAGTATGAGATATTTTAATATTGAAAATTCAGAGGGTTTGTGTTCTGTGCAATTTTGCTCTTGTAGCATGTAAAATGAGTAATTGAATTATATTTGCATGTGTTGATATAAAATTCATTGAAAGTTTATTAAGGTATAAAAATAATTAGTATAAGAGTTGAAATTGAACAAAATTTATTGGAGCTGATTTGATCAATCTTACATTCAAACTTTATATTAGTTGAGTAATTATTGAGGCTAATAAACTTTACAAAATGCAATTGGTAATTTTTTTTAATTATATTACTATCATGTATTAATTAATTTGAGGAGAGCATTTAAAGCAAGAGGACCGTTTAAATTGTGATCCTTATCAAAAAGGAATATTATTTGACAATTTTATTCATGTTTTTAATGGAGAATATTGTACGCTCAACTCAAAAGTTGGACGGTTTGATTGGTGATCCTTAGTCTAGTACTGTTAGTGTTTGAGTTCTTTTTTATTTTCTCATCAAGTTTAAGGGTCCTACATAATATTAATTTCTTTGATACACCTCAAACTTTTCTATGTTCTACTTGGGTCTACAATCTTATAATAGAATTATATATGATTAAAAACATATAATAATAATAATAATAATAATAATAATAATAAATCAGTCTCACTTGCAAAAACTAAGATAAGAGTATTACTATTTTAAAACTACATAGATATGTAACAAATTGTTGCATTCTCAATTACTTTTCAAACAACCAACATCCTTTCCTCTGTACTTTCATGTTCATTTTATGGTTTGATAATTAAGTTGAAAGTAGAATGGCCAACAACTATATATGCATCATTGTGATGATAAAATAAAATAAAATAAGATGACAACAGTATGGGCAAAAAATATATTTATATCTAAAGATACATGTGGTACCTATATATATTTCTGAATGATCCTCAAAATTAACTTCTTTTTCTGAGCTTCACCAACTTGTAGATATATATATTAGCTAATACTCCATAAAGAAACACAGCCATGCTAGTTGTTGCCACAAGGCCAACTTGAACAAACATGCCAAACAACATGTCTCATCAATATAAAATATATACATACAGCATGCATGCCTTGTTGCCCTTATCTTCAACAAGATATCCTTAATCACTAATCTAGATCTTTATATTAAGCTTCATCTTTGAACTTACAAAGATTTATGAGTGATATATATATATATATATATACAGCTAGTCAACAATACATCTCATTAATAAGCATAAGAATGTCATGACCATTGATAGAAAAGATGTTGATCCTCACCACCCTTCATACTTTCAGTCTATATGGCCAACATGGTGGCAAGTGCTTCTCTAAAGTATCACGGCACTATGGCGTGATCTTTCATGAGACTTTAGTTTTAACCCTAAAAATATATATATATTCTACATGTGGCCAAACACCAGGTTTGTAACAAGGGAGACAGTTCCCCACCACCCAGCCATGCATGCAAACTCCATTAATACACATGAGCAAGCAAGTTTAGAAATTAGGGTTTCATTCAGGGGTGGCTCTTGAATACGATGATGATGATGATGATAAAGTAAGGCTAACCAACCAGAAGCAAAGTGGTGTGTGTGTGTCTATATATATATTTAGAGTCACAGTCCTTGTTTGATTTGTATAGGACTGATGACTTTAGGTTCCATTATTTGAGGTTTATGGGATACGTGGTGAATGTATGTAAGACTGCATGTCATATAATTGCACTAGGGTGAAAGTGGGATCTATGAATGCAAATATTTATATATACATGTGTGTCAATGATGCATCAAAGTTTTTGCATGTTGTTCATGAAAAGATGAGTAACATAAATATATACTAATTAAGACTACTTGTATGAAGATGTAAGTATTGCTGGTTATTGTCATGTGGGACCATGAAAGCATGGAGATGGTGAACGTACTTGAAGCCGCATAAAAGCTAGAGCATTTCAAGTGCATGCCTTTGTTTATATCCATTATACACACTAGTGTTCATTAAATAAATCTAGTTGCCCACACTATATCTAGCTAGGAGAACCACACACACCCCACTTTGAGAACATTAATAATATATAATAAAACTGAGCTAGCTCTATGCTTTAATAACCAGCCATGATTTGACTGAAAAATTCCCTTTCATTTTCATGTTACAGTGATTATTAACCTTGGTTCATTGTACTCAGATTAATTTAATTAACTTAACTAAAAATCAACTTTAGAAAACCGGCCTTGACTGCATGAATGGTTCTTAAACTAGTTCATACTTGAGCTTTTCTGTACTTAATTTGAAGGAAAGAATTTAAGCATCTTTCCTGACGTGGATTGTAAAGGTTTATCAGATAAGAATGAAAAAAAAAAAGAATATGAGATGAGATGGATCTACGTTAGCTCATTTGATAAAATCTATCTATCTATCTTTATATATATATATATAGTGATAACCATTAATCTCTTCATATTCAAACTTTGCTAGCGCTACTATATAACTATTGCTGCATGTCTAAACTTTTATGATAAATATATATATATATATATATATATCATAATGTGTCATCCTACCCCACTAACTAATAAGACATATAAATTTGTTGCTTTACTCCCACTTGATGTTGGATGGATGGAAACAGGTCAGCCATGTCTGGTCTCCAACATTTTGAAAGGGATTGGAGAATGTTGACCAGTGATTGTGATCCATTTCCTATGGAGTTGAATTAGTGATGTAGCCATTAAGTTTCTTATTGCATGTTTTATTTATGATCATATATATATAGATATATATCATTGAACACATCATAAAGCTATTTTGAAGATACAAATTCTTTTTGTTTCTCCAATCATGCATCCCCCTTATGGTAGGTTGTTTAAAAGAAATTTGGTTCTTATCCCTCTGAGTTGGGTGACTTAAAAGATTTGGGGTTTAATAAATAATTTTGTATTAACTAAATAACATTAAAAACATATACTAAATTAATAATTTGGTTATGGAACAAGTCAAAAAAGCAATTGCTTAAGTGAAGTCATATTATTTGTTTCGAGTGTATTTAATTGGAGTTATTTTGTTTTAGAAAATACTTTGTTTTTTAAGATAATTTCAACTTACAGTCATCCAACCCTACATTTACAGCAACATCTAACAAAAAACTAGATCATGAACTAATGAATTTTTTGATATCAATAAAGGTTGTTACTAGCCCTATGAAGATGTGTATTTACCTAACCAGCCTAATTAAGCCCTAAAATGCAAGAAAAAGGGGCCCATTAGCCCAAGATAAGTTAAGTCCAGGGCTTGTGAACTTAGGTCCAGTTATCTAAATGCCCAATACGCCCTTGGCCCATGTCTCCCACATATATAGCCCATTAAGGATTTAATTCTAATTTAACATTTGTTTTATTTTTATTTTAAAAAAACATTGTTTGTTAAATAAGATTATTTTATGTTTATATCTTTTCACCTTAACTCATATTCGAGATATCATGACATTAACTCATCATATACATTAATTTCTTTTTTAATGTATATGTATATATAATTTTATAAATTAAATAAGTCACTATACACACCCATATTATTATGTCTCCACCACATATTGAGAGAGAGTTGAACTCTCGACTTTAAGTATGTGCGTCAAATGCTGATGACCTTTTATATGTTTTATACCGCAAAATATTTAAAATATTTGTAAATTTATGTTCTCTATTACTAATTTCTTTTAACATTGCTAACATTTGTCTGCATGGGATTAATGCAGATAAAAATCCATATTTACATGAATATAAAGATTTAAATAAAAAATACTTAAATAAAAAAAAAGAGAAAATGATTTTTTTTAATTAATTCTAAGGATGTCAAAACAAAACTCTGTTCCACCAACAATTCCATCTAACAATCTTTGTCCTTTATTAATTAAACAAATTGAACTATCTATTACTCCAAAAAGAAAAAAGAAAAGTTCTTTAAAAACAGAAAATAATGATGGTAATGTAAAGTTTAACACTTTGACCAACAACCTTACACATCTATCCATGTTTTTCAAACTCTTTCCCCAAACTCAACATCTAACACAAGGTCTTGTTAACACCAAAATTAAATAAATAATAATAATAAATGCAAAAAAAGAAAGAAAAAAAAATTACTCTAAATCCAAGAAGTCTTCTACATTTTCCAAACAATCTCCGAAAAAGAATGATAAAAAGACTAAATCTCATAATTCCATTCCATTGTTCCAAAGTTAATTTTCTCATTCAAAACTAAAAAAAACTATAATTATGCTTCAAAGGTCATCATCCACTTGCACTGGCCTCCGGAAATCAAGCATTAACATCACAGAGCCTCACCTTCTCTTGCTTTCCTTTTTCCTCGTTTGAAGAGAAGGTCATATGTCTGCATGGTGTCATCCTCTTGACCCTATATCTACCGACCGAGTGTGACTTTGCTGATCAGTGATCAGCCACCATTTTTCCTTACAACCCAACCCTTTCATTCATTATTATTCTGTCTTTTAGAGAGAGAGAAAAAAAAAGAGCTAAAACTTATATATATATATATATATATATATATGTTCAATGTATATATAAGCATGATGATGATAAAGAAGGCTGAGAGAGTACTTGGGTTTGGAGTTATGTGAACTTCTGCAATGCAGGAAAGCAGAGCCAGTTTGTGGAGTGTGTTTAATTTGCATTTGTGGCTTTTGTTTTGAATTGAAGAGATGATGATGATCAGGGATTTAATGATGGTTGTGTCTTTTTGTGGGGTGGTTTTTTGTGAAGAGTCTTTGTTAGAGTTATTTGTAGGGTTTGTGTGGTTAAGAACCGAGTTGGTGTTTGTCCATCCCCACTACTACATAGTGGCCGGTGGTGATGCATCATGCATTGGGTGTACTCAAGGAACTCATTTATTGAGCAATCAATGGGCTTCTTTGGACTTTTGTTTGCTTGCATTTGAGTTTGCCTTTTATTTGTGTTTGTTTTGTTTTTTTTTACAATAGTGTATTTGGTTTATCATGCTAAACAAAATTAAAAACTAATTATTAAATAGCATTATTGAAAAAAAAAACATGAATTTTTTCCGTACCACCTAGGATGAATGATTCATCTTCAACAATCGTTATTTGAGAATCACAGGTTTGTACTACTAGATTATTGTTAATCTATTTTTGATATGTTTTACTTGACATACTTCTATACTGAGTTGATTTGTCTTTTTTTTATCCAGCAAATTATAATTTATTTATTTTAAAAAATAATAATAATGACTTATGAATTTATTTTATTTTTTTATGAAATGTAAACAAATCATATGAGCAAATGTGCATAAATATGGTATTAATATCTCAACAAATATGTACCCTAATCTATTTAAGTTGAGTTTCAAACTCATTTTTTTGGCGATGACACGAACACTATAAGTAAGAGAACCAATACCAATATATTAACATGTTATTGGCTTCTAAGATATATATATATTAGCAAAATCTTATGAAATTTTTTTGTAAAACGATTTGGAATTATAAAAAAAATAGATTTTTTTTATTTAAAAGAACTTGGAGATTTTTAAGAGATAAGGAGAATTAACATTATTTCTATCAAGATTGATAAATAAATAGACGGTCCATGTTTAAAACTAGCAGCAACACTCAACACATGTTTCATTTTTATGTTAATGTACATGGCTGTACAATGAAGATGGGAGCAAAATCACGGATAACTTTCTCATCAACTTCCTCAATCTACCATATAAACCATATGTATATAACAACCTAAGAGTTTCCGTACATGAAGTATAACATCAAATATAATAACCTGAGAGTTACCATATAAACCATATTATCACAATTATTTTTTATACATCTAAAATATGAAATTTTTATTTATTTTTTTTAATAAATATGGATAAAATATAACATCAAATCTCAATTTTTAAGTCCGTGAAAAAATATCAACCATTCCTTCGTAAATGTGGTAGATTTTAACTATTGTAAAACATATTAAATCACAGTGCAATATATATATTGATAAAACATGGACAAATCAGACGTGAAATTAATATTTTAACACACTTGTGTCTTTACATAGATATAGAGTTAATATTTCAATACACTTATGTTGTAACACAACTGAAATGGATAAATCACAATATTTGATTAAAAATAAATAAATAATAATAATAATAATAATAATAATAATAATAATAATAATAATAATAATAATAATAATAATAATAATGAGAACTTGATGATGTAGCATGGCACAAAACCTAATCAAATCCCTATTTTTGTTTTTTCTAAAAGACCAAGTCTGATGTTAAGACCTGTTGCCATACTGTTTAAAAATGATCATAAGCCCACAGGCCCAAAACCCAAAGCACACAGATACCCCCACATAAAATGACACATTTATCCTTGTCTTATCCTAACTTAATCATTCACTTAATTACTTAATCACAACCTGACACCTCCCGAAATCCCAAAAACACCCTCCTCAAATTCAAATTCGCCACTCTCCCACCATTCTTAATTCCAGGGGCATTTTTGTCATATTAAATTCTTAATCCTGGTTTCCAGGAATATACCGTTGCTCTAACCGGAGACCTTTTCAAAATTTTAAAAAGATTCCCGGACTTAGCGGGAAAATTCAAGCACCGAGTCCTATTCCCGTAATTTTTCCCAAATCCATGCCCTCTTTCTCGGGACTGTGCTACAGTGCAGCGATCGCCGTCCGTTGTCAAGATCGAAGCTTGACACGTTAACGGTCGTCATTACCGCCTTAAATTACGAAAACGACCTTCCGTATGATTTGTCTGCAATAACGATCACGACAGCGTAATTAAAGGCCAATGGAGGGGTATTCTCGTCCAATTAATTCCAGCCAAGCACGGCCAAGTAAAAGCTATTACGTCAGCAAATGATCATCTAAAATACCCAAAACACCCTTCACCCTGCTGCGCTTTTCCCGAAAGAAACCTCCGTGAATAAAACAGAAGTCGAGGGACTTTTATGCATCGAAACATCAGCGCGGTCAAAAAAGGTACACGTGTCGAGAATCGAAAACGTTTGATGAAATTCTCGGGGAACACCCCCTAAAAAGAAAGAATTAATTTTAGGTCCTTCATATGGAGGTTTTCTTTACCATTTGCGTGTTTAAAGCCTTGAGTGACGTTTTGCTCCCCAATATCTATCTATCTATAATGAGAAATCTCACTAAAATTTTCATTTACCCCCTCTAAAATCTCCAAAATTTCAAACAAATATAAAATAATAGTAATAATAATAAGAGAACGTTCATTATATGAAGCTCTGTTTCTTTCTCTCTCTCTCTTATTGAAGACCAAGTGCTCTGTTTTCCATTCGTCAACCTTGCAAGCATTGCACCTCGGAAAGCAGTGATATCATCCCCACTTTTTGAACAAGAAAAGGCTCGGCCTTTGGAGCCAAACTTTTCACCAAACCCACGGATCCAAAGATTGCCTGCAGGAGTGGACTTGCAGAGTAGCAGAGGAAGAAGAGTAAGCAGCCTCCATTACCTATATTTCTCTTACCTCTCTTTTGAGTTCACATTCAATGGCCTCAAACCTTGCTCATAAGTGAAGAAGAAGACATTAAAGGCAAGCATAGATGCTTGGTGACGTAGTATTAGTATTGGGAGTAGTAGGTCTTTGTGTTTTTGCTTTTCTATATTAGAGAAAGACTTGAGCTTTCTGGTTTCTTTGTGCTTTTGCTTTTTGTTGCAATTTCTCGGAGAGAGAAAAATAAAAAAATAAAAAAATTGTTTTTTCTTTTGTTGCTTCTTCTTCTTCTTTTGCTGGTGCTTTTTGTTTAAAAAAACTCAAAACTTTGATTCATGTATCACATGATACTTCTTTCTTTTTCTCTCTTTCATCTCCATCTCTGTCTCTTCTGCTAAATGTTTTGTAGACCTTAGAGAGAATATTTAGAAACCCGAGCAGCTTTCAGCCTTCTTTCTCTACACTCACTGAGCGAATGAGTAAGTTTGTAAGTGAGTGAGTGATACTTCTCCTTATTCCTTTTTTTGAATCTTGTCATCACTTTATATATATATATATATATATATATATATATATATAATAAACATATGTGTGTGTGTGTGTGTGTGAGTGTGTGTTCGTCAAAGCTCGCTCACATTACCCCCGCTCTCATTTTGTTTGGTAATGTGAGCTTTTTCTCTGTAAATCTCTCTGCTGGTTTAATGGCTTGAAGGCCTCACTGGGACCTTTGCCTACTTGCCTCTTCTCTCTTATCAATCTCTCTTTCTCTCTGGGGACACTCTTTGTCTTCTATTGCACATCTTCACGAGGGCTTGACAGGTTGGGTTGTTCTCTCTTTTTTTCAAACAAACCAAAATAATTTTTCCTCTTTCTCTTTTCTTTTCTTCTCTCTCTCTCTCTCTCTCTCACTATATATACATATATAAAAAATCACTCTTTTTCCCATCCATTTGTTTCATTGTTTCCATTCTTCTTTCCTTGCTAGCAATGGGACGTGCTACCCGGTGGCTGAGAAACTTGCTTGGTGGGAAGAAAGAGAACAACAAGAACACCAGCAACAACAACAACAACAATGGCAACAATGGCAACAATGGCTACAATGAAGACAAGAGAGAGAAGAAGAGATGGAGCTTCACTAAATCCAGTAGAGATTCCAATGCTGGTATGGAAATACAAACCAATCATCTTCATCATTCCAGAACCACAACAACAGACTCGTCAGCATGGCTACATTCATTCTACTCTAAGAGTGAAAAAGAACAAAACAAACACGCCATTGCAGTAGCTGCAGCTACGGCCGCCGCCGCTGACGCCGCCGTTGCCGCAGCACAAGCTGCTGTGGCAGTTGTCCGTCTCACCAGCCAAGGCCGTGGCACCATGTTCTCCGGCGTTCAAGAGCGTCATGCTGCTGTCAAGATCCAAACTGCATTCAGAGGCTTCTTGGTATAATATATTACAGTATCATTAACTTGTAGAAACTCTTGAGCTAGAATTGATTCTGAATTGAATGTTTATTGTATTTGTAGGCAAAGAAAGCACTGAGAGCACTTAAAGCATTAGTGAAATTGCAAGCATTGGTTCGGGGATATCTTGTGAGGAAACAAGCAGCTGCAACTCTTCATAGCATGCAGTCTCTGATCAGAGCTCAGGCCACTGTCCGGGCGCAAAGGTCTCGCAAGCTTCAACCCGAAACACGGCCTCGGAGATCTCTTGTATGTTTTACACTTGTTAGCATTTGGTTGTTGTTCTTGTGGTGGTGATGTAAACGCTTGATAGACCATTTATGATTACCTTTTGGTTGCAGGAGCGGTTTGATGAGTGCAGGAGTGAGCAATTGGGACAGTTTCATAGTTGGAGGATGTCTGATACTTCAAGCAATAGCTTTGATCGAAGCCCGAAGATTGTAGAGATTGATACCGGGCGTCCTAAGTCTCGGTCTTCCCGGAGGACTAGTGCGAATTTGATTGATTCTGCTGAGGACATTTTGCTGCCATCTGTGTCGTCTCCTTTGCCTTGCAACATTCCGGCAAAGATATCAATCCCTGAGTACAAGAATTATCAAGACTTTGATTGGTGCTTTGCTAATGAGAAATGTCGGTCATCTGTAACTGCACAGAGCACGCCGAGGTACATGAATTCAAACAGTATGGCTGCGCCTGTTACTCCGGCGAAGAGTGTCAGTGCTGCAGATGGAGTGTTTAGACGGTTTCTGAATGCCGGGAATGGTCCTAATTATATGGCAAACACGCAGTCATTCGAGGCGAAAGTTCGATCTCAGAGCGCACCGAAGCAGAGGCCAGAACCCATTGCAGGTCTGAGAAAGAGGCTGCCATTGACTGAGATGATTGGATCAAGAGCTAGTTTGAGCGGTGTTGGAATGCAGAGATCATGCACACAAGTTCAAGAAGCATTCAACTTCAAAAGTGCGGTAATTGGCAGGCTTGATAGATCTGCAGACCTTTCAAGAGATTTAGACAAGGAGTACCATCACTACTTGGAGAGGAAATGGTGATCATAAAACATCATGTGAAATAAAAGAAAAAGGAAAAGATTTCGTATTTCCTTGTTTCACCATTGTAACAGTATTTGGAGAATGAATGAATCAATGAATCAATGAACATCATAGAACAACAACTTGTGTAAATCCGCAGAATGTGATTTCAAATTCACCAACTTTTTTCATCACAAACATTGTTTTTGTTTGTTTCCTGATGCAAACCAAACACATTATTTGAGCTCGATTCAAATGATTCGAAACTATTAGTGCTACTCTGATGATGACGATGATAATGAATTGACATGGACGGATAACAATGAATTGAAAAGGATAAAAGAGCTTTTGTGTTTGCACATGGTGGTGTCTGATGTATTTGGCAAAGATAGTGATAGTTGACCAGACAGTAATGTCACTTTTGAGGAAAGTGAAACTCCAACTTGTCATCTTCTTTGCAATGTGAGCAAAGTTTTTTCTGGTTCTGGTTCACTGGTAAGAGCTAACATGTTAACAAGACATGACATGAAAGCAAGCCAAAACTACTGCATCTTATCATCATGTGCAACTGCAACCACTTCACTTTCTTGCTTCTCATTTGTTCAAATGTAAATAATGGTATTAGTTGCAAACTGATCACAAACCTTGCAAGATTTGGCAGTTTTCTATGTTTTAATTTCATGCTGAGCAACCCAAACTCCGAAAGGGAAAAAAAAATGATGCCAATTGTGTTCTTCACTCGCTATGAAAAGAAAACACATTGGCTGGTGTGTATCTCTAGGACATTTTAAATTTTTTGTCATATAACCCCTCGTCCTTTCCTGTATTTACATGAGGCCCTAAAAATATTAATATACTTTTCTAAAATACTCTTTCTATTTGCCATTAGCCATAATCATTCCCTGTCATCACATGAAATCGTCTAACACACACAACTTTTCATAAATTTGAAAAAAAAACAACCTTTACATTGATAAAATGCTATGAAAAGGAACTGCATGTGCAATGAAATTTTTATCAAGTTATATACAAGTAGAAAAACTAAAAAACAGAATTTCAGAGATATAAAACCACAGAGAGCTTTAATATAAATAATAGATGAAATAGGCCACTACCACCCTGTGATGCTAAACCTGAAAACTCTTCTCTCACTACCTTCCTTTAAATTTCTTTTCAGTAATGATTAGGGTTTGATTTGATTGATGAGAAGGAGTTGGGAGGAGTGTACTCCTCTGGGTTCCCCTCCCAATCAGGCCTTCTCTTACTTTTATGAACATTACACATACACATATAGCCTTCACCTCACCAACACTTTGTCTTCCCACAATGCCCCTACACAGGGCTAGTTTGGAAATCTGGACCCCTTGTTACAGTCTCCTCCTCCCCATTCTCTTGACCTCTTCTACTTTCCGGAATCCATGCATATATCCAACCTTTTCTCAATGACCATTCATGGTTTTAATGAATCAAACTCACATTGATAATATGAAGGTGGTGACAAGGTTTACTCTGTGTGTGTGTATGTGTGTGTGTGTGGGGGAGAGAGAGAGAGAGAGTGTGTGAGCTGCTTTAGTGCTTGTGATGTCACTGCATCACAAGTACTAGTACTCTGGAATCTTTATGGGATCCAAGTTTTTAACAGGCATGGCTTTTCAAGCTATGCATCTTTTTTCTACTTTAATTCAGTTTAGGTTTTTGTTCACTTGGAGATTATGAGAGTTGATTAACTAATGTTACATGTTTTATGTTTATCTTAATCTTTATCTTCGCAGTAAATAATCATTACCATGTGTACTTGTTCTTTCTTGTTTTTCAACTTTTAAAGATCTTAGGTAACCAACTCATGTACTTGTATATATTAAGCTAATATGACTTTTACTAAGTTGGCCATAATAAGATTCTCCCTAGATCGTGTTTCAGATATATATATATATATATATATATTAGTTTTATGTAATTTAGGTAATGGTGAAAAAAAAGACCGACAAACAAGAATAGGGCGAGTGTACTACTACTTGTTTGACTTAAATGGTTTCTTTTACATGCAATTTTAATTTTTTTTATCCTATGTCACCATGATTAAAAGGTTAACACTTGTCTTAAGGGACTAATACTTGTCTTAAACCCAAAACGGAAGTAACTTAACTTGCAAACCACGCAAAAACAGGAGCTATAGGAGCAAGGATTTGTAACCTAGTCAATCATAAAATAGTTTTTGGGGCCATAATCTTGGTCTACTTTGAAAAGAGAGACATCATTGTGGGATCTACAGTTGAAAAGATAAGGACAAGAGAAATCATTCAAACAGCCCATAAACATGAAAAACATAAAACTAATTAAACTCATATACATATATTAATATAATACAATAAAATATAATAGCGCCTCTCTAAGCTCAAGCCACGAGGTATATAACAAGCTCCTTGCACCATGATCATGGATCAACACACAATTCTATATAAATTTTTTATTAAATTATTTATGTCCATGATTCAAACTCTGCACTAAACTAATAGTATTTCAAAATGAGAGGTGGTGTGCTTTGGAGTTGGCCTTAATCTAATGTGGTGAAGAATATAGTACATTTAATCCAGCGGAACTCAAAACATGAATTTTGTATGTACTGGCATTTTGAATCTCCAAATGGGGGTGGTATCTTGCAAGGCATTCTCTATTTGGAGTTTCTCTTCATCACTAGTGGTTTATTAAGCTTATCCAAAAGTACTCTGCTGGTTGTGTGTTCCAATGGCGTCTTGGATTTAACCCTCAAATCAGTGTATGTGGATTAACATGTAATGTGTGCTAGTGATGAGGTTAACTATGTAATTTCCAAACATATACAGAGTTTGTGTGATGAGACAACTAGATTCTCATGTTTGTCTTGTAACAAAATGGTTGAAAAAAAAAAAAGATGACTAGAAATCTGTAAATCTAATTCATTAAAATTGTTGTTTTTCTATGTCCTCCCTAAAGGATAAGATAATCAGTAATTTACTAGGGTTTCATTATGAAGAACAAGTTCATTACTGCACAAACCTGACTCTGTTTTCTTCAGCTATCCTACCTGAACCTTCGGACAAATCTGTGGACATCAAAGAGTGCAGCAAGTACTGGAAACATAGGTGCAATTCTAGGACCACATGGAAGGGTCTTCAAAGAAGCATTAATTTAAACGCTGGGAAACGTACACAGTATTCTAAAAACCCCAATGTTGCTGTATATGAGCTTAATTGGCATCAAAAGTAACTAAGACAATGAAAAGTTTTACCAGGGATTGAGGGGCCATCCTCAAAGTAAAAGCTGAAATGTTCTTTGCTGAAGCTTCAGACATGGTTCTGAGTTCCTAATGGAAATCATGTGATTTCTGGTTGTAAGGATGCGATGCAACCATTGGTGGCAGCTTCCTAATTTAAGGGGGGGATGGGTGTTGTACCTGTACAACAGGATAAGAGAGGAGCAGATGAAATCAAAAAGTCACTGGAATCCTGCAGTGAATAAGAACCTTTTCAAAAGTTAGGGTAAAGACCATCTAGGGTACAGGTACATACTCTTGCAAACAAGGTTCAACAAATAAGAAAATAAGGGATATTAACTGTGGCCGAATAGAAATGCAACCAATCTGCACAAACTTTATAAATCCAAATTGCTTACAAAAACCATTCAAAGTTCACACCACTCTTTTACAACAGATAGAGGATGATCACAATCACCAGCAAAGAAAACACATAACTTCCAGTTGAATATTGTTCAAACACGTCAAATTACAAGAGCCGACCATGTAAAGATGGGAAAGGAATTAGCAAATAACACATGAAATCTAGAAACCTTGATCATAGAGATAATCGCCAAGCCTCTCGACAACCATGTTGCACTGCCCTGGAGCCATTGGCTCATCATAAACACCAATGATCAGAGCCAAATTAGTTTTCTTCACGGTAACACCTCCAGAGCCCTGTAAGATCAATAGTTAGTGACTTCAAATTCAAGGTATAACCTGACTGCTCATGGTGAAATAAAAATAAAAATGGTCATCATACAAAGAGAGTACCTGAGAAAGTTAAAAAGTAGATTTAAGATGCAAGACAATGCAGTGTTCTTAATAAATAAATGCTTATTTTGCTATCAAAATATTTCTTGGTTTCCTGATTACTTAAGCTAAAATATCAAAATATCACTGTTCGAAGAAAATTGATCACAACCAAGCATAACATCAGTCTCTATACATCTTACATAAAATGTGTAAATCCTCCTTGACACATGGTAAATGATCATTTATCAGTAATAACATGGAAAGATTTGACACAAGGAAGGGGTCTGATAGAGTAGAAGAGTAAGAACAGAGAAGAGACACACAGAAATGAATGAGTACATTAGAAGCTTCTTGGAAACTTTTGTCAAACTCAATCAGGAAAATATTCGGCAAAATAGAAAAGTTTGCATTTTATTTGGCAAAATCATCCTATTCCATCCATGTTGCCATGTTCTTATCCCAGTCACCAACATATGACAAAATCTTTCTGGACTGAAGTTAAAGTTGGCATCTTGAATATGCAGACTATCTTTAATCAGTTAAATCCGCATGTTGAATGTAGCAACAAACACATAGTACATATGTCTGTTGAAGTCAACATATGAGATGCACAACAACTCATACAGAAAATTGAATACACAGAAAATTTCCCAAGCCTATTTGAAGAAGAATTTGTCAGTTATAATTATGAAACAAAGTGAATACAAAATTTAAATTCGCATTTGTTTAACCAGTAGTAACCTTGAATGTACCAGAATATCAAACAGAAAGAAACAAGTAATTTGGATAAAATGAGCAAGCAATAACAAAAAAAAAAAAGAGGTAGATTCACATGGAGTCCTCACCTTCTTTCCTCGAATAACAGCCCCTGGTTCACCTTGGATCACCATGTATTTTGTACCACCAAGGAAGAGACCAGTTGGAGCAAGTGAGCCAGGTTCAGCAAAATCATTCATAATGGCATTTATTTCCTCAGGCTTAACCTATGGATGGAATAAATAAAAGTTCTTGTAAGAAACAAGAATTTCACTTAACCAGAGAGAAGCAAAGATAACTCAAGATTTTAACTTAACAATGTCATTCATACAACCTGCCTTGGTAACCAAGCCAAAAACAAATAACTCAT
Organism: Dioscorea alata; assembly: GCA_020875875.1. NCBI lineage: Eukaryota > Viridiplantae > Streptophyta > Magnoliopsida > Dioscoreales > Dioscoreaceae > Dioscorea > Dioscorea alata. The sequence continues at coordinate 2,498,543 of CM037027.1, read as the reverse complement.
ACAATGAACTAAGTTGACCTTGTGCCACATTGTGAATTAAATTACAACTTATGTTTAACTTCTATATCAACCCCAAATTCTAAATCTTTGAATTTCCAGACAAGGTTTGGCATTAAAATAAATCAACAAAGAACAGCTCAAGAACCTCACTTAAGTTTTACATCGACTTGAAAAATCAGTATTGAAGAGTTACATAAGTATTGTTTGCCCACAAGTTACTTAAGATATATTCATTTAAATATTTATTTCTCCTGAAACTTGAGTTTTTTAGCCTCCTTTGGATAAAATGTAATGCTCATCAGCATAATATAAACCCAATACATATAGAGAAACAGCTTCCACGTGATGCTCATCCTTTGGAACAAATACTAACTCAAAGAGAACAAATAATTGAATTAAAGACAAGTATAAAATTTGAATATTTGGTCAAGTGATCATATTTCCCAGCTTGTTTCCTACATGTAGAAATTATAAGCATCCGCAAAGCAAAACACCAGGCATTGTAAACTAGAATAGTGTGAGCAAAATTACTATAAATTGTAAAGAGTTCTATGATAATTTCAAATGATTAATGTGACAGAGCAGTGCACGAATCTAACGATGAAAGGATTGAAGGTGCTTACTTGATCTCCATAATGCAAAAAGATCAAAGAAATGATTAAAGAAACGCACAATTCAAACAACAGGAATAATAATAATAACAGTTAAATATTCTTCACTGCTTGGTTTACGGTGCAATTTAATATATTCAAGACACTTCTCTAACTTCATTCACAATCCATTGGATACAGCACCAAGAAGAGACCAATAAATAGACAAAATTAACTTCAACAGTGATTGATTTCCACTAAAAGTTTTGATATTCAAAATAGTTTCGAATTTAAAACACTGCCCATGATCATCAGCAGGACAACAAGTACATCCACAAATCAAATAACAAAGTATCAGCCAAAGCAATTCATTCATGAAGAACCAGATCCATTTCAGAGCACAAAATTCCCATAAAAAGAACACCATCAAACCGAGATCCAACTCTAGCAATACTTTAGATCGCAAGATTCACATCAGTAGAAAAGCATTTAAAAAAAAAACGCTAAACATTCAATACCTGAGGGAAGGATTCGCTCTGCGCCCAAAGGCTTCCGTCGTTGCCGAAGATGGCGGCAGAGGTCAGATGCTGACCATCGATTTCGCACATCAAGTGGTCGTCCACGTACGTCTGCCACGACATCTTCGAGACACTCAAGCTACAATAATGGCAACCTTGGACCTCTCTCAACAAAGGAGAAGATCAATCGTAGTTGGAGATCGATGGAAAGAGATCAACAGGGACGAAGGGAAGAAGGAGGAGAAGGAGGAGCAATGGCGTCAAAGCTCAAGAGATCGAGGAGAGCTTTATTACGCTCCAGCTGTTGGCGGATCTGACAATTGAATCCACGTTGTTTAATGAGTGGCTCTCACGTCCGGATGAAGTTACTAATAAGCCCCTCATCAGCTTCATCAGTTTTGTTTGGAGCGCGTATCTTGAAACAAAATGGACGGTGGGATTTGAGTGTTGTTGTTGAGATTTCTCTTTGTATAAACCAGAGAGAGCACAACCTAAATGAGAAATGGCCATAAAAATTTTAATTAAGTACATGTAATAATTCACGAGATCCATGTTTTGTGTTATGTACGGTCACGGTTCAGGGAAAAAAAACTTTTTTTTTTTTTTGAGAATAATATATAACTATGTAAATAAATAAGATCTTAAATAGTATTTTATAATTTAACTAGAAAGATTGTTTCTGAATCTTATGTTTTATCTTTCTTGTTAATTTATATTTTTAATTTTCTAAATAATTTTACAAGTAAGATTGATAAATTTTCATATTTTAAAAAATTTTTCCCTATTATGCAGCAAAGAATTAGGATCAATAATGTACAACCACCAAGTGCTCATTAGAACCTTTTATAAATAGCAAAGAATCACAGGTGAAAGTATATTTTTAAGAATGTGAGTAGTGATTATATACAAATGATTCCAGCACCCATGTGTACACAATCCTTGCGCCTATTTGCTCCATTGAGCTTTGTACATGTACTTATTTTTTTTAGTTGGCTAACCGCTCACTTTGGCACAAAAAGAAAGCAAAATAAAAAATATAATCAATAATGTGTGGGTTCAATAAATCCTGAGATGAATAATGGATTAAATATCTATATCTATTGTTTATTTATAAACGATAACATACATTTGTATTTTAACAAAAAAAAAAAGGTAGATACCCTATTTAGTTCCTCTAATATAATTAATCTGATACTTTGGCCTTTTTAATATAATTTGTTTTCATGAGGTCCCTCTATTTTAATATTTGGAAAATGTAAATCCCTCTTATTGACCTTCTAAGGACAAATTATATTAAAAAGGGGGAATTATATTTTTTTTTTAAATATTAAAATAGAAGAATCTTCTAAGTATAAATTATATTAGAGGGATCAAAGTAACAGATTGACTATAGTAAAGGGACTAAATAGGATATTCTAAAAAAAAATACAAAATTTTAAAACTTTTAACCAAGCAAATAAATAACTTTGCTCGATCCTGAGCGCAAGTGGTGCCAACTACCAAAGGTCCTCATTTATGAGCTTGCAATCCAATTTTTATATTGGCCGGGTCATTACCATGTGCTCATGACTCTGCTATATATACACTTATCTTATTTGCTAAAAATAAATAAATTAATAAATATTATTTTCAAAGAGAAAATTATACAATAGCTTAAAGGGCCTATGGTTCACTGGTACACATGATCAATTTTTTATTATGTGCATGTCCATGACTGTATATATGCTTGTTATATTTGTGATCAATTTTTTATTATATGCATGCCATGACTGTATGGGCTTGTTTGGATTAGTTTTTGAAAAACCTTGAAATGTTTTTTTATAAGTTAAGCACTTCTGAGTTCAAAAAAAGTTGTTTGTATTGACTTTTCTGCAAAAGAAACAGTAAAAAAAGTTATTTGTATTGGCTAGATTATGAAAAAAATTATTTTTTAACTTATTTTTGTAACATTTTTTTTCCAAAAAACACTTCTACTAAACTGAAAAAAAAATATATTTTTTTGAGAAACCAATCCAAATAAGACTATATATATGCTTGTTATATTTGTTAATATATATATAAAGTAGATCTTAAAAATAGTACAATATTCATGCTAATCTACAATCTATGGTTTTTATTTCTCTCAATAATTATTTTCCTTTTTCCATTCTCTTTAATTATCGCAGGTGTTCTCCTTTTAGAGAACAATCCTCGTGTTTTCACTTTCATTTTCCAAGTCATATCTATTTTTCTAAGGAAAAGATCACAGGTACCCAATGTGAGGTTTTAAACAGATGCAAGTCCTTTCAATAGTTTGTACAAGAGGGCAATATTCCCCAATAGACACAAGAAAGACATCACCTCTCTCTTTATGGCCCAGCAAAACAGTAGACCAACTCATGCCACCCGTTTTTTTCTTTTAAAATAAATTCACAGACACTCCATCAACTAACAAATACAATTATAAATACAAATACAAATATCATGCCATTTATTATGAATGACAAACCTGTATGAAAGATAACAATATATAATTTAAATCAAATTACATATTAAATATGAAACGCTTTGATGATGATAGCACACTGTACACATTATTAGGAATTTAAGGAAAAAAGCCAAGCAGACACAAAGAACAAACTGATTGGAATATAGCCCAAAAACACTCACAGCCACAAGATTATTGCCTGAAATAAATACTATGGCAGCAACTGAATGAATTCATGCTCAAATGAGGATGCAGAAGAACAAAACCACACTATAAGATGAATTATAAGTTTAAAGGCCTTGATCATAGAGATAATCACCCAGCCTCTCAACAACCATGTTGCACTGGCCTGGAGTCATGGGCTCATCATAGATACCAAAGATCAAGGCTTGAGTGGTCTTCTTTATGGTAACTCCCCCTGATCCCTGTCAAGTAATCAAGCAAAGAGAAACAAGAACATGAGAACATGCATCAAATGTTTACAAGGTTTAGCAAAAAGACTTCTTATGGTGATCTTGAGAAATATTAAACAACTGAGAAATCACCTATTGGCGCACCTGGTTTGTTATCAGTGCGTGCCATGATTTTGTCAAAAATATTACTCAAATAACTGATAACTGTTAAATATACTCAAGTTTACCAACATTACCATATGGAGATAACTGTAACAGTTATTATTTAGGTGGCTAGTATATTCTTGTACAAACATTATTGCTAACTCCATAGCAAATTAATGAACCATTCTGCCATTAAAAGCAGAATAAATGGCATTGCCTGATGAATGACATAAATGTTTTCACCTTCTTTCCACGAATAACTGCTCCAGGTTCTCCTTGAATTACCATGTACTTTGTTGATCCGAGGAACAGGCCAGTAGGGGCCAGAAAGCCAGGTTCATTGAAGTCATTAATAATACCAGTGATTTCCTCAGGCTTGAGCTACAAAAATGCAAATTGGTTGGTGTGTGATTAAGACACTTACAAAATCACAGAAAATTTAAACAATAAATTTAGAAAAATGCTACTAATTTGCAATTGGAGATGCAATTGATGAGAAGTAAGAAATAAATCATTATGAGTTACATAAATACACATTAAACCAGTAGAGAACTTCAAAATCTGTTAAAATCCAACAATATCTAGAGCTAATTAGCATTCTCGTGGTACAAATCCTTTTGACAGGATGGTAATTGTCATATGGACCTTAAATCATATAATAGCCATCCATATATATATATAATGTTTAATAAAAAGTTGATAAACCATAACTTTGTTAAATAATCAAAAAACAATTATAAATTAACAATACAAGAATATGCTACACAATCTTCCAATAATGAAATAGATCAGCAAAACAGAAATAACCAATAACTTAAAAAACACAATTATCAGGGGAATAGCCGAATTAAGTTCAATTGAATCTGACTCACGTCACAATAACATATTCAAACAAAGAATTATCTAAATATACAACCCTATGAATCCAAAAATTTTGCATGCATACCTATTCACCAATGTATCTGTGAGATTTTTTATACAAATAATAAAAAATTTATATCTGCCTTGAATCACATAATGGCCAAAAAAACTTCAATTGAATCTGATAAGCATCACAATAATATATCTAACTCAAGAATTATCGAAAAAGTTACAAAATTTTCTTGCATATGCACCACTATCAAAAACAAATCCAGATCCGAGCTAAATATTAAACCAGAATCAAGATGATCCGACGATACCTGAGGGAAAGCGGAGCTCTGAGCCCAGACGCTGCCGTCCTGGCCAAGGATCGCCGCCGAGGTGAGCTTCTGGCCATCCACATCGCACATCAAGTGATCATCAACATACGTTTGCCACGACATCCTTCTCCTTCTCTTTCTCCTTCTCCTTCTTCTTCTCTCTTTCTAGGGTTTTCTCTGGTTGCGATGGTGCTGAGCAATCGGGTTCTTATATAGGGCTTGAAGACGTCCCCCTTCAATCGTGGAGGTGGAGCAATTAAGTATTGATTTGCCCTAGTTTTTGCATATATTTACGAAATTGCCACCAACTGTTGATGGAGAAAGATCAGCCTTTGATTGCTCTTTGATGGAGGACCAAGACCACCCATCTAAACAAAGACCTATAATAAAAAGTTTCTTCATTTTTTTTATGCCTTTATTATTTTCCTCTTGGACTGTTCTTGATTTCAATTATTTAGTTTGGATTTAAAACTTTTTTTTTCTAAAAATATAGGAATTTAATCACATAAAATCAATTATATATATATTGATAAATATATGAAAATCACCAATTGTTTAAAAAAAAATCAGAGACGTACACGAGTATAAAGTTGTTACTTCAAAACATTAATATTCTCATTTAGAATTTTAAAATTTGATTTTGGGTCATCTGAAATAAATATCATAGGTGAGAGATCCAGTATCACTAGACAAAATTTTTAGTACATTTATATAATATTATTCTTCATAATGTTATGAATTTCTTTCTAAAATGATGTATATATATCAGTGACCTTCTTCACTGTATTTTTCCAATTCTATTCATAATTTAGGCTATGTAGCATATCAAAATTGTGGATGTTATGATGATGCTTTCGAGGGACCAAATTAGCACATCAAAGAAAGTGATGAACAGCTAAGAATAATGGCAAATGAATTGGAGAAATAAAAAAAATAAAAAAAAAGGAGAAAAAAAAAGGGAAGAAAGGGAAGCAGACTTGCAGAGATATATCATGTTATGCATTGCCCACTGACAACGCATTGCCAATGTCACACACTACTTCAAAATTAGACCCTCTAATTTTAGCTACCACTTTAACTAAATTATGTATTATCCAATATTAAAATTTAATTAAATTCTAACTTTAAACTATTTACTTAAGTGACCCCATTGGTTCAAATTTAATCACAGATTTAGTCATTATGTTTTTCTCACTATTATTTTTTATATCTATACTAATTAAATAATTAAAATGATGGTTGTATTTTGCTATGTTAACATATTTGTTTTAAAAATAAATAAAATAACTATGTGTTTATATGTTTCCAGTTGAATGTCAAATGGTTATGAATATTCCCGAAGTATATAGGCTAAAATAAATTAAAAAAAAAGGCAAGGATAAGAGTGATGCTGAAAATTTTAAAAATATAAGGATATAAAAATGAATAATCAGTCAAAGTAACCATAAATGCATTGAGTTTTTTTATTTAAAAAAATTTAGCTATATTAAATATTAATAAATCATCTCACCCCGTCACCCGTCATGATGAAGAAAAATTTTGGTTGTGAATTAAATAAGATAGAATAATTGTAAAAGTTGAATTTCATTTTATTAAATATATATATATATTTTTCGACAAGCGCCCATACTCAAGGGATTTGTCAAAGAGACAGATAAATACAGAAATGCATCAATTACGGTGACTTACAAATCTCATAAAAAAATCCCCTTGTTCTGCAATGTGGATGAGTGAAACCACTGTTCTCTCACAGGAGACCCACACTAAGGCGATAAACAGTAAAAAATAATACTGGATCCGGATGTACATTATATGAATAGTATATAAACAATATTAGCCCCCGGAAATACACTGTATGAACAGTACATAAAAAATAGTATAAAAATTCCAAATTGCACAGAACAAAAAACAATACAATTCCAAATTGCACAGAACAAAAAATAATACAATGGGGAGAATTTGAACCCATCACATTTTTTTCTTTTTTTTAACACTTTGGTTTCATATTATTATTATTATTATTATTATTATTATTAGGCCATCCAATGGTTTTTAAATCTCAAATTGATTAAAACTTTTGAACTTTTTGAACGAGGAAGGCAATAAAATACCATTATAAGGTGATACAAATAAATATTTAAAAATAAGTTGGAAAAAAAAGTTTTTCTCTGCGTCAACTTTTTTATTTTTATAATAAACATGTACCCAAAAAAAACTTTTTTATAATAATAATGTTTTGGCACTTGGCACTTGGCACTTGGCACTTGGCACTAGAACAAAGGCAGCCTATTTTTACCAACTCAAGAAGCCGCCCACTGTATTGGCATGCTGTTTTTGAACACCAGAAAGACATCCATGATCCAAACCTTCTTAATTGGATAAGTTAATTTTTTTTTTATAAATTAATGAATAATTTTGTTTATATTTCTATAGGAAAAATAATTCCTAAAATGTTTGAGTTTAAATAAGAAAATTGATTATAATTTAGATTACATTTAATCAGAGGTGTGTATATATATATGATAAAAATTAAAAAATAATTATTATATATAATTTTAATTTGTTGAAGAAAATTTCTATTTCGCCACTTAAATTGGGAATTTTAAAGCAAGAAACAAAAGAACCAAATTTGTTCAGAGAGTCTCAGAGAGAGAGAGAGAGAGAGAGAGATGAGGAACTCCTTGCCGAGCATTCAGGTTTCATCCTTGATCGCTGCTTCACCGGATGAGCAGAGGGTTGTGGATTCCAAGAGCTCGATCCGAGGTTAGCTCGGGAAACAAATTGGTTTCCTTTTTCTTTTCTTTTTTATTTTCGTCAAATCTCTTGTTCAATGAGATAATTAGTTGCAATTGCTGTGATCTTGCTAGAATTTGTCCCATTTTTTCAATTCAAGCACCATTTTTGATTGAAAGAGCTCTATGTTGATCTAATTAGGGTTTCTTATGGTTTAGAAACCTGTCTTTTATGGTCTTGTGATCCTAGGGAAGTCCAAAACTCTGAGTTGGCCAATGATTTTATTTTACCTTTTTATTGAGGATTATATCAATGAAGAGGAAAAATAAAAATACGAATTTGGAATCAGTTGAAGAAGCAAAGTGGGAAATTTAGTGAGTTCATTGAGAGGATTTAATAATGAGAAGTGTTAAAAACAGGTAGTTTAATGATAAGGATTTTGATCTTATGTTGTTGTTATTGTTCTTAAAGATGCTCCTAGTTAAGCTATAAAAGAAGAAGTCATTCGTCATTCTTATTTGATTTGACAAGACTTCATTAAATTGAATCAAGCCTTGATATCAGTAGTTAGAGAAGCTTAAAGCCATAACATTGACAACTTTTAATTGATAAAAGATTCTAAAGCTGTAACATAATGTTGCCAAATTACTGCAACTCCTGAGCATAGTGGATATAAGTGTGTTGTTCTACATCAAAGTATTGAAAAACATAATGTAAATGGGATGCCTGAACTACATTGTCCAGGAAATTGGAGCTGTATAAATAAGCGGGGAACTTAGTAGCATAAATGAGAATGACAAAATATCTTATTTGATCAGAAGAAAATAAACGACATCATGTGGCACCTTCACTAGCTGGGCCTACATGAATGTAGCTAGCTTGACCTTCTCAGTTCTCCACCTATATACCCATTGCAAGAGACTTCCTCTAGAATCAATTTTCTGTCAATGCTCCAATACTTTATCTGCTGGGAGCCTGATTTTACTGTGTTGGTCTCCGGTTTAAAATACTTTTGATGAAAGGTTGAATCTTTTTATTCAAGAAATACTCATTGTCTGCATTCTGAGTTTCTGAATGATTTTACTGTTTTGGTTTCTGGTTTCAAATACATTTGATGACAGGTTGAATCTTTCTGTTGAAGAAATAGTCATTATCTGCATTCTAAGTTTCTGACTCCCTTGCGATTGCATTCATAATCATTGGCTGATATTTGTGTCATTCGAATGATGGAAATGTGTGTGTGTGTGTATTTATTTTGTTTCAATTTTATTCTGTTCTGTCCTTGGTATCAGCTCTCTGATATAACCTCCCATTTTGCTTCAATTCTCAGCATGAGTTGATTTGTTATCATTACATTTATTGGTAGCCCTGCTCATTCCAGTTAGGAAGCCTTGATCTTGCATGTGTTCTATCTTTTATTGAGTGCATGCAATATTTTTATCTCTTCGTCCCTATTTAATTTTAATATGCCTATGCCTCTGGTTATTGTTCAGTTTTTTATACTGCTTGCCCGGTCTTGTCCTTTCTTATATTCGGTGGATTCTTGCTTTTCAGAGGCTGTTCAGGAAGGTTTTAAGAATGCTTCTATTGCCGCTGCTGTTACTGCAGTTCCAACGGTGTGTTATGATAATTCTATTTTCTATGTCTTTGGCAACAAAACTAATTTTTATCAAAATACACTTCCGGGTGGGATGAATCTAAATTCAAGCACGAACTGTTTTTATCCTTTGATATTCCCAAATTACCTTACAGTTTAGTTGTCCAGGAAGAAAAGCTTGATTATATAATTGAAGCTACTCAGTTCTACAAGCAATGACAATATTAATCGAAATGTTCATGTTTCATTCATCTGATTTCCTTATTTCAGTTGGTAGGTTGCCGAGTTATCCCTTGGGCAAAAGCTAACCTGAATCACACTGCTCAAGCACTAATTATATCAGCAGGTAAAACATTTACTTCCCTCTTTTCTGACCTATTCCAGTGCAGAACAAGTTCACCGGTTTCATGTTCAGTTTCATGTTCTCAGAACATTACTGACATGATTTTATTGTCATGTATATTGAGCAGCTGGTATAGCTGCATTTTTCGTGACAGCGGACAAAACTATTCTCGGAAGAGCTAGGGAGAACACTATGGGAAAGTACGATAAAACAGGTTGATGAAGACCGAATTTTTCTTTGTTGCTTTTCGCCGAACTCGAAAGGAAATCAAGTGAAGGTCACTTATTGCCCCTCTTTTGAATCATATTAATTGTATCATGACATGTTACCTTGTTATCTATTTCCAGTTCTTTTTCTTCAGCAGGTGAATTCCACTCACAATGTTCATAATTTCCATTCATAATTATAATAAGGTGATTGAACAGGTGTAGAAATGTGAATTTTGATTTACTTTTAAGTAAAAAATTTCACATTTTAATATAAATGGAAAATAATATCCTCCCTCTTTTGAATGGTTATGGTATCTTAATAATTTCTTAATCTATTAGTACCAGATAACTTGTGGGTTGTTTCTCAATTTTGTCAAAAAAAAAAAAAAAAGCTTTGTTATTTAAAATTTTCAACTTTTGATTTTTTTTTTTCTAATTCAGGTTTCTCAAAAATAATTTGAGTTTGATTATTTTCATTATTACATACTTTGGTTGGGCTGTTATTTAAAATCAAATTTCACTTATTTTATAACTAAAATAACCAAATGCAAGCCCTACTATTGGAATACCGAATGCCTCTAAAATTTAATTTCTTAAATTTTATGATTTTTTTAATAAAATAAAATTATATTGTAATAATAATATTAAAGTGCATTTTTTCCCATGTGATTTGTCTTTATACTTTTTTGCGATCATAATGTATTTTATTTTATTTTTTCTTTTGCTCCATGTAAGATATATTTTTACTTTTAATATATATTTTATATCAATGGAGAAAAATAGAAAAAATTACAATACATTTCTGATTATACAAAATGCAAATACGGAACATGTTGAAAATTCAAAAAACAAAGTGAACAAAGCCTTATAATAATAAAAGTTGAAATTTAACAATTAAAACAGTAACATTAGTTGATTTTTATAGAATTTTTACAGATAAACATTACAATTAAAAAAACCATTTGTTCCTAACATTAATAATCTATTAATTCAACCCTTCTTTGAGGCCTTGATTGCGGTCTAACTATAATAATAATAATAATAATAATAATAATAATAATAATAATAGTGTCGGTTCTTTCTTCATCTTCTTTTTTCTTTGGCGTGTAGATGGATAAGGATGCTTCTTCTGTTTCTCTTTTTCTTTTTTAGTGGTCCTAAAATAAAAAAAAAACTTAATAAGTTCAAGGTTTCAACCCTTATCTTCTCTTTAAATCTCTCTTTCTCTATCTACTCCCATGGGATGGGACCCACTTTAGCATCTAATTCTTCTTAATGTTGTGTTTCATTCTTCTTCTCACAATCCTTTGCTTTGATTATCTATTCTTTAAACCAAACATAAGTCCTAATTAAATGATTTTTATTCATTTGTTCTTTACTTCTCTTAGGTTAGAAAAACAGAGTTATTTTAGGCCTAATTATTTTTTTTTAATAAAATGAATAAATTACGAATAAATTAATAGTAAAATAAAATAAAATAGCCAGAGTTGATGATGAGCCAGATTCTTAATAATGCCCCAGGTCACTAGGATCACTGCTCTACTTTCAAAACTATTCTTGGTAGCGGTATATTCAATAGTATTTTAGTAAAAAAAGTTGGTTTATTTTTTACTAAGTAAATACTTAGTTTAATAACGGAATAAAAATAAATTTATAGTTTTTATTTTACAAATAAAGGATAAACTTGCACAAATAGGAAATTAGTACCTCCACCTTTTCATGCCCTCATCCCGTGATTGACCTCACAAAGGACTCAAGTGCCAATTGACTTAAAAACCGTTGGCAAATAAATTTATTGTTTATATAAAAATTAATTAAACTTAGATGAAAAATTGAGAAAAAATATTATAGATTAAATTAAAAGCAAACAAATTAGTGGTTAATTGACTTTTATTAAAAAAACTAAGGTGGCTTATTGGTAATTTTAAAAAAATAATATTATTGATAAATAAAAATACTTTAAAAGATAATAACTGATAAATAAAAATTCATTATATATATATATATATAGTGAAAACTTTTAAAATAGAATATTAAAAAGAATTCTAGAAAGCTTTGGCTTTCAAGGAAACACAAGTGAAAATTTCAAAACACATGGAAACATGGAAGCAAAGTAAAACTTACTCTATTAATAACAAACAAAACCTTTTCTTTTCTTTTTTATTTTGTTTTTGGTATTATATCAAGAGGTGGATTGTTTTGTAATGAGGACCAGTTATCAAATGTCCACATTTAAGAATCAATCACAAGGATTTTGTTGGATTTGGAAATGGGGGAAGAGTTATCTAACTTTTCAAATATCAAAGCTTGGCCTTGAGTCTTAAACCTTTCCCTTCATTGATATGGACTTGTTTGCAAAGTTTTCCCTTCAACTCCTCATGCCCTTTTATGTTGACCATATAAACATTGGTAGGGTACTAAAATCTATTGTGGGACCCTTCAATATCTCCTTTCCTGCAACAGCTGGATGTTTATCTTATCATTTTTGGGATTTTTATTTTATTTTATCAAATTACATGTTTTCTTTATATATATATAAATTTTTTTTTCGGACAAGCTACGCTAAACACACTTATGCTTCAATCATGTATTGAGGAGTCAAATTTTTTATCTACAACATAAAAGTCAAGTGCTTTAACTGCTCAGTGGAATTTTTTTCAGTCTTTGTTCATTGATTTATTAAAAGTGATTTAAATTAATTTTAGAAGGATATTGAGAGATTTATAAAAATACAAAGCTCTTTTAGAGGGTCATTTGTGTTTATAAAATTTAAATTCAAAATCATTTGCGTAAATGAACTAGACTTCTAACATTTGGACTACATTTGTTGGTCCTTTCTTTCATTTTTATAATTTTAAATTTACTTAAATTTTAAGCATAACTCAAAGTAAATTTTTATTAAAATTTTGTTCACTTAAATTGAATTGAATTAAATAAAATATTAAAATAAAATAAAATCTAAAATGGTCTTAGTCCAATTTTGGTTTTATTTTTTCCTTTTAATTTGAAGAGTGAAAGTTTTGGTCTGTCTATAATAATATATTTAGATGTTTAGGTTCAACTTGATTATTTTGATGAATAATTCCTCAAATAGAACAAAATCAAACAGCACTTCTTTTTCAAGCTATATCCAACTCATCAATTCTGTGAGTTGGTTGAATTACTCTATTTTATTCATTTTAATATACTTTAATATAATATATTATACAATCATGTCTTGGTGATATATAACAATTATAATTTATTAAACCCATGATTCATCCACCATCTCAAAAATCTTTTTGTGTGAATGAATCTAATGCCACAAACATGAGTTTGCATGGTTGTTATGGTGCCAACTAAGAATACTTTTTCATGACAATGGGGGACAAGGCACCACCTTTGTCTCCCCCACACTTGCTCATAGAGACAACCTTATTATTACCCTTTCAACTTTAACCCATTAATTTTAAAAACAAACAAAATCAAAATAAAAAGAGATAAGGATATGGATGAAGACCATTCCCATGAACCTTATCTCTTTCTCCTACCCACTCTTCCATCCAAGAACCAAGTTCAAACAAGATAACATGGAATCTATTTATACTAGTCTTTCTATATATTAGTGCTTCTCATTCCTTTCTATACCTTGTTATTATTGTTTTTTCCAAGTTTGAGACCAACACAACAACAAGAGCTTCATCTCTTGCTCTTTCTTTCTTGCTTTGGGGTTTCATTGTTTTGCAAGAATGGGAGAAGGTATGAAGAATAATGAGTCCTTTTCTAGTGACTCTGATGATTCAATCTTGTCAACCTCATCAGAGCTCACAGAGGAAGAAGATGACACTGCTTCCTCTTCTATTGGTCCTCTCTTTGAGTTGTCTTCTCTCATGGATCAATTACCCATCAAGTGAGTTTCTCTTTTCTTCTTCTTCTTCTTCTTCTTATCCTTGAGATATATATGTATGTATGTATGTATGTACATGTGAATCAAAGAACTAATATTTGTTTTGTGATATATAATTTTGTAGGAGAGGGCTGTCAAAGTATTATCAAGGGAAATCCCAATCCTTTACATCACTGTCCAATGTGAGGTGTTTGGAGGACCTGCCTAAGAAGGAGACACCTTATCAGAAGAAGAAGATGAAGCCAAGCAAGAGTTATGGAGGAGGGTTGGATCTTGGCCAAAAGCCATTAAATTATTCATTGGGGCCTTGTAGTAAGGCTTATATAAACAAGAAGAGTGGTCTTAGGAGAAGCAGTAATAACCTTCTCTTTTGTAACAAACCTCCTCATCCTCCTCCTCATGCATCTCTTCATAAGAACTTGTAATTTTTTTTCTTTTTTTTTCTTGATGTTAGTTTGTATGAAATGTAAAGTAGGAGAATGAATGGAATTACATTAGATTTATTGACAATATGTTTGGAGATTGATTGTCTATTAATTTTGGTCTGGAATTAGAAAGATAAGAAACTCTGAATTTAGGATAATCAAGGGGAAAATGAAAATGGGAAAAATGATTAGTGATTTTGAAGGAAAGGAAAGGACATTTTATCATTAATTTTTCTTTGTTTAAATACAGAAAACAAGTTTAGGAACTTTTACATATCACCTGGGAAAACTGTTAACATTTTTCTGTAATTGTAATCATTGCAAATCAGAAATGTTTTCAAAATTTGATACAAAGCCAAATGTTTCCCAAATTCAGGCTAGAGTTGTTGAAACTTTTGACAATTGACAAAAGAGGTCACTTATGTTGCTTGTTCACACAACTCAAAAAAACAAAAGGGTCTCAATGTACAAGAATTTGCATGGTATGAATACAATCAATGTTCTATTTGAACTAAAGTTAAGCAAGCTTTGCAAAGGAAATACAAATCAAGCTTGCATAAAATTGACACAGAAATGCAGAAGATTTACATCACTGCCATGGTTTGTCCCAAGTCTGGATGAGAAAAGAAGAGAATAGCAGTGTTAGGGAGCTGACAGCTAGTAATTAAACTGAAAAAAAAAAAAAAAAAGGTTCTGCTTGATAGATGGCATGAGAGAAAAAGAACATTCTCTGATAAAGCTAAAGCACTAGAAGCATCTAAAGGTACCTTATGAAGCATTTTATCTGACAGATAACTGCTACTACCCTTCACAGAGAAAGTTTCAAAACAACACTTGGTGCCTTTTTTCTTTGCCAAAAACTTGCCTTAGAGGATCAACAACACACATCTTCATCTGTATAATAAAAAAAAAAAAAAAAGGAAGAAAATGCTGAATGAAGATTAAAAGCTCATTTTCAATGAGTTACAAGCTTCTTAACTAATATAGCAAAATTCACTAGCACTTGGGGAATCCTTTCTTCATTGATCATGATGTTAGGCAAATCATGCTTATATATATTTATACCATAGGAGTAAAATGAATTGAATAGAAATACTACACCACCTTCTTCCTCCATATTCATATCATCATCATCAAAGTCTATGTTCTGCAGGAAAAATTGGTCAGCCAATATTATCTCAAGAGTCAAGAATAACAACAATGTGTAAAGTTGAACCATGTGAAATAAAAGTAGCATGGGAAAGGAGAATTTATGTGACTTAAAACTGAGAGAACTAAATATCATGATTTAGCAAATCACAACCAAGTTTAGAATCACTAAATAACAGCAGTAATATCAGACAAATGCTGAATGAAGCATTCAAACTTTTACTTCATTTAATAATCAGCATCATTGCTTTCTTCTTCAGCATATCATGCTGCCACTCCCTGATCATCATTTTTACCTCCTTCTTTCTGAAACTTCTTTTTCATTATGCCCCTATAATAAATACATTAGGTGGCATCCTTAAATCAAATTCAACATATGAAGGGAAAAGGGGCCAGTTTAATTTAAAAAATAAGGAAATACACCTAAATTTCGGAAGTCAGATGACTGAGAACTAATTAATGACTGATCTTCTGTTAAGTTTTAAACGGGAAAGAAAATTACAAATTCAATGAAAAACTTGGGTTAATACAAGGCATGTTACGGTCTGTATATTTACTGTATAGAAACCTCCAAAGTAATACCATGCTCCCAATGTCTCATTCTCACCTTGCTTCTATCTTCAAGCTGTTCGAGAGTTAAAACAATTCCATATTGTAATAAAAAGAACATGATGCACATAACTGATGTAAATAACTATTGAAATTGACATCACTTCATAATACTGCCCCCAAAGAGGGATGGGAATCATTTGCAAGTTTTCAAATTAATGATATGAAAAATTGGAACAAATAAAATGATTAAAAATGTATAATGAGTAGTGGTAAAGACTGTTCTAAATCAAAATCAGTTAAAATAAAAATACAAATAGAGAACACTTGAATCCAGTTAGGCTCAATTAAACCATCTAAAACTAAAATAAAATGAAAAACAACAGGAAACAAAAGAAAGGAACAAACTAGCAAAAAAGAACTTCCAGTGTAGCTGATATAATGACAGACACTTAAAATTAATGATACGAAAACTCAAGAACAACAATAGAGTCTCATCTTCATTAAACCCAAGTTTAGAAATCTGCTAATCCTATGAATAACCAGGTTTAGTCAGAAATGGCATCTTATGAGATCTGACCACATGAAAGATAACAATGAAGTGTGGAAGAAAGGCATCAAATTTCCTCAAAATAAATTAACATCATTATGATCCAAAATCTTCTACATGATATCAAGTTGTTCTGATACAAACATCCTGTCAGGCAAGTCCTGAAAGGAGGTGATCTGCTGGAGCATAACAAGTAACATAATAAAGAATACAACAACAATGATTTGATATACTCCAAAAGGAATTCAAACTTAGAATTTTGGTTAATACAAGAAAATTATCTAAAAATTCAATTGTCATCTAAGAGACTTCAGATAATTTTACCATTGTGCATTGCAAAATGTGCCTGTAAATTGGTTCATACATCTGAAATACAGATCAAAGTACACACTTGGAAAAAATAAATAATTCCAAAAGTTGCCCCTATAATAATTAGTCCAAAAGGTACTTGATCAACAATCTAACATGGTAATTACTTATGTTCTCTTGAAGCCTAACAACACCATACAAAATGAAAGCAACAAGAAAATTTGCTCATTGATTAACAAGGGAAAATCTTCACCAATAATTCACAAAATATATTCCAAACACTGAAAACTACTTCATTTCTTGGATAAGTGATAATAATTGCTAACACATAAGTGGAACCTGCACACCTTTAGTAGCTACTATCTACAAACACCAAAGCAATAAATAATATTCTAACACATAAGTGGAATCTGCACATCAAAACAATTCAGGTTTTCCATTTGAAAAAACATAAGAAATTACTCTGACCAGTCTCAGTCAGTTGAGATGTGCTTACAATAACCAAAAATAAGTTACCACCTACCCTGTGAACTTAATGTTGACCACACAATGCACTTGAAAAAGAGGTGTTATATTAGTCCAAACTGGGAAAAGCATACAAAGTTCATGTTTGACCTCATAATTATCCAACCACTCACCAACTGATCACCTCATCCCCAACCTTTGGATGCCATCAATATGACACTGAAAATTGCACAGGATTAAAAACAAATAAAACTATGAGGACAGACTTTTAAGTTTTTAACAGCAAAAGGATCATCATTTTCTTTAAATGTGAAGTGCTGGTCCATTCCTAATGGGAAAAGCATGAGCGAATTGATTTTGGGCATCTAATCCTGCCAAACCTTACCTAGATGCCTTTTTTCAGAAAGCCAAGTAATAATAAATCCTTTTCTTATTAAGTATATTATAATTTAATTGAATAATATTTTTATAAAATTTGTTGAAAATTTGCTAGTGATTTTTTCCTCTTCTCAATCTCTAATTTTTTTTTTATATAAGTAATTAAAATTAATGTTTTATAATCTATTAAATTATATATCATAATGGATACTTACTATAATTTTGGTTAATTACAAGTTTGATATTCAAATGGTTATTACACAGAGAAATGATCCCACTGGTTCCGTGATAGTTATTATAGAACCGAGATGTGGTAAACCTTATCTGTTGGATTATCTTGATTTAATAACTTCTTAAGTAAAAAAGTATAAATCTTTTAAGATAATTACTAATCTATCCCTAGATTATATAATAAAAAACAATAAAATTTATAAACCCATGGCTAAAAATGAGCCACATTCCATAATAGTTACCACAGAACCGAGTTTACTGGATCAAAATTTTATTACACAAACTTGGGAGTGTTCTTAGGAAAAGTTAAATCTCAATTTTTTTTTTTAAAAACCAATGCAAAAATAGATATAACCATTTGAATTTTCACTATAAAAAGTAAAACCCATATTTCCAAATATTTTCCATTCTTCTATCCCCAAATGTTCAAAATCAACTCAAACATATAAAAATAAATAAAAAAAATAGTAATAAGTATAAATTTTCCTAACTTTTTTATTTGTATGAGTTTCTACACAAATTTCGAAATTAAGTATTTATAAAAGAAAATACTAATTTATATTTATTAATAATGTATTTAAATGCCAATATAAAAAAGATTTTATTTATCAATCAATACATGGCACACGTCCCTCTTCTTGCCCTAGCTCACTCTCTCACTCTCTCTCTCTCTCTCTCTCTCTCTCTCCTCAGAAGTCCGCCGGGAATTCTTGTCCCTCTCCATTATCCGGGAAGTCCGCCAGATCATCTCCCCTCTTTTCATTGAAACTGATTTTTGTTTTTTTAAGGTTTAATGGCGTATATATTGTTTCTGGATGTCATTCGCAGAGTTGTCATTCCAGTGTGTTTAGTGTACTTGGGGATTTTATTAGGTGAACTGCAATTTGAAGCTAACATCCCCGTCGGTGTTACCAGCACAGACGACATCCGCAATGTTGTAGGATCTTATGAGATATTAGGTTTGATTTGTTGTTTTACTTCATTGTTTATGGGTGAGATACTGCGAGTTGCCTTTGACGCCATTGAAGCTAATCCAAGACAACAATTTGGGTTCCGGAAAAGAGCATTATTAGTACCAATACTCAGAGGCGCTTTGGTCTTAACTCTGACATATTTATTTGTTTCTGTTGTTGTTTTATTCATTATGCTATTTGGTATGATTCCTACCATCAGCATTGTTCGGGTCTCTTTAGGAGTGTTGACTGGAGTTTTTTCCTTTAGTGCTGCTTGTGTGCTTGTTGGTTCCATGTGTCTGTTATACTTTTGCGCTACGTGGCCGTAAAAGCTTAGAGTATAATACAGAAATAGTTGTTGTTATATTCAAAGTGTAATTTTTGAAAGTTTATGAGAATTGTAGTAATGTATCTGTTTGTGTGGCCAAACTAGCTGTTGCATCCTTTTATACATGTAAGTTTGTTGTAGATGATATTATGTGTTTGTTTATGTTAAAATATCCACCGGTTTCCTAACAAAAGAATTGGAGAGCTTCCTAAAATCTTGCATCTTGTCGTAGCTTTAATCAGTGTTGATAGAAATAATGTATCAATTTCAGCCGCTTTATATTTTCATACCAATTCATGTTGCAATGTAACAGTGTGTGAGTGTTTGTGTGTGTATGCAAAATAATACCTAAAATGTTTGATAAAAATAATAGATACCCCACACTAATTTAAAGACTATCATGTCGTTTGGTTATCGTTATGGTTCCATGAAATTTTTGATAAGATTAACAATCTAATTTCAGTTAATCAAAGTAAGAGATATTCTAATCATGTACATCTTAAAGAGAACATATAAAATTTCATAATGATGCGTATATATATACATGAAGTTTCAGTAAATTTTATAGATATATTTTTTTGAATAATTGGGACTCAAATTTAAAAAAATAAAATGAATGTGCAAATCTTTACTTTTGACTTATAGATAACAAGTGAATATAAGTTATATAATAAATATATCATGAAAATGGAAACACTATTGTTTTCAAGTTTTCTACTACTTTTTCTCAGTGTATATATATATGCGTGTGGTGTGTGTGTGTGTGTGTGTGTGTGTATTAGTCCTTTGTTCTTGCATCTTGTCATTCTACATCACTTAGTTCATGTTATATATAGCACATTAAATTTGTATGAAGGTTTTCTTATATTATCATTTAGAGCAAGGGTATGTGGAACATAGTTTTTGGTGAACGGTGGAGGAATTCAAGGCCTCCCTCTCCATGAAGTTCTTAAGTTATGACATGAAACAAAAGATGATGAAAATATTATCATTCAGGGCAAGAGTTTGAAATACCAACCTCTAATGAGAACACTTTCACTATGTTATTGAAGTCTTGATATTCTGGCCAAGTTATGAGCTTATATGTGCAGTAATATTTTTGCTTAGAAGATTAGAAGCTGGACCTGGCTTTTTCAGGACCGATTGAATTTTTTTTCTTTTTCTATTTGGTTAACTTGTTTAAAAAGAAGTAAATTGGATGCGTCTTAATTGAAGGAAAGGTAATTTTATATGTTGCAGTAGTGGAGATTTTTCATTATTGCAAAATATCTTGGAAATCCTGTGCGAGCTGCTTCTTTTTCTGTCTTTTTGTCTGTATGAGGAACACTTGATTGCATTGTTCATGATACTTGGATGATAGTGTAGTACATGCTGATGTAGAAGAAGTGGTTCAGCATGTCATATAAAGCTTGTCATAGTTGACAGTTTGAGTAAAGGACATCATTGGCAAATGACGAGCATTTATACTTGGATTTGTTGATGGCTCCTATTTTAAGAGCTTTGAGGGTTTGAATGCAAGTTGGGATTGTTGAATATTATGTAAACTTGTAATATGTTGTAATAGTCATAAGTATGTATGTGTGTGAGAGTTTAATAGTGGGCCCCAGGTCAATGGTTGTGGGTGTTGACCAGTCCTGTAGGTTATGTAAAAAGGAACATTTGGTAGTGTGAAGAGTGGTAGATCTAAGCCTCTGTTCTGCAGCCAAAAAACAGAGAAGAAGAAGCTATTGTATATGTGTGTGTTCTTTGTTTCTGTGCATGTGTGTGTTCTTTGTTTTTGCAGATTCATTTGATCTAGTCCTTTGAGCAACAAAGTGGCATCAGAGCCTCTTGGGAAGGGCCACCGCAGACACATCGGAGAAAACCACAAAGATTTTGGTTTTCGGTTTGGGATTAGGGTTGGCCGTCTCCGGGGTGAAGCAATTGAGGTCGTGGCACCGGAACTGTGCAGGATTCGGAGTTTGGGATCGAACTGAGAAGAAGCTCGACAACGGATTGTGTATTACAGTACCAAATCTGGTCAGTATTTGCATTGAAGGGGTTGTTCAAGAAAAGGGTTCATCTTCACAACTTGATCTACATTGTTCTATGATAAAGCTTCAATTGATCTTGCAAACAGGCAATTGTAATTTGAGTGTGACCTAGCTTGGGTAATCTCTGTATCAATCTCTCATATTTGTTTTGACAATTGATTGTGTTCTGTGATGGATACAAACATGCTTCCTTTTCAATTTCCGAAACTCACTAAAGAGAACTATGATAATTGGAGTATTCGCATGAAAGCAGTGTTAGGATCACAGGCTGTATGGGATGTTGTTGAGAAAGGTTTTGAACAACCTGAAAATGAAGATGCTTTATCTCAGACAGAGAAAGATGATTTGCGTAAAGCTCGACAGAGAGATCAACAAGCTTTGACACTCATCCATATGTGTTTGGATGAAGGGATGTTTGAGAAGGTTTCAAGTGCTACTAGTGCTAAACATGCATGGGAAATTTTGCAGAATTCCTTCAAAGGAAATAATAGAGTTATCAAACTTCGTCGCCAAGCTCTGAGAGGTGAATTTGAATCTATCAAGATGAAAAGTTCAGAATCAATCTCTGAATATTTTTCTAGAGTTCTGTCAGTTGTTAATCAATTAAAACGATATGGAGAAACTCTAGATGATACTCGTGTGGTTGAAAAAATCTTGCGATCTTTGGACTCAAAATTTGAGTTTGTTGTTATAGCAATTGAAGAGTCAAAGGATTTGGATTCCTTATCTATTGATGAGTTGATGGGTATATTGCAAGTTCGTGAAGAACGCATGGCAGAGAAACAGTCTCAGTCTGAACAAGTTCTCCTGTCAAAACTATCCTTGAAAGATAAAGATGAAGACAAGGATGTTAATCAAGAAGGAAGAGGAAGAGGCAGAATGTATGTTCGTGGTCGTGGCAACTACTTTGGCAGAGGAAGGGGCAGATATGAGAGAAACTTTAATAACACTGAAGAAATAAGTCAGAGGCAACCTGTAAGAGGAAGTGGCAGAGGAACATGGCATAGAAGAGGCGGAAGGAGAGCAAATGTGCAGTGCTACAATTGTCAAAAATATGGACATTATGCAGCTGAATGTAAAAACAAAGCTATAGAGGAAGACAAGGTCTACTGTGCAGAGGCTGAAAAGGAAGAAGAATCTGTTTTT
Organism: Dioscorea alata; assembly: GCA_020875875.1. Taxonomy (NCBI): domain Eukaryota; kingdom Viridiplantae; phylum Streptophyta; class Magnoliopsida; order Dioscoreales; family Dioscoreaceae; genus Dioscorea; species Dioscorea alata. The sequence goes on along the minus strand of CM037027.1, from coordinate 2,475,946 downwards.
TTGTTAACTCAAAATGAAGAAAAGAATCAAGAAGCATGGTTTCTAGATACCGGTGCAAGCAATCATATGACAGGTCAAAAGGATTTATTTGTGTCTTTGGATGAATCTTTTGAAAGAAATATCTCCTTTGGAGATGAAAGAAAAGCACAAGTTAAAGGAATAGGTAACATTCTGATTTTGGCTAAAAATGGATCTCATCAGTTTATTTCTCATGTATACTATGTGCCTACATTAAAAGCAAATATTTTGAGTTTGGGACAACTTCTTGAAAAAGGCTATGACATCAGACTAAAGGATGGTGGAATGACAATTAGAAACAGCCGAGATCAATTGATTGCAAGGGTAGAAATGTCAAAGAATAGAATGTTTTCACTCAAACTTCAGATTGATAGTGCCAAATGCTTAAAAACATGTGTATCTGATTCTTCTTGGATTTGGCATCAACGAATGGGGCATCTACATTTTGGCGGCCTAAAACAATTGGTGAGAGAGAAGATGGTACATGGTTTGCCTTATATTGATCATCCAAATCAGATTTGTGAAGGTTGCACTTATGGCAAGCACTTCAGAGATAGTTTTCCAAAGGAGTCAATGGCGAGAGCATCAAAGCCACTTCAACTTGTGCATGCTGACATTTGTGGTCCAATTAATCCAATCTCTCTAGGTAAGAACAAGTATTTCTTACTGTTTATTGATGATTTTAGCCGCAAAACATGGGTTTATTTTCTAAAAGAAAAGTCAGAAGCATTTGAAACATTCAAGAAATTTAAAGCGTTGGTTGAGAATGAAAGTGGTCACTTGATCAAAGCCTTAAGAACTGATAGAGGTGGTGAGTTCACCTCTAAGCAATTTGAGCACTTCTGTGAATTACATGGAATTAGAAGATTCTTAACTGTTCCAAGGTCACCACAACAAAATGGTGTTGTAGAGAGAAAGAACAGAACCATTCTTAACATGGTAAGAAGCATGATGAAAAGCAAGTGCATAACTAAAGAATTGTGGGCAGAAACAGTATTATGTGCAGTCTACTTAAGCAATAGGTCTCCGACAAGAAGTTTGCAAAAGATTACTCCTCAAGAAGATTGGAGTGGTAGAAAGCCAACTCTTTCGCACTTAAGAGTTTTTGGGTGCGTAGCATATGCCCATATTGCTGATGAACTAAGAGCAAAGCTAGATGACAAGAGTGAAAAACTTTTATTTATTGGCTATGATACAAGATCTAAAGGTTACAGACTTTATGATCCAAGAAGCAAGAAAATTGTTATCAGTCGAGATGTCAAATTTAATGAAAAAGAATGTTGGAATTGGGAGAATCAAAAGGAAGATTACAGCTTTCTTCCAATGTCCAGTATTGATATTACTCAAGCTGAAAATACAGAGCAATATACTTCTCCTGCAACAATATCACAAACACCAAGTTTTTCATCATCAAACAGTGGAGATTCAAGTCCTTCAAGCTCAGTTGAAAGACCTCTAAGAATGAGAAGTCTTCAAGATATTTATGATGACACTGATGAAATCAACGATCCTGCTCTTTACTGTTTGTTTGCAGGTTCAGAGTCATTAAGCTTTGAGGAAGCAATGGAAGATGAGAAATGGAGGCTAGCCATGAATGATGAAATAAAGGCCATCCATAAAAATGATACATGGGAGTTGGCCACTTTGCCCAAAGAAAAACAAGCAGTTGGTGTTAAATGGATCTATAAAATCAAGAAAAATGAGAGAGGAGAAGTGGAAAAGTTCAAAGCTCGGCTGGTTGCTAAGGGATTTAGTCAACGACAAGGTATTGATTATGAAGAAGTTTTTGCTCCAGTTGCCAGATTAGAAACCATCAGGCTGATCATGGCTTTAGCTGCTCAAAATAAATGGAGAATTTATCAAATGGATGTTAAGTCTGCCTTTTTGAATGGGCAATTAGAAGAAGAAGTGTATATACAACAACCGCCTGGGTATGCAGTCAAAGGGCATGAAGGAAAAGTACTAAAATTAAAAAAGGCTTTGTATGGCCTAAAACAAGCACCAAGGGCTTGGTATAGTCGCATTGACAATTACTTCAATCAAAAGGAATTTGTGAAATGCCCACATGAATATGGTCTATATGTGAAGAAAAAGGAGAATGGTGACATGTTAATTGTTTGTCTATATGTAGACGATCTAATCTTTACAGGCAATAATTCATTGTTGTTTGATGAATTCAAAAAGGAGATGGCTACCGAATTTGAGATGACAGATATAGGGAGTATGTCCTATTATCTTGGAATAGAAGTGAAGCAAACTGACAGTGGGATTTTTGTTTCACAAAAAAGTTATGCAATGAAGATCTTGAAAGAATTTAATATGGAGAATTGTCAACCAGTTTCAACACCTGTTGAATGTGGAATTAAACTATCAAAAGTCGATGATGGTGAAAAAGTGAATCCAACTTTATATAGAAAGCTTGTTGGAAGTTTGAGGTACTTAACTTGTTCAAGACCTGATATTTTGTATGGAGTTGGTATTATCAGTCACTATATGGAGTTGCCAACAACTACACATTGGAGAGCAGCCAAAAGAATCTTGAGATATATTAAAGGAACCATAAACTATGGCTTGTTTTATACATCTGCCAAGAACTGCAATTTGGTTGGTTATAGTGATAGTGATTGGGGAGGAGATATCGATGACAGGAAGAGTACTATAGGCTTTCTGTTTAGTTTTGGAGATGCGGCATTTACTTGGTGTTCAAAGAAACAACCCATTGTGACTCTTTCCACATGTGAAGCCGAGTATGTTGCTGCTACTGCTTGTGTATGTCATGCAATTTGGCTGAGGAAGTTATTAAAAACTTTGAGTTTTGAACAAGTTGAAGCAACAAAAATTTTCATTGACAACAAATCAACTATTGCATTGGGGAAGAATCCAGTATTTCATGATAGAAGCAAACACATAGACACCAAGTTTCATTTTATTAGAGAAAACATCACAAAGAATGAAGTTCAACTCAAATACGTGACATCGAAAAATCAAATTGCTGACATTTTTACCAAAGCATTGAAATTTGATGACTTCAACAGATTAAGGGATGTGCTAGGAGTTGTTGAAAGATGATTTTGATATTCCATACTTGCTGGAACAACATCATGGGGCCATACTGCAGTTTATTTGACTTTACAACATTTTCACAATTTCATTTCTTTAGCACAATCTCAGTTATAAGTAGAGCATATTTACAAGTTGATATAGTTAATTGATGACGCGACTGCTAAGTTCTCACCTTTATTGTCAGGCCACACCAAGCTTCACCATGTTCCTTCTCAATTGGGATGATATCAGATGGCATATCAGATCGTGTCAGCTACCACCATGAATTCTTACATGTTTAAAGGGGAGAGTGTTGAATATTATGTAAACTTGTAATATGTTGTAATAGTCATAAGTATGTATGTGTGTGAGAGTTTAATAGTGGGCCCCAGGTCAATGGTTGTGGGTGTTGACCAGTCCTGTAGGTTATGTAAAAAGGAACATTTGGTAGTGTGAAGAGTGGTAGATCTAAGCCTCTGTTCTGCAGCCAAAAAACAGAGAAGAAGAAGCTATTGTATATGTGTGTGTTCTTTGTTTCTGTGCATGTGTGTGTTCTTTGTTTTTGCAGATTCATTTGATCTAGTCCTTTGAGCAACAGGGATGTGGTTCTTTGTTTAATAGTGACAATCTATGTGTTTATGGTCTCATATAGTAAGGTAGAGGAAAGTTTCAATCTCAAAGTAGAAGAAAGTTTCAATGACAAGGTATGCCTGAAAAACCCATGATTTCTTGTAGTGAAACCCTAAAAATTGTTGTCTTGTTCGCTAGTGCATATTTATTAATTGGCCTGTATTTCTCTGTGTGTGGCCGGGTTCATGATTGTTTTGTATTATTATTATTATTTTTGTTTAAATGATTATATCAACAGATTATTTCAAATTTGAGATCAATGAATTTAAGATTTTTCCTTTTAAAATTTCAGTAAGACAAGCAGATTGATGAGGCACCAAAATATTGACATTATGCACATGAATTGCCTAATTTTTGAAATGATATCAATATTTTGCCACTTCAAAGGCAATGACATCAAGCCTATCATCATCTTCTGGACCTATTGTAAAACAAGTTATTGGAGACATAATGTTGATGGGTAAATCTCTAGTGGGTACTATACTATAGTCAATTTTTACTTAGAGCATTAAGCTTCAGTTTGTATCATTTTGATTACTCAACTTCAATTTGGTTTTACTGGGCAGGTACCGTGAGGTTTGTTAGAGAAATTTGATGGCGTTACTGTCAGAATTGCTTTATCAGTAGCAATTAATAGCACCATCTACTGACATGTACATGCCACATCATCAACAATGTCCACATTGCCACGTGGACATCATTGAATTGCATAATAGGTGACTACATTGACATTGTTGATGATGTGGTATGTACTCGTCAGTAAATAATACCGCGAATTGCTACTGACAAGGCAATCTTGACAGCAATGTCATCAAATTCCTCTTAAAAACCTCTTCGTACAGAGAAACTAAATTGAAGTTTACTGGTTATTCCCTGGATTTTGCTCGAACAGTGCCGATCACTGTTGATGGGAAGGATGTTTGGGTGTTTTGACATTGATGAGACGTTGCTCTCCAACCTAGAGATGGGCACGGGCCGGTTAACCGGCCCGGCGAGCCCGACCCGCCGGGTTGCGGTTCACCGGCCCCCCGACCCGGACCCGGCCTGGCATGGGTGTAGAACCCGCCGGGTCGGGTTGACCGGTCAGACCCGGCGGGTCCGGGTCACAGGAGGCCGGGCCCGGAACAGGCCCGGCTTCACTGTTGAACCGGCGGGCCGGGCTGACCCGACGGGCCGGGCCGGTTGGCCCGCTAAAAAATATTAAAAAAAACAAAAAATTCAGAAAATAGAAAATAATAATAAAAAATTCAGAAAATTAAAAAAATATATAAAAAAATTCTGAAAAATTTTAAAACCGGGCCAAACCCGGGCGGGTCAACCCGCCGGGTCAACGGGTTGGGTTTCCCCAACCCGTAACCGGCCCGTCTACAGTACGGGCCGGTTACGGGTCATTGAACCGGCCCGCCGGGTCATTGAACCGGCGGGCCGGTTCCGGGCCGGTTTTTTTTTGGGCCCGTGCCCACCTCTACTCCAACCTCCCTTATTATGCTTCCCATGGCTACAGGTAACCCTTTTTCTTGGAATTTTTTTTTTCTTAATTTTCATTGGATAATTTTCAGGAGAATTTGAAAACTTTGAAGTAGATTAAAAAACAAGTAGATTCAATTTGATTGAAAGAAAAGGATTTGAATTATATATATAAGTTTTTATACAACACGTAACCTGAAATTGAAAAAAAAAAAGTATTTTCTTTAAAAATTCAAAAGTTAAAAAGAGCACAAATTATCCAAAAAAGGGACGAAAAACAAGAACTGTGAAATGTGAAGATTGACATCAAACTTAAAACATGCTTTTATGATTATTATTTTGTCAATCTTTTCAGAACAATTCTTGTTAAATGGATATTGTTGTGAATAGAGACAAAATAGTTTCATAAATGATATAGGATTTAGTATTGGTTAATATAAAAAGAATATAAAGCTTTGACTCTGAAAAATGTCATTGGTACTTAGAGGGATTTATACTCCGTGGTTGTGAGGTTTACTTGTTTCTTATTCTTTCATAATCCTATGTTTTTAAAGAGTTCTTGATCATGTTTGTCACTGACATTGCAGGTTGTTTTTAAGTTGCATTAATGAATATTAATTGCGGCTGTTATTTGAGATGTTTATGTTCTTAAGTAAATGTTTAGAGTTTAAGAAGATAAACACAGAAAAAAGTTCTCTTTCCGACTGCTATCATGCACTTCTGTAATTATGTAGATCAATATTGTTGCAAATTGCACTCATGACCAAGAACTTTATGCTGATGGATTATTTGTTTCTTTTTATTTCTAATGCTATTTTTAAAAATTGTTCTCTTTCTCGCGCTTTTTCACTAAAGATGCTTAATTATTTTTATGTTGAATTGCTGAATACTTATAATTGAAACAGTTCTTTGTGCTGTTTAGAGCTGGAGTGGTGCACTCACATAAACTCCTTTGGGAAAACTTATAGGCATTTGGAGTAGTTATTAATGTTAGCTATCATCCTACCGTTACTTGAATTGTTGTTATTATTTTGATCTTGTTATCAAATTGTTCTCACAATCAGGGTCATTTCTATAAATAAAAAAAAAATGGATATCTGACAGATTTTTTTCTGATATGAAGGGGCATGCATTGACTTTTTCCTTTTATCATTGAGATTAAGTAAAGCATTCTATTACCGTATTGGTACCTTCATTGTTTTTATTTTTTTTGGTTCTCTTTTTTGGAAATTTGGTAGATTAGAGGTTTTCAATAAGACTACATTTGATGAATGGGTGGTTGAGGCAAGGCGCCCGCATTACCAGTAAGCTTGCAGCGAGCTCCAAGGGCTTGGATATCAAATAGTTATCTTGACAGGAAGAGCTGAAGTTCAGAAGAATGCCATGGTGGAGAACTTGTTTGCTGGGTATCATTCATGGATAAGGCTCTATTTACTCTATTTAAGGTGCAAAGTTTCCAATTTTTGTCTTGAAATACAAGTATAGATATGGAGCTTGTTCTTCTCTGTAAATTCTAGAATGCTAATTAAAATGCTAAATGTTCTATGTTCTATTATGGGCCATCCATTTTGAGTTGTTTATATATATATATGCTAATTAAAATGCTAATTAAAATGCTAAATGTTCTATGTTCTATGTTCTATTAAGGAGTCAGCATGTTGGACTGCAGATTTTGCGTTTCTTATTGCCGCATCAGCCAAGATTTTAAAATCCGAATTAACCATTTCTACAAAACTGTGAAAATTTACATATATTTGTTCCATAGTTGATTCCATAGAAACTCTTTTCTCTTTCTTCTTGTAGATGTCTTTGAGCTGCTACAGATGTTTCTTCGAATGCAATTTATTTAAATATAAATCTATCAAATAATAATATTATATCATAAAAAAAGAGTCTACAAACACTTCAACTTAACAACATATTAATTCCAATCACTCATCACACTACCTAGCATATATTGTGCTACTGTCTTGGCCAGATAGCACAAAAATATCCCAAACATACTGCACACACTAACACAATGGTCAGACTCAAGAAAAAAAACACAATTAATATCGGAAAAGGGATAGGAGTGATACTGATGATAGGTGGCTGCATCATACCAAGCAGAATCACAAATAGTGAAAAAATAACACTAAGCATAAATCCTACAGCTAAATATAAGAAACACCTCAATGACAGAAATAATATCGGATGTTGTCGTAACACAAGCTCTTGTTCCCGAGTGGCTTTCTTACCTACTAGTATGCTGAAAGCAACCCGTAGTGTCTCGCCAAGCAACAATAAAGATATAGAAAGCATCAACCCCAATATCTCATAGGAGGCAATAGCATTGCCAATTCTTTCATCTGGACTTGTTCCTTCCTCACCAACCAGCATTGGGTTATTGGTTCCAAATGACAATCCAATAATCAATATTCCAATGCATACAGGAGCAATATAACGAATGACATCCAGAAGAACAAAATACGCCATAATACCTAAATATTAAAAAAAAATTAATTATAAAACGATCAGTATGATAATTTAATGCAATATTGATTAAGGATACATTTAAGAATGAAGTTAAGAATAACTAATCCGGAAAGTTAAATTTTTATTTTTATTTGTAGAAAGAAATAAAAAAATGATTAATAAGAAAATATATAACTAATCCGGAAAGGGAATAATTTAGGTGAAGTTAGATAGGTGTAGTTTGTGTAGTTCACCATTGACATTGTGACACATGTCCCAAAAATATATAAAAATATAATAACTTTCCTATAATGCCCTTACTCTTTTCTAAAAATCACTCATCTCATGTCACATGTCAAACATTCAATGGTGAACTACACAAACTACACCTATCTAACTTCACCTAAGTTATTCCCATCCGGAAGGGAATAATTTAGGTGAAGTTAGATAGGTGTAGTTTGTGTAGTTCACCATTGACATTGTGACACATGTCCCAAAAATATATAAAAATATAATAACTTTCCTATAATGCCCTTACTCTTTTCTAAAAATCACTCATCTCATGTCACATGTCAAACATTCAATGGTGAACTACACAAACTACACCTAAATTATTCCCTTCCGGAAGGGAATAATTTAGGTGAAGTTAGATAGGTGTAGTTTGTGTAGTTCACCATTGACATTGTGACACATGTCCCAAAAATATATAAAAATATAATAACTTTCCTATAATGCCCTTACTCTTTTCTAAAAAAATTGAAACCCACATTACCAAATATTTTTTCCCATTATTCTAACCCCAAAATTGAAAATCATCTCAAACTAATAAATAATAATATATAATATATAATTTCTTAAATTTTTATTTAACATAAGATTATATAGAAATTTTGAATTAAGTTCTTATAAAATGTGATATTTATTTATATCTACTAAAAAAATTTGATTTTGATTGCTTAATGAAAATTTTAATTTTATAACTATAAAGTATAAAGGACATAATTAGAATTTTTGTAGATCAAACTTCTTAAGCAAGAATTCTATATTAGAGACCATGTTATATTTCTATGACAAGGATGACATGCACTTCACATCACATCCTCTCTGGCAACACGTTGTTTCCCCGTACTCTCTCTTTCGTAACAGTCACCATTTTCGTGCTTCCATAGCTACAAGGAAATGGAAACCCTAACTTCCTCTCTCTAAAAGCCATAAACGCTCACTTTCTCTCTCTTAATGGAAAAGGGCAATATCAGCCTGTGGGGATCGGTGAGGGAGGATGCAATAAAGGTGCTAAGGTTGTTGCCGGAAGCCATACTGGCTCTGACGGCGGTGATGAGAACTGAGGATAAGGAGGCGTTGGCGTACCTTGTCACGCCCCAGCCCCACAGCCGGGCCCGCTGACAGATCGGCCGCATCCAACGGGGCGGACCCCACTGGGTGCAAGGCCTCAGATTTGACCTGGTCAGAGTCAACCTAGCAGGCAGAACAAGAATAATAACAAGGACTACCAACAAATCAACAGAAACAAAGTCGATACAGTTATGAGCTTAAGCAGCTCTACAAACAACAGTGCCACAGAAGTAAAATTTATACAGATATGGGCTTTAGCAACCCTACAGAAACAGTGCCACACACAAACAGATTTCAAACCAGAAATATAGACAGCACAAATCTTACTCACACAGAAAAGTCTATACTGTCTACAACCCCTAACTGGAAAAGAGATGACTCCCAGATACCACCCCTGCTCCTAAGCCTGATCTTCTCCTGTGAAAAACAGAGTTCACAGAGTACATGAGCCACAAAGGCCCAGTAGGTTCGCAGCTAAAACAGATAATGCAGAATAATACAGAATAATACAGGTATTTCAGAATAATTAAATTCCAGACAGATAATGCAGAAAATGCTCAGAAATAACAGAATCCAAAATTTCAGAAAATAACACGAAAGCAGACGGTACATCTCCCTGGCTAACAACAGAAATCAACAGCACTCGGCTGGATCTTCGACTGTGAAGTCGGAACAGAACAGAACAGAATATCGACGGCCGAAGCCGGATCTTCGACCGCAGTCGGGGCGTAGCGCTACTACAGAAAATGTGCCAGTAATGGAGATGTACTAAAACCGCGAAAACACAGCGAACATGCAGAAAATACAGAATGAATAATACGAGATTAAAATGCATAATTAAATAAGTAAATAAACAGTTACATAAATAAACCAATAAATAATTAATTAAACAATTAAATAACTGAAATAAATTGCCATTGATTTACCTTACAATGGCAAAGCAGAAATTAAACAGGTGCGAGAGCCTACCTGGTACCGGGTCACAAAGCTAAGTTCAGCAAGTCCCACAAATTCAGGCTCACTACAGAATCTACCCAACAAAATAAATCCACTTAGATAACCAGTCCTGGGTCGAGCCTAGACTTACAACTAAAGCCCCCACATGAAGAATTAACACTCAATCACAATTACACAAGCAGCTAATAAATTAACCACATAGAAAGATGACGCCAGCTTTAGCATTAATGCTACCAACAAAATCATAAGCATACCATAACTACTATAAAAATGATTAGAAAGCTAAACCATGCTTAACAACCATTAACATGAATGATTTAAGGAAATGCCATGCTCATTACTAATTAAAACAAAATTTAATTGCAATAAATCAGAATCACACTAGGCTGCAGGCTTAATAAAATTGGAAATCTTCAAGTCAAACAAATCTACAGAATCTCATTCAAAGCATGGCTCTCTAAGTATGCATATACAAATCAGCCAGAATAACATTAACATACTCAGAAGGCCACTGCATGCAAGTAATATGACCACCTTATAAGTTAAATGAAAGGACTAAACGGTTTCTTAAACAATCAGAGTTACTCAAAGAAATAAGGGTTTCAATATAATGCATAGTTGATCATACTAAGCAAGAAGCTAATAATAATAAAATTTTCTTTTAAAAAAAAAATCTCAGCATGAAAGATCTTGAACTTAACCAAGTTCAGAACTCTCTACCAAAATGAAAAGAAAGCTTAATATACCCCGATCAGCTCACAACCCAATTAAAATCAGATTTACATAAAACAATTACAACAAGTTAAATTAAAATTTACAGAATATGTTCAGGCAACAGGTTTAAGTACACCATTATCATGAGAGGAAATGTGACCAAGCATGAATTACCAAAATTATGGAATCTCAACATACTTAACTATTGCTATAATAAAGCATAAAAGAGTAAACTAGGAATTAACCCAAGATTAATTCCAATCACCACCAAAACTTACTAATTTACCAGGAATACACAAGCATGCAAAACTCTAATGATTTAAAAAAAAAATACACGGCAGCTAATATACACACACAAGTAAGCATATCTATTTCTCCACAAAATCACAAACAAGACCCTCTCTACAAACCAACCAATCAAAGTTAATCAAGCTACCAAAAAGAACAAACAAGGATGAAAAACCTTGAATCCCGGTGAAGAATCAAATCTGGATAGAATGCTCTAATCTCCCTAGCTTCCTCTTCAATCCAAGAGATCCATGGTCTGGTGAAAGAGAAGAAGGAGAAGCCAAGCTCACCAAATTCAGTCCAAACAGCTCAATAAATCCCTCCCGACCAGATCCAAAAATCCGGGCAAAGAGCCAAAATGCGGGCCCCACACTCAGACAAAGTTCTCAGTCAACTGATCAACCAGAAAAGTCTTCAAACATTACATACCTGATGATGACTAGGTCGATGAGTGGATCGGTTGGCGACGGGAGGGATGAGCGGCAGCGGTGCTGGAGGAGCTTGTCTGGTGGTTCCGGCCGGCGTAGACTGTGGGTGCTTCGAGTGCTGCACTAGCTTCTGGCCTCGTTGGGACTGTTCACCAAATCGTGCAGCTCATTCATTAGGTGATCAAAGCTTTCCAAGAGCACGTTGCAAGCAAGCTCGGAGGGTGCCGGTGTGGGTCCCCGTCGGAGAGATCTGGCGGAGGAGGAGAAGGAGATGTGAAGAAGATGGAGGACGAGGTTGTTGAAATGACAGTGAGCTTAATTAGGGGTGGGATGGGTCCTCTGTGGTAACGAGCGAAGAAGAGAAGGATGGTGGTAATGAGGTGGTGATCGGAACGGAGAGGAGAGGAGAAGACGGTGGGATGATGAGAAGAGAAGGGGATAGACTGACGTGATGGGATGTTTATCACGTTTATTGAGTCTATTGAGAGAGATGTTAGGAAAGAGAGAAAGTGATGGAGAGAGAGAGAGTTTGTTGAGTTATAACTTAAAAGAAATTTTTTTAGTGATGTAGGAATATGGAATTTATGTCAATTAATTAATTGCAGTGAATGTTGGTGCTTAGTTTAGCTTGTTGATATGGAATGTAGTTGGTTTATTAATATAGTATGGCTCAAATAAGGAAAGAGAGAAAGTGATGGACAGAAAGAGAGAGAGAGAGAGAGAGAGAGAGAGAGAGAGAGATGTGTATCACGTTTATAGAGTGAGAGAGACGTTAGAAAAGAGAGAAAGTGATGCAGAGAGAGAGAAAGTGTGCTTGTGGCATGAATGTCAAAGATGGCTCCTAGTGACTAGTGAGGGGGTTCTGTAAGACTGAAAGGGTTTTAGAGGGTTTCCATGGGCTTTATAAATGACCCTAATTAACTCCATCAAAGGGTTTTATATGGGCCAAAAGGGAATGAGAAGGGGTTGTATATATATATATATATATATATATATATATCTTAGGTTATAACCTTTCTTAAGGTAATTAACTGGTTTTAATTGGTTTTTTAAGGTAACCAACAGTCAAAACTCATTTCTATTAAAAAATAATATAAAAGAATAATATCTTATTCATTTATATCTATGTTTATTTTTCTAAATATTTATTAAAAATAATATACAAAAATATGTTTATAAATATACCTTTATTTAAAAATTTTAAAAAAATTATATAAAACCTTAAATATATTAGTAATATCAAATAATTAATTAAATTTAAAGTTATTATTGAAACAATAAATCAGGGTATGTGTGTGATTTCAAGTTTTATAAAGAATATATCTATAAAAACATTTTTATGTATAGAAATTTAGCGGCTCATATAAAATCCGCCACTAAAATTTGCCGCTATAGCCCAACAGTTTCGATATTTTTGGCCATAAGAGCAGTTTTGGAATGCCTTAAATTTCTAATTCCCAAACCTGCCTCAGATTTTGCAAGCGTAGTAGTGTCCCATTCAATGTAATGGATGCCGCTACTATTGCTACTTTCCCCCCAAAGGAATTTCCTAACTAGACTGGAAATCTTGTCCAAAATAGAATTAGGTGCATGATAACAGGAGAGCATAGAAGAAAGAATTGTCAAAAGAGAGCTGTTAATGAGAATATATTGCTCTACCAGCAAGGGTAATATGTGAACGATTCCAAGAACTGACACAACTGTTGGCCTTATCAATAAGATAGTGACATTGAAGAACAAAAAGCCTTTTTGGAGAAATAGGGATTCCTAAGTATTTGAAAGGAAAAGAGCCAACATCCATTTGAAGAATATTTTTGATGGCAACCTTGATCCTATTGTTACCCCAGCTAGGAAAATAAATACTAGATTTAGAGTGATTGGAATGTTGACCATTAAGCTACCGATTAATATTCAAACAAAGTTTAATACCTCTAGCAGCTTGTCTAGAAGCCTGAGTAACAATAAGAAGATCATCTGCGAACATAAGATGGTTAAAATTGATACTCAACTTTCTATCAAACCCCAAAACCATATTGATATTCAGAGCATAATTGAGGATGACAGAAAAATTGCGAGAGACTAGAAGGAATAAATAAGGAGATATGGGATCACCCTAAATCACACCCCTATGACTACAAATCCAGTCTGAAGATATCCCATTAACCAAAAAGGAAAAACTAGCAGAAGAGAGACAAGCTTTGATCCAAGATATCCACCAATTAGGAAAATTCATAAGGGTTAAAGTAGCAAGAACAACATTCCATTCCAAAGCATCAAATGCAACATCCTAAGAAGGTGAAGGAAATCATATTCACGAGAATGAACAATTTCTTAAGCAACAATAATATTATCAAAGGAAGATCTGTTTGAGAGAAAATCATTTTGCTCAGAGCTAATAAGCTTATGCATGAAAATCTTAAGCCTGTTAGAGAGGATTTTGGTCATAAGCTTGTAGCACACATTACAAAAGGATGTAGGTCTGTAATCTTGCACTTTGTTAGGGAAATCCTTTTTAGGAATTAAGATCACATAAGTTTTGCCCCAAGAACTCGGAAAAGAAGCAGTTTGGAAAAAATAAGTAACAACATCAAACAAAGGCTCCTTCATTAAATCCTAGTACCGAAGATACAAATCCACATCAAGCCTAACCGGACCAGGACTCTTACCTTTAGGCAAAGATTTCAAAGTACAAAAAATTTCAGTAAGAGTAATAGGTATGGATAAAAAATCTATATCACTTTGATCTAGACAAGGAAGATCATTAGGAAAAACCTTGAGAAGGTCAAATACAAAAGCACTATTAGAAGAAGTCCATAACTCGGAGTAGTAAGAGATAAAACAATTAGCAATGTCACAATGTTCACAAACAACAGAACTAGAATCATCCATATTTGTAGAAATTTTGTTTTTATGATTGCGAATGTGAGCATGATTGTGAAAAAAAGAAGTGTTGAAATCCCCATTTTTTAACCACATAAAGTGAGCTCTTTGGGCCCACCGGATGGAGTTAAGTTTGAACAGAGCTTCATGCCATTTATAAAGGGACCGTAGAGTTTGACTTTGAATATTTGAATGGTGAGACCATCTCTAACCCAAAACTCTACATTTGAAGCTTTAACATACAAAAATACAGCTTTTATGGTAAAAGAATCTCCAACCAGGTTATTTTCTTTTGTGCGTACCACAGTATGCACTTGTGTGAAAGAGTCTCCTTCTTTCCAGTTCCTTTCCCATTAGCTTTGCCCTAAAAAAAAGCAAGCCATTCTTCTCCCCCTTTGCTGCTTTGCCCTTTCTCCATTGCTTTGCTCACCGACCATCCCTCAGGGTTCTCATCTGTGCCCTAGAGAACGCTAGCCATCCCTTGGCCATCACTCACTTTGCCCCTCATTTGCTCTAGATCAAAGACCTAGAGAACGCCAGCCAGTCTTCGCCCATCTCATGATGAAATCTTCTTCCGGATTCTTGAAGATTTGGGAGAAGTAGAGCTCAAATGTTACCTGAACTTATTTTTTAGTACATTATATTTGGATAATTTTTGTATAGAAATCCATGAAGTGAATTAGTTGCTTCATCTTTATTGTTATTTTTGTATAGAAACTAGGGGTTATACTACAACACAACTTGCTTTTAGAGGTGTAGAATTTGAGACAATTATTATATTTGCCTTTAAATTTAACTTTTAAGAAACAAATATGACATATACCTCTATATATAAAAATATTTGCCTCTAATTGACATATTTTTTTTAATTATAATGACATAATTCATCTACTTATTTATTGAGGATATTTTGGTTTTCTTAATTGCATCTAATAATATTGTTGCTATTAGTACAAAAATATATACCTTTTAGAGGCAAATTAATATATTAATAGAGACTTTATTTAAAGGTATCTAATTAAAGGTCTTTTAGTAACAAATTTTGTGATACATAGAGGCTTTATTTAAAGGCCTCTAATTAAGGCCTTGTAGAGGCAACTTTAAAATTGTTAAAGGCTTTTATTTGGTCTCTATTACAAGGCTTTTAGAGACCGAAAAAATCACAATTAATTATTAATTAAATAATGTCACATTTGAAGGAGCCACTTTCAACTTGTGAGTCTCAAATCCTTTATAATTTAAATAATTTTTACTATCTTATGTTTTTTTATTAAAAAAATATGAGAAATACAACATAAATTGTAACTCAAGTTTAATTTTAATTTTTTTCAATTAAAGTTATTGGTGATTGGGAATGAAGAACAACTAAGAAGCCATCCAAGAAAATAAATGAATCGCTAAAGTTTTCACAAGCTTTTTAGGTTTCCAGAGCTAAACTGAGCTTTGACCCAAAGAAAATCAAGAGATCAAGGTTGAGGACTTCAACCAAGTTGAACCAGCGGTCAATAATGTATTAATAAAATAATTTATATTTAAATCATATATACTTAAAAACAGATAATGAAAATAAAAAATTACTTTTATATTACATTAAATTAAATTGAAAATTTTTTTATGTAAGAAATTTTGTTTAGCTTTTTTAAAATAAATTTAAAGATCAATATGTTATAATCTACTAAGTTATCACTATTATTATTTTGAAATAAATCAATATTAATTTTTAAAAATTATATAATTATATTTTAAATTTTTAAAAATTTATATATATATTTTTTTACGAGGTCACGTGGCTTCTCGAATTTGTTCTTGTAGAAGGTTTAGCCAATCAAAAATAGTGATATTGTAAAACTTTAAGAGGACTTTTAATTTGTCATGGCTAATCTAGAGAGGTTAATTAGACAAGCATTACCTAATTAAAAAAATATTATTTGAAATCACCTGAACAAATATGAACCATCATGGTTGAACTGGGCTTGGGTTTCAATCTACATTGTTTTTAAAAGAAAACCAAACTACCATAGCATATGGATCTAGTTTGAATGGGTTGAAGTGGTTAAGTGGTCCATCTCGTCTTGCTTACATTAAATGGGTCAATTAGGGATAATTAATGAGTAATTTTTTGCAATAGTTAAGCGCCATAGTAATCATCATGATTAGGAACACATATCTTAAAGCAATCCTAACAAATCAGCCATTTGCTAGGCAAATAATTTGTTGTAAAACTAAGTTTTAGCAGGCAACATTATCCTAATCATCGGATAAAAAGACATAATCTCAAAGCAACAACAAAGGTTCAGATCATAGCCCATTGTCAAACGCATCTATAACTTTATGTTACCAACCCTCGCATTCACCGTGAAATCTATTTCAAAATTTGATATTGAGAGAGAGAGAGAGAGAGATAGGGACGTTGATGTGATCAAAGTTTATAGTTGTTCATTGTGAAGCTGTTCACGTAAGATCTTAATTTTTCTCTCCATATTTTTTTATTTTTTTTTTTTTTATGCATCTTGCTCATTAGTATCATTTTGGATTTGATGGAATTTGATATATTTTGATAAAACTATTGAATCTTGCTTCCTTGTTCCATGATCAAGTTCTAGATGGTATTCAATTAATTGTATTTTCGGAAATGATGCATCTTCATTGTTTTCTTGAATCTTGTGTTATTTTCTTGCTCAATGTGAGGTTTCTAAAATTTATACTCATTTAGATCTTACTAAGAGTAGTGGTAACCCTAATTCTATCGAGTGTTATTCAGAGTTTTTGAAATCGGAGAAGCAAAATTTAAGATTTATACAAATTAAAAAGTAATCATCAAACTAAAGAACAACTATATTTCTCTAAAAATTAAAAAAATTTAAAAAATTATTATGAGATTATAAAAGAGTGACTTCAAATAAATTTTATTCAAATACTATTATTAAAATATTTTACTTGATCTAATCATTTTTTTTTTACTAATTTTCATTCTTCATTGGTGATTAACACATCCTATAAATTGTTTTAAAATATAATTAAAATTTAAAAAATTATAAGATGATTTACATAACAAACTCAATTACTTTAAATTTTAAAATTTATGAGATAATTTACATTCAAATACTATTATTTAAAAATTTATATGATCTAAGAATTTTTTATTAATTTTCATTCTTCATTCGTGATTAACACATCCTATAAATTGCTTTAAAATATAATTTAAATTTTAAAAATTATAAGATGATTTACATTACAGACTCAATTACTTTAAATTTAAAAAATTATGAGATAATTTACATTGAAATAATATTATTAAAATATTTTATATGATTCAAAGCTTTTTTTTATTAATTTGTGATTAACACATCCTATAAATTATTTTAAAATATAATTTAAATTTTAAAAAATTTAAAAATTATATGATGATTTACATAACAAACTCAATTGCTTTAAATTTAAAAAATTATGAGATAATTTACATTGAAATACTATTATTTAAATATTTTATATGATTCAAAGCCTTTTTTTTATTAATTTGTGATTAACACATCCTATAAATTATTTTAAAATATAATTTAAATTTTTAAAATTATAAGATGATTTACATAACAAACTCAATTACTTTAAATTTTAAAAATAACGAGATAATTTATATTCAAATACTATTATTAAAATATTTATATGATCTAAGCATTTTTTTTATTAATTTTCATTCTTCACTCGTAATTAACACATCCTATAAATAATTTTAAAATATAATTTAAATTTAAAAATTATAAGATGATTTACATAATCAACTCAATTACTTTAAATTTAAAAAATTATGAGATAATTTACATAACATAACTCAATATATAAGATTTTATGAACAAAAACAAATCAAAGCAAAATAATATTATATAAAACTATGTAATTTTGAATACGACTATTAAATTAAAAAATTAAGGGCTTTTTAATAAAGTAACCATATTTTATTTTTTATTTAACCAAATGGCCCTAAGACCATTTTAATTGTAAAAATAGTCCTAAGACCATCATATCACCCACATGGGCGTTGTGATGTGCTGACTAGGCGCTGAGGCAGCGCTGACTGCATTTAAATCATGAAATCAATAATAACTTTTGCTCCATTGGAGTTAAAAAAACATAATTGTATTTAAATATAAATAAAGTTACATCATATATTTCTCCCTTGTTTAGGGCAAGTAGTTCTATAATGACCCAGTTGTTTACATATAGAGCATAAATTACGTCTAGTAAAATCAGGGTTTCTATCCATATGCATTCTTCTACGTCTGACCTTTGGTCGGCCAGCAGTAAGTCGGTCAACAGGTGAAACCATCTTTGGCCCAGGTATAGGTTGTCAAAATTGTGAACTCGGTACTGAATGAAAACATTGATCATAAGTTTGTCTGTATGACATTACAGTCAACCAATGGAGCATAAGTTATTATTGATTTCATGATTTAATTAAAAAATAAATTATAAGCCCTTGGTGTTTTCATATTCAAATTTATTCTTTAAAATTAATTTTTAATAAATTTAAAAAATTACATAATTTTTTAAACAAAATTTAGGTTAAATAATCAAAGGAAAAAGATTATTTGTTAATTATAAAACAAATAAGATATTTAAATTAAAAAAACACACTTATATATTTCTTAAAAAGTTATTTAAAAGTTTAATAAATTTAAAACAGTAATAAATTTTTTAAAAAAATGGGTTAAAAAAACTCAAGAATATATCAACTTATTGATTATAAAACAATTCAGGGGGTTAAAATACAAAAAATCATGATTTTTTATTTAAAAATACCACGTCAATAGTGCAGTCAACCCTAACTCAGAGCCTAGTCAGCACATCACAATGCCCATGTGGGTGATGTGATAGTCTTAGGGGCATTTTAACAATTAAAATGGTCTTAGGGCATTTGGTTAAATAAAAAATAAAATAGGGTTACTTTATTAAAAAGCCCAAAAATTAATAATTAATTAAAAAATCTCGGATGATTTTTTAATAATATATAAATAATTAATAAATTAATAAATAATCTAAATGAAAACAAACACACAATTGACTCTAGATTGCATTTACAATCCTAATTCCAATTTCTAAATTTGAATATTTTTTTTTATCTAATAGTGCAATTGGAGCTCAACGGATTAGGGTTTTCAAATAGCCTCTTTTTGAAAAGCCGGCATTGTTGACGCTAAAAAGTCTCCTGCTCGTTTCAATGACCAAAGTTATCTCATCCTTGAATTCTTACGATGAGTTCCACAATAATTATTTGAGATGGTTTTGATTTCGTTTCCACATGTGCTTGTTGATTATTTTTATCTCACCACAACGCTTCCCAGAAAATAAAGCGCTCCCTCAACTTCATCAGCGCTAGGGCTCCCAACTTCTCAGGTGATTCAGATCAGTAGATTACTTTGGAGTAGTTTACTCCACTATTAGCCTTTGTAGACCTATACTACCAGAAGGTGACCCTCGTCTTTTAGGCTTCTACCGTTTTTTTACTTTTATCCTTTTGTCTGTTTTTTTGTACTCTGGCCCTCACCTCTAGTGAGAGCCGACTTTCTACCTCTAGTACGCTTTGTCTATCTGTACTTTCTATTTTCAATAAATTCGTGGTTTATCCACTTTTATAAAAGAAGAAAACTAGAATCAAGAATATCTGTGTTTAATATAGTTCATATATATATACACATACTTGTAGTTAAATATCTATATCTATTATTTATCAATAAAATACATTTGTATTTTCATTAAAACAAATACAAAATATAAAACCTTTAACAAAGCAAATAAATGCCAACGATCCCTCCGTTGATAAAGGAAAGATATCACCTGTTGTTGCTTTATGGCTCTACCAAACTACTCCATCAATTTCTTATTTTGTTAATACATTTATAGGCAATACTCTACCACCTAACCAATGACATTAGCAAATGGCAATACCATTAATTAGGGTTAACTGGCTTTTTAAAGTACGATGGAGAATTTAAGGAGATGTGTGTGTTAGGATTATGCCCTCGAATGCCAACGAGGATACTTGTATTAGGGCATTTTATTTGTATTATACATTATTATTTATTATATAGGCACTTATTTTGATATTCATATAAATCTTGTGATGGCATTATAATTAGTTTTGAATATCACAGTCCATATGTATTAAGTTAAACCTTCTACTCTTTGTGGGATAAAGAGGAGAGCACTAGAAGGGTTTGACACTTATACACTTAAATAGTTCGCAAATCGGAGAATCTTTAATTGAGCGTTAAAGATTCATAAGCATTTGTATGACATATACTCTGACGAAGAGTGCTAGTTGAACACTATGGAATAGTGGGAGCATATGTCATAAATACATCACTGGGATTGGTGTGTTCGAACATG
This sequence comes from Dioscorea alata, assembly GCA_020875875.1. Lineage (NCBI taxonomy): Eukaryota > Viridiplantae > Streptophyta > Magnoliopsida > Dioscoreales > Dioscoreaceae > Dioscorea > Dioscorea alata. Next base: position 2,455,331 of record CM037027.1, on the reverse strand, counting down.
ACTCGCAACAATCCAATCACATGGTTTTACTCTTTGACAGTCAATGATTGAGATTGGTGGTTATGATCATATGAGTGGACCTTAGACCTGAGGTATCATGATCACAATGTACTTGTGACGTCTAATCTGTTACTAGAGTCGTTAGGCTTAGTTTACCTTTTGGTAGAGCCAACCTCGAAGTGCGACTATGTCGGGCAAGTAGCAGTTGTGAGTGATCACCAAGAAGGAATTCGTTCTCTCGGAAGTAAACGAGTTAGTATCCTATGCGATTATAAGTATGTGAGATTAGAAGACCTTGGCCAAGGCAGTCAAACTAATCGTGTGGGACACGAAGGGTAGTTTGGTAATCTCACCCTACTATAGCTATTTGCATATGATCAAGTTCAGTGAGTTTGACAATTACCATGGCTCTCACTCGATTGGGATACAAGAACGAAAGGTTTATACACATATGGTAATCATAATCGGAAAGGTTCGTAGTGATCTACTCATTCGTGTTCGGTTGGGTTACGACGTGGGGCCACGGGGCTGGCTAGGTGTCACCCACGTTCTTTGGTATCCTCCCATTGCCAATCGGAACGAACCTAGGAAGTCATGCTTAAAGGGATAAAGAATCAATCTTGTTTTTGAGTGCAAGGGTAAAATTGTCAATTTACAATTTTACTTCATGGGATAAGTTAAATTGTAAATTGGTCTAGGATTTTTGTCTTGAGTTTAAATTTTGATTTAAATTCGATGGAGTCAAATTGATAATCAAAATTATAAGGACTAAAAGACAAAAGTGGTTTTAGTTAGATTAGGACTCATATTCCTAATAGAACTTCTATGATAATATTTATCATATTATGAAGGTTCATATTTTGAACAGAACTCATAATTAAATAATGATTATCATGTTTTATGAAGTCTCTATAAATATGACTCCTCTCTAACCCTAGAATCAATCAATCAATTCTCTAGTGTGAGAATCCCCAAGCTCTCTCTTACTCTCTAACCCTAGCCGCCTTTTGGAGTAGAAGAGAAGGTTGTTTCTTAATCCCGGCGTGTGATCTAGAGGTGTGGGACCTTCGTTCGACGCTAGAGAGATTTACAACAATCTAAGAGACAAATTCAACACATCAAAGAAAAGCTTTCAAACATTACGAAGTAATATTGTAGGCCTTTGTAATTAATTAAAATTATGGTGTTCATTAAACCAAGTAGACTATATCGCAAATTTATTATTGCTTCCGCATGCTATTGATGATATTATTGATTTTTGCGATATAACCCATCAGTGTGACGGTGGCTCATCCACATTATTAGGATAAACAGGAAAAATAGGAAAAGCATGCCACTTATTATGCACAACAAGCGTGCATAAAGGATAATATAGTTTAACAAATAAAATTACATATGAAATTTGAAATGGTTTGATGTGATAACACACTGTACACATTATTAGGAAAAGAAGGAAGAACGGCAAGCAGAGAATAGCTCTCAGAAAGAACAAACTGATTGAAACATAACCCAAAACACCCACACCCACAGCCACAAGATTATTATCTGAATAAACACTTTGGCAGCAACTGAATAAACTCATGCTCAAATGAGGATGAAGAAGAACAAAGCCACACCATAAGAAGAATGATAAGCTTAAAGGCCTTGATCATAGAGATAACCACGGCCCACGGGACATGGCCTGGATCATGGAGATGAGTTCATGGCAACTTCCACCCCACCTTTGTCATGTAAACAAGCAAAGAGAAACAAAAACATGAGAACATGCGTTAAATACTTAGACAAACTAGCTTTAGCAAATAGAATCTTTATTTTGTTGATAACCATTCAAGTTATTTCCAAAGAGAGGTTGACGTTGGTGATCACCAGAAATACTAAACAATTGAGAAATTACGTATTTGCCTCACCTGGTTAGAAATAAATTTGTGCCATGGATTAGTCAAATGGATTTCTCAACTAACTGAAAACTTTTGGATTTTTTAATAAAGTGGCACTATTTTTTTTTATTTAACCAAATAGCCCTATGGCCATTTTAATTGTCAAAATGGCCCTAGGACCATCATATCACCCACATGGGTGTTGTGATGTGATGGCTGGGCGCTGAGTCAGCGCTGACCGGACTGTTGATGTGGTATTTTCAAATAAAAAAAATTATGATTTTTTGTGTTTTAACCCCTAAATTGTTTTATAATCAATAAGTTGATTTATTATTAGGTTTTTTTTAACCAAATTTAAAAAACATATTAGTGTTTTAAAATTTATTAAACTTTTAAATAACTTTTTAAGAAATATATAAGTGTGTTTTTTTTATTTAAATCCCTTATTTGTTTTATAATTAAGAAATTATCTTTTTCCTTTGATTATTTAACCCAAATTTTGTTTAAAAAAATTATGTAATTTTTTAATTTATTAAAAATTAATTTTAAAGAATATATTTGAATATGAAAACACAATGGGTTTATAATTTATTTTTTAATTAAATCATGAAATCAATAATAACTTGTTTGCTTGAATGACATACATGCTTGTATAATTAGACATGACATGTATTAATTGTCTAAGAAGTAGGTTTCAGATGTAGGGAGAATATGATTCCATCTACAATAAAGGTGTGCATTCTTGTATAATTAGACATGACATGTATTAATAATCAAAGAAGTATGTTTCAGATGTAGGGAAAATATGATTCCACCTACAACAAATGTGTGCATGCTTGTATAGTTAGACATTACATGTATTAATTGCCTAAGAAGTAGGTTTCAGATGTTGAGAGAATATGATTCCACCTACAACAAAGGTATGTATGCTTGTATAATTAGGTGTATGAAGAATCTAATGCCTTCATAGATCTAAGCAAAACCCTCTATATATATCTCTTCCCTTCCACTTTCATCTTCAGCAACTTCAAACTCTATCTTTCTTTTGGTATTCAAAACTTGGTATTCAAAAAGGTTAGTAAAAATTTTATAGTATATATAGTTTATAATAATTATCTCATATTAATTTAATTTTTCTCTAAATTATATATTATTTTTTTTAAGGATGAGTATTACTGAAGTACCAGTTATTGATTATTGGGGTGGACATTTACAAGAAGTCCAATGAAAAACTTACTTATCAGGGAGGCTATAAAACTGTGGTTGGAGTTCAAGACAACATTAATTTGAATGAGTTGCAAGAAACAACTGTTGTAGTTATTAACTTCAATTTAGGTGACAATTATATGAATATCAAATGTAACTGGCCTATGGATCGACATACTAGTACTGTAATCGACATCGACAATAACAAAGAAAAATTAATGATGTTGAGATTGCGTACGCCAATATTATATTATGTGGACGAAGGAGGACCACATGTAATCACAACCACGACATCTATTGCGCATACATTGTAAGCTCATGGACTTATTACTTAATAAGATTTACATGTTCCCTTGTTTAATCCCTTACTTACAACACATATGTTGTGCTTTGTTTTTTCTTTCATTATTATTATTTTTTTAGTAGGCCACCTATAAACATTGAAGCTGGAAGCTCTATTGGCTACCAATAGTCAGGGTATAATGAGAATGCCGATGCATATGAACATAATGCTTGGAACACAGATTTTGAAGCCCCAAGAAATAATAGTGGTGATGACCATAGTAATGATTGTAATGACAATGATAACGATGGCTATAACGATAGCGATGGTGAAGATGATAGCAGTGATGATGATGCAAGTCTCCCCACTGATGTCCAAGAAGATGTAATTGCAGAAGATGCCATTCGAACAACAAATATAAATATGGAGTAAGGGGCAAATGTGGCCTCATTTGATTACACACAGTTTGAGGAAGTTCCAGGTATGGCACCAATAAATGATTGGTATAATGCAACAATAATAGATGATGAAGATCCACATAATAATCATTAAATTTTAATGATTGGGTCGGTCGAATGTTTAATTCAAAAGCTCAATTAATTGACCTATTAAGTCAATGGTCTATAAAAAAGCAATTGTATTTACTCTTGTGAAAATTAATACATCTAGATTCACTGTAAAATGTGTCAACACAGATTGTCCTTGGCATCTTCATGCTGTAGTACTTTCATCCAGAACACCCCTATGGGTTGTAAAAAGATGTCCGAGGCTTCGAGGACGCATATCTTTACAAACGAAAGAATCCAATCAGACAATTGTCATTGCACTGGAAAGATAATATGTGAATTAATATTGCCAACATTAAGAGCTGATCTTAGCCTGAGCATTGCACAAGTTCAAGCCATGGTCAAAGACAGATACCATATTGATTTCAGTTATGGAAAAGCTTGCATGCGAAAATGCCCCTCTACCTTAGAATTTTATTATGTATTAAATTTATGTTTTGTGATAAACACTCACTGGATGGGTAAAAACTATATATATATATATATATATATATATATATATAGATTTAAATAAATTAGATTTTAAAAATAATTTTTAATAATTTAACAATGAAAAAGTTTTCTCTATGTTTTATCTTCCATATCTATTTATATTTTTAATTTTTTTCAAAATAATTTTACAAGATCAAGAAAGATCTTCCCTTTGATAAATATTTTTCTCTATGTTTTATCTTCCATGTCTATTTATATTTTTAATTTTTTTCAAAATAATTTTACAAGATCAAGAAAGATCTTCCCTTTGATAAATATTTTATGTTTTAAAAATATTTTCTCTATTTATAAAAGTAGCCACTAGCTAGGATCAATAATATTTGTGTACCTCGTCGCCATCCGCTTGATTGCCTTCTTATCATCTGCCGTAGCAAACTAGGGGAATGTAGTTAAATATCTATATCTATTATTTATCAATAAAATACATTTGTTTTATTAAAAATAAAATAAATTTGTGTTTTCATTAAAAAATACAAAAATTTAAAACCTTTAACAAAGCAAATATATATTATTTTGAAAGAAAAAAAATTATAGAATTATTTTAAAGATATTGATAAATATGATTAAGCCACTAAAGCTCAATTTTGAGTAGAAAAATATTTATTATTATTTTTTTAATTAAGTGGGACAAGCCAGTTCTTCAGACAAATTTGAATGTGCTTTACCGTTATACCCTGCTAGTATTGTAGACATAATTTTAATTTTTAATTTTTTATTTGACTTAAAATAAAATAATTCAATATTCAAGTTATTCTAAAATCTAGAGTTTTTATTTCCAACAAACCTCATGTTTTCTTTTTTTTTTTTTTGAAGAATAACTAATTTTCTAAGACACAAGCTCAATTGTGCAAGTCATTTCAATTGAGTGTGACAAGAGGGCGATGTCAATGATCCCCTGTTGATAAAGGAAAAACATCATCGATTGCTTTATGGCTCTACAAAACTACTCCATCAATTTCTTAGGTAGTGTTTGGTGTCTGGGATATCCCAGGATGGGGATGGGATATCTATGGCTATAGTCTCATTCGAGTGTTTGGTTTCCCGAATGGTGCTGGATAGGGATGGCCCCTATCCCTGAAAACGGGATGAGTGGTGTCCCTCTAAATCAGTGGGACGCCGCTCATCACGTAATCTCATCCTTTCTCTCTCCTTCTCCCATCTCGCAATCTCATTCTTTCTCTCTCCTTCTCCCGAAAAGATACGAAGAGCTAGGAATAGCAAAAGCACTCAGCCGCTCCTAAGATTACCCCTCGGCGTGCCAGGAGCAAGCTCTCATCCTTCGCTACGCCTACGGCCAGCTCCTTAAGACCCTCCACTTCCTCCTCCGTGACACCCTCGCCGCTTTTCACCTCCTCTGTGCTATGGTTTCTTTGGAACGAGTGGTTTTAGGATTCATTGTCTGGTCTGTTAGCCTCTATCAGTACTCATTTAATGCTTTAATAGAAACTTCATAGAATATTATCCATTAATAATCCCAGAAAAGACCCTTTTTATATTTTCAAATGACTTCATATATATATATATATATATATATATATATATATATATATATATATATATATATATACTTAACAATCTAAATCGTGTTTCTCTTGTTAAAGGGTAACTTCACCTTCTCATGGATAGAGTTATCATACGACTCCCATATCCATCCAACCAAACACTTAAACATGGATATTATCATCCATAGATATCCCCCATCCATCGAATACAATATCCCATTATCCAAACACTAACCTTATTCATTACTCTGAAACAGGCAATTTAATACTCTATCAACTAACCAATGCCATTGGCAAATGGCAATAGCATTAATTTTCATACAAAAATCCAAAGTCAAATGTTTAACTGGCTTTCAAAGTACGATGGAGGATTTAAGGGGATGTGTGAAGGGCGACTCATCCACATTATCAGGAAAAACAGGAAAAAAAAAACTAAATACATGCCACTTATTATGCACAACTAACCTTCATAAAGGATAATATAGTTTAAATAAAATTATATGTGAAATTTGAAATGCTTTGATGTGACAACACACTGTACACATTATTAGGAAATGAAGGAAGAAAGCTAAGCAAAGCATAGCTCATAGAAAGAACAACCTAATTGGAATATAATTATAACCTAAAACAGCCACATGCACAAGATTGTTCTCTAAAATAAACACTATGGCAGCAATGGAATAAATTCATAGTCAAATGAGGATGAAGAAGATCAAAGCCACACCATAAGATGAATGATAAGTTTAAAGGGCCTTGATCATAGAGATAATCACCGGACATGGCATGCATCATAGAGATAAGTTCATGGCAACTTCCCCTGGCCCCTGTCATGCTAACAAGCAAAGAGAAACAAAAATATGAGAACATGGATTAAAGGCTTAACTAGATAGAGTAATATTACTCAGACAAACTAGCTTTAGCAAATAGACTCCAAATTTGGTTGATAACCATTCAAGTTATGTCCAGAAAGCTTGACGTTGTTGATCCCAAGAAATACTAAACAATTGAGAAATCACCTATTTGGCCCACCTGGTTAGAAATTGCAATGGTTTGATTCATTTCCTATGATAGTATTGATAGTATAGCAATAGACAAGTTGAAAAGCAAAACATGAATTTCTTAATGTCCATAATTATAAGAAAATTTTTCTTATGATAAATACATGTATATAATGAGTCACAATATCGGGCTCTAAATTGTAGTTCAAAGACAAATAGGATGCACTAGGATTTTTTCCGTGTTAGGAGGACATTGATACAACTAGTGGAGAGAAAATGCAATTTGGCAAGATTAAAATGTGCCTTACCTTTTCCATTCTTTTCAAGATTTTTTTTTTTTTTTTGTGGTAACCTTTTTGTCAGTTGTCATGCTACTTCATATACATCAATCTAAAGAATGATAGTCAATAAGTTAGAAGAACACAAATTAAGGTTCAGGCATGCAAGCCGATTTGTGTATTTATATATGAAGCAACAGAAAAAATTAAATTTGTTTGGTGATATTGTTCTTATGTGGTTAAATTAATTGAATCTATCATGAATATATCATGACTTGTCAGGTGGAGGAGTTGCCAACAAGGCACAGGAGCGGACGAATGAGGAGAAGGAACTCGCGCTTTGAGGAGTTAGTGATGGGTGTCCAGCGTGGCAAATAATGGGGAAATGACGGCCATTGAATGGGTTACTTATGCATAGGTGGCAAGGGGTATAATTAGGAAAGAAGAGAGAGCAAAGGGGCATTGGAAAAAGAAGAAGAAGAGGAGGCTTGGTGTTCTGCTAAAACTCCGGCGGGCATCTCCGGCAAACTTAGGAGGAAGGCAACTTCCACTTATCTATTGTATTTAAGTATTATTTTCCTTGGATCTACAACATTATCAGCTTGTTTTGTTGAGATTTTGTTTTCTTGTTGGAATTTTGTGATATCTGTTTGATTTCTATAAAATCTATGGGGAAATTGACTGGAGTGTGGATTTTGTTGATTGACAGACTGAATCTGAGTCCGTGATTGAGTTTTAGAGCTTAATTCATAACATATTTGGTGCTTTCATTGATTATTGGTGATTTAGCTCACCTAGATCATGGTTGAGAACACTCGTTTGAAGGATCTGGCCACCAAGATGGATACCTTGATTACTGTTATGGAATAGCGGGAAGAAAGGTTGTTAGCAGCTATGGATTAGTGCGATGAACGCTTTAAGCTTTTGGAAAAATCTATTTCTCATTTATCTCAAAGCTTAGAATCTCATCACATATAGAGTGAACCATAGAAGGTTGAATTACCTATATCACCGACGATCCAACTATCTAGCGATCAGGCTTCACGTTCTTTTCTACCATCGCAAATGCGCACTATTTGGTTGGATTTTCCTCGATTCAGTGACACTGATGTTTTTTAGTGGATCTTCCAAGATGAGCAGTTCTTTGATTTCTTTGAGATTACTGATGCTTATCAATTGAAGATTGCAGCTATCCATTTGGAAAAGTCGGTGGTTCCTTGGTTTCAGAGTCTACATAAGAGGGGCATTATTTCTGCTTGGTCTCAATTGATATAATCTATGGAGACTGTGTATGGACCGTCAACTTATGAAAATCCAAGCTATGCCTTGTTTAAACTCACTCAAGAGGAGTCAGTTTTCGGCTATTATTCTCAGTTTACAGCATTGGCAAACAGGATGGATGATCTTTCTTCTTCAGCTCTTTTATCTTGTTTTATTAGTGGCTTAAAAAAGGAAATTCAGCTAGATGTGATCCCCTGGAAACCAGATTCCATCACTCTTACTTTGGCCAAATTATATGAAGAGAAGTATTCCCCAACTGTGAAGACTTCTGTTAGAAAGAATACTTTTACTCTAGATATACATGCAATTGTGAACAATCAAAAATCCATTGCTATAGATAGTATACCTCCCAAAGGATTGGCTACTACAATCCCTCCTGCGGCAGGTACTACATCTATTCCTAGATCGTCTAATGATTTTTCTTCATTCAGGAAGATGTCCTTTAATGAGATGCAAGTGCTTAAAGCTAAGGGCCTATGTTTCAATTGTGATGAAAAATATACACCTACACATAGATGCCAAAATAAGAGAATGTTGTTATTCCAGTGGGAGGAGAACAAATCGGTTGATGATGGTGAGGACAATGCTTACTTAGTGAAAATTGAAACTCCACCTGACAGTGTTGATGACAATCCTAAGCATTCTTTAAATGCAATGAATAGTGCTCTAGTTTCAAGAACACTTCTGTTCAATGGGAATATTAATGGTTGTACATTGACTGTTCTATTGGATGGGGGTAGTGATGATAGTTTTATACAACCTAGAATTGCCAAATTCTTAAAATTGGATGTTCAACCAACTATTGAAAGGTTTTATTGAAGAGCTACCACTGAAGATTCAGAATCATGTGTTGACAATTCTAATGTATCTACTGCCAATTGAAGGAGCAGAGGTTATACTTGGGGCAGCGTGGTTAGCCACATTAGGCCTTCATATGGTGGATTATAAAGCCAGATCAATCCAATTCTTTGACAAAACACACTTTACTACTTTTAAGGGTATTCATAACATTGGTCCAATGGCAGCCTCTTTACATCAACTGCACAGATTATGTACTTCAAAATCTGTTACAGAATGTTTCAGTCTGTCTATCCAGGAACCTTCATATATTTCCTAATATTAATTAGGTATCTTCAAACTCTTCTAAACACATAGTGGATAATGTGTTAGAATTTCCTCCTAATATGCCTAAATTACTAAAACAATTGCTGTGTAAATATCAAATTATTTTCTCTGTGCCTACGGGACTGCCTCCAAAAAGGGCTTTTGATCATCACATACTATTGCCAGTTGATGCACCCCCAGTTAAAGTTAGGCCGTACCATTATCCTTTCCATGGTTTCACAGATGCTGCAAGAAGGCTTAATTGAGCCAAGCACCAGCCCTTTTTCCTTTCCAATTTTATTGGTAAAAAAAAAAAATGGTACATGGCATTTCTGAACTGATTACAGGGCCTTAAATGCACTCACCATAAAGGATGCATTCCTTATCCCTATAGTGGATGAGTTGTTAGACGAGTTGTGTGAAGCTCAAATTTTTTCAAAGTTAGACCTACGATCAGGTTATCATCAGGTATTGGTACATCAGTAGGACAGATATAAAACTGTTTTCCAATCAAATGCTCCAGCGATTTTTCAGGCTCTGATGAACAGTATTTTCAGCTTTGCTATGCTCAAATATGTTCTTATATTCTTTGATGACATCTTGGTTTATAACACAAATTTGGGAAGTCATTTAATTCATTTGGAGAAAGTCCTCATGACTGTGCAGGAACATAAACTATATGCCAAGTATTCTAAGTGTTGTTTTGGTCTCCTACAAATTGAATATTTGGGCAATGTAGTATCAGTAACTGGTGTTCACATGGATAAATCTAAAATTGAGGCTATATTGCAGTGGTCAGCACCATCCAATGTTAGGCAATTAAGGGGATTTCTTGGTCTCAGTGGTTACTATAGGAGATTCATAAATGCATATGCAACAATATCACATCCCTTAACTGAATTATTAAAAAAAGACTCTTTTAGCTAGTCAACAGAAGCCCAAACAGCATTTGATTGCCTTAAATCCTCTATCTGCACCCATTTTGAAACTCCCAGATTTTTCTTAACCCTTCATTCTGGAAATAGATGCATTCGGCTTGGGTATTGGTGTTGTGCTAAGCCAAAATCAGCATAACATAGCCTATTTTTCCAAGAAATTATCTACTCACATGCAGAAACAAACCGCTTATATAAGGGAGTTATATGCAATCACTGAAGCTGTCAACAAATTTTGACACTATCTCTTTGGCCATAAGTTTGTCATCATAACTGATAAAGAATCATTGAAACATCTTTGTCAACAAACAATTCAGACTCTTGAGCAGCAGAGGTGGCTACCAAAATTACTTGGGTATGACTTTAAGATTGAGTATAAGCATGGCAAAGATAATGTAGTTGCGGATGCCTTATCCAGATGGTTCATTTTCCAATTATCTTCTTCACGGTCTTCACTAACTAATCAGATACAAGACTCACAGTTACAAGATCCAGGTTGTGTAGCTATTATGAAACAAATTCAGTCAACTAGTGCTAATATTGAATACTTTTCTTGGAAAAATAAATTGTTGTGGAAACAAGGAAAATTATTCATTCCTAATGATCATCAATTGAAACACATACTGCTAGTGGTATTTCATTCAACTCCTGTGGGAGGGCATTCATGTTCACTGAGAACTCATTCTTGTCTAGCTCATCAATTTTTTTGGAATGGCATGCTCAAGGATGTTGTTGAATTTGTTAAGGCTTGTATGGTATATCAAAAATCCAAGTCTAATCACACTAATCCTTGGGGTCTCTTACAACCTCTCCCTATTCCTCAACAAATTTGGGAGAATCTAGCAATTGACTTTATTACAAGGTTGCCAATATTAAAGGGTTATTTTGTGATTTTTGTGATCATTGATAGGCTCTTCAAATTTGGCCATTTCATTCCCTTAAAGGAAGATTCTTCCAACAGGATTGTTGTAGAAGCCTTTGTCCAGCAAATTATCAAATTACATGGGATTCCTAAAACAATTGTAAGTGACAGAGACAAGACCTTTATAAGTCGTTTTTGGAAGCACTTGTTTAAAGCTATGGGCACAACCTTATCTATGTCATCTACATACCATCCTCAGATAGATAGCCAAACTAAAGCTCTGAACAAATGCCTTGAATTGTATCTTCGCTGTTTTGTTTCAGAAAATCCAAAATCATGGGTGGAATTTTTGCCTTGGGCTCAGTTTTGGTACAACACTTCCTACCACTGCAGTGCTGAATTGATCCTATTCCACATCGTCTATGGAAGAGATCCTCCAGCTCTAATCAACTACTACACTAATGATAATGATCCTCCGAAAATCTCTCTAATATTACAGAAAAGAGACACAGTTCTATTTCAACTAAAACAAAATTTATTGAAGGCACAACAAAGAATGAAAAAAATGGCAGATAAGAGAAGATCAGAGATTTCATTTCAAGTGGGTGATTGGTTTTTTGTGAAGTTACAACCCTATCATCAACATTCTGTGACTCTACTAAGAAATCAGAAATTAAGCATGCGGTATTTTGGCCCATTTCGGGTCATTCACATAATTGGTTCTATTGCTTATAGGTTACAACTGCCCGCAAGAATACACCCAGTCTTTCATGTTTTTTTTCTCAAAAAATGTGTGGGAGATCACACAGCACAGCCAACTTCAATTCCATTACCATTACTTACCACTAAGCTTGGTCCAATACTTCAACCAATTGCTATCCTGCAATCTCGCAATGTAATCCGCAATGGTGTGGCGGTTTGCCAGGTGTTAGTCCAATGGGAAGGCTTTGCCGAGAAGGATTCATCATGGGAGGACTAGGAATTATTGCAGAAATATTTTCTTCATTTAAATCTTGAGGGCAAGGTCATAGCCAAAGGGGGTATTGTTGTGACACATAGGGAAGGAAGGGTGCCAACTGATCTATTTTTTAAATGACCAGTATGTGAGCAGGGGGTCAAATGACACTTCGGCTGGTATTTTAAAGAAGGACAGCAGTGCTACTGGTTAGGTAGAGAAGTTGCCAACAAGGCGCAAGAACGAACGAATGAGGAGAAGGAACTCGCGCTTTGAGGAGTTTGTGATGGATGTCCAGCATGGAAAATGGAATAATGGGGAAAGGATGGCCATTGTATGGGTTAGACACAGGTGGCAAGGGGTACAATTAGGAAAGAAGAAAGAGCAAAGGGGCATTGAAAAAAGAAAAAGAAGAAGAAGAGGCCTGGTATTCTGGTGAAGCTTCGGCGGGCATCTCCGGCGAACTTAGGAGGAAAGGAACTTCCACTTATCTACTGTATTTCCGTATTATTTTCCTTGGATCTACAACATTATCAGCTTATTTTGTTGAGATTCTATTTTCTTGTTGGAATTTTGTGATATCTGTCTGATTTCGATAAAATTTGTGTGAAAATTGACTAGAGTGTGGATTTTGTTGACTGACTGACTGACTGAATCTGAGTCTGTGATTGAGTTTCAGAGTTTAATTCATAACACCATCCTAGTCCAGCACATCCACAAATTGGTAGCAAGAAAGATGGAGTCAAAACTATGGCGCTTATCGGTGGTTTGATTGTAGGTATAATTTGGATTATACTTATAATTATGATTGTGGCATGCATTTATTACCACCGTCGAAAGGCAGTAAAACTCCATCAACGACAACCTCCTGGTACCATCAGTATCATGTGAGCTTGAGCCTGTTGTAGAGATTCGTACCACATCTGTTAGAACTCCATCACCATCAGTTGAGCTTAAGCCTGATCCAGATAATCGTGCCACATCTAATGGAACTTCATCATCATCAGTTGAGCTTAAGCTTGCTCCAAAGAATTGTGCCACATCTATTGAAACTTCCTCACCATCAATTGAGCCTGCTCCAAAGAATTGTGTCGCATCCATTGTAACTCCTTGAAGCTACATCATCCTAAGTCATAATATATCAATCATGATGCTTCACTTTACAATATATATGTTTTAATCTTTGAATTAGTTATATATGTTCTCACTTGTTCAATGTATTGCTTTGTTTTAATACTTGAATTTGAATTAATGGTTGTTAAATCATTTGAACTTCTTGGTACAAACATATAGAAATCAAAATCAGTTTATTATAAATCAAATACTGGAAAAATAATAAATAAATTTTGATGACACGGTTTATTTAAGAATCAGTAAGTGGTCTATTGGGATATTTGCTTCAGAACTATAGCACTCCAATCAAAACTCCAATCAAAACTATAGCACTTACAAGTAGTTTTACAGTAGATATAATTAGGATTATACTCATGAGAACGTTTGTGGTATACTTTTGTTTTCATCACCTAAGGACAAGAATGCTTTATAGTCAGTGAGTCCATTGCACTACTAGATGAGCTTAAGTCTACCCTAGAAATTGACACCACATCTATTAAATTTGAGTTTATGTGAGACTTTCAAGTAAGAAATCCTTAGCAATAACAACAATATATATTGTTAGCCAAAGTTTTTGATACTGTCAGTCATTAAGTTATTCAGTCAGTCTTTAGGTTGGTGGGTTGAATTAGGTTTTTTGCAAGGTCCATCATTTATAAAATTACTCCAGCTTATTAATAAGTTGGGGATCAACACTCTCTCTTTTTCCGACCATCACTGCCACACCATGTCGCCATCGCCTCTCTTGGGTATGCTTCTTAAAGCTCCTCCAAGTTTGTTTTCAATGATTTGGGTTTAATGAGCTTTTTTGGATTTCATTCATGTTGTCCTTCAAGTCCACTTTGGGAATTTAGTGGTTAGGATCAAATTTTGAGCTAACTATCCCATCCAAACCAGCACAAAATGACGAACACTGCTATTGGTATCGATACTTAACGGTTGTCTGGTTCTAGCTCTAGGATATCTGTATAGTATTGTTATTGTTTTTTTTTTTTTTTGTTTCATTATGTTATTTGGTATGATTGTTCTTGAGTTGACCTTCACCCCTACTATTGATATTATTCCAAATCTCTTCTGAGATATTGACTGATGTTTTTTTTCTTTAGTATTTATTACTTATGTCTTGCTTGTGTCATTATTTCTAGGCTACTTGTGCGTTAGATGGCCCTAAGAGTCCAAAGAGTAGAGGTATATGTTTAACAATGAAGTTATAGTGCATGCTATCCTGAATGTAGTTTATAAAACAATATCGTTAGTAACATTCTTCAAGATTGAGTAACTAGAAAATTTGTCTATTTGCCTAATGAGAAACAAAGCAGTGGCAACGTTTAGTATACTAGGACCATAACATTTTTCTTCAGTACTGTAACAGAGAAGCGGCAACAGGTTAAGTAATGCTTATTGAATGAAAGCTTGTGGTTTTTCCTACATGGGTGCATCTGTTTTTATAACATAGATACTTATTGTACAAGATAGCATCTACCAAGATCCTACTCTATTCTTATTAATATGTGATTTTTTATATTTTAGATCTAATTGGCGTATTAAGATATTTTCGTACTAGAGTTTGCTAGAGTAGCAGTGTTACAATAGCGTTGTTGTCATAAGTTCAAGCTTTGCTGACAAGTAACAACCTTTGTATTGCAAAAATTAACAACTTTTATAGTTATAATTTATTTTTGTTGCATACCATCATTTAATCATTTTGGCAATGTTATCATTGATTAAAAGGATCATTCAATGATAGGCAATTTAAGAGATCTTATGAGTTGAGAAATTTATTTCCTATAAAAAATAGTTAAATATGGAAATGGTAAATCTAGAAAAATTTTAAAATATTAATGTTTCTTTTACCATTAGAATAAATATTTTTTATCTGAATTTTGATCTCTTTCTTTAAAATATACTGTTAACATGTTGATGGACAAAAATATCTAATTAAAAAAAGTTCTTAATTAAAATTGAGTGAAAATGTTTTCATCAATTTAACAAAATTTTAAGTTAATTATGTATTAATTAAGATTTTAGAGAATATTAAAAAATGAATTCTTGTCAAACCTACTATTTTTTTCCTTTGCTTTGTGTATTATTATAATCATTCTCAATTCAAAATTATGATCTCTTTTCCCTTTCAACACTAAACGCACTTTTTTTTGGTTAGTTTATTCATGTATAATATATAAATTATACACATACGAACATATAATTGAAAAGAAAATATGAATTTGATATACTTTTTCAAAGATATGCGTTATTTTTTTAATTCTCAAAAATATTAAATGTAAAAAACATGCGAAGGTTTTTTTTTTAAAAAAGGGCTCCATAGGATCGAAATTATCAATAACGTGTAAGATTCATAAAAAAATTAAAGGTGTCAATAATTTCTTTGTCTATTGGCATCGAACCCCTTGCATAGGGTGTTCGTGTCATTGCCAAGAGCACAAGTGTGTTTGAACCTCAATTCATATAAGTAAGAACATAAGTGTATTGAGTATATATTAACTTCACTCCTAGGTATGCCCATGACGTGTTTTGTCCACATTTTGTAAAAAGAAATTAATGAGAATGCTATTAAAATTCCTAAAATTTTAAAAGAAATAATATGAAAGATAGTTTCAACAAAAAGAAATAAAGTTTATCTTTTGTATATAAGTGAAATTTGAGTGCCATGATGATACGAAAATTCACTTCTAAGTAAAAAAATATGAAATTTATTGATTTAGAAAATTTTTGATGGACCTCCTATTTCAAAAGATCCTTGGTAGATAAAGAAAAAAATGATAATAAGGAAAATGAATAAACATCACATGCAAATAAGAATGATGATGATGATCTGTTATAGTTGAATGGACGATATTTACCTATTGTCTTAATTGTTCAACACTATTTATTTCTATCATATTTTATATATATATATATATATATATATATATATATATATATATATATTCTGACTTTTGAGTGACTTAATTCTATTATATAGTCATATTTTGATATGTTAATTAATATAGTTTATTTGTAACATATGTTATATATATTTTTTATATATTTTTTTATATATTATTCATGTCATACTTTTTAATGTAAAATGTAAAAAACTCATATAAATTGACATCCTTGCTATGAAACATTAAGATTTATTTGCCTTTTTTTTATTCAATTTTTTAACTAAACTATGTATAATATTTGAACATATCACATGTCGCAATTTTATTGTACTATATTAAACTAAGTATACTCTCTCTTTTTCTTTTATCTCTTTTTCTGTTTTTTTTTCTTTTCTTTTCTTGCTAAAGCTTAATTCCATTGTTTATTAATTTCAACAATATAAAGTCCTTATCTATTAATTTATTTATTTATTGTGAAGGGATTAGATACACAATTACTCAAAACAAGGTTGGGAGAGAGTCCAAGGCTTTACATGACTCTTTTGTCTTTAGTCATCAAAGTTGTATTCCCTGGCATGGACGGATATATGTGGGAGTTAAGAGGGGGCAACTAAACTAGAAATGTCCATTATGTTTATAGAATCATTATTATATACATAGTTATAATTTTTTTTATTTTTTTATCATTTGCCTCATTAAAATTAATATATAAATATATAACAAAGTTTGTCCCAGCTGAATAAAAATTTTGAATCCATCTCTGTAATCACTGGTAATGGTTTGGATTATGATGTAAGTTTATTTTATGCTAATATGATGAAAGTCTAGAAAAATACTATTATTATTATATTAATACCAAAAAGTATTACTTATTTATTTATTAATATTGAAATCTAGTCATTTGTATCATAAGCGAACCATGATAAAATTTATAAAATTTTATATATAATATACCATAAAACAATTAATCAAAATATTTTTAAAAAATTAATATTATATAATTCTTATATGAAAAACTAAAATTAATAGTTCAATTTTGATTCATATTTCTAATTTGCAAGGAAGGGTTAAAGGTTTTGGTGGCAGTTTATTGTTTTGCTTCAATTCAAATTTTGATTTATATTTCTAATTTGCAAGAAAGGGTTAAAGTTGCTTCAATTCAAACAGTACAATATCAGTTTTGCTGGACAATTTGAACCAAATGCGGTCATCTACTTATAAACTTAAATTGAAAATTTATTTTTTTTTTATAATTTTATTGAATTGGAAAATGAACTTCAAAATCTATGCAAATTAAGTAGCTTATGTCCTGATTTGAGGGCAAAAATTATTGGATATGGCAAGCCCAAGCCACATCATTTAGGTTTAATACCCTATTTAGTCCCTGTATTATGGTCAATCTGCCCATTTAGTCCCTCTATTATAATTTGTCCGCTAGAGGTCCTTCTATTTTGACATTTGGGCAATTCAAGTCCCTCCGTCAAATAGCCGTCCATTTGGCCGTCTGAACTGCTGACGTGACGTCTTTAAACTTTGAAAAAATTATAAAAAATTATTTGTTGCTGACGTGAACAGGTTAATGTCTCATTAACCCATAGCTAACGGGTCCGGATCTGATTTGGATTCGGACCCGATAACTGAATGCCCTAATTGTCATCTTCTTCTTTGAGGTCATCCTCGATCTCCACCCCGACGACATCGTCGTTCTCCGTAGCGTTGAACCTGATAACAGGACCTCCTCCGGCTCAAGCACGCCGTCAATGGCGAGAAGCCATTCCAACCGGATACGCTAGTTCTCTTAGGAGCTGAGGGCTGAGGCCAGGAGAATCTCACATGATATCATGGCCGAGATGAAGAAGTTCTCCAGGTGCCATGGGCACACGCCCGCAGCTTCAGGGTTCGACTCCGCACTTGCTGTGCGCACGAGGAGTTGGATAGATCAAGATTGGGCGCACACAAGGTGTTGCATGGGCTGAAGTTCATTAGTGGCAGAACGAATGGTGTCGATGCTTGGAATGAGGTTCAGGCTAGCTTTAATAAACTCACCATTGATGGCTTTCTCTCCCGCTCGGACTTTGCTCTGTGCATTGGTTCAATCTTTAGAGCCTTTTCTTATTTAGTTATCCCAATTTCATCATGAAACATCAAATATTTTGTTTATTGTTTGAAATTTTTTTTAGGAATGAAGGATTCTAAGGAGTTTGCATTGGCGTTGTTTGACGCATTAAGCAGGAGAAGGAGGTTGAATGCCAAGTAGATCAGCAAGGACGAGTTATATGAGTTCTGGTCACAGATCACTGATCAGAGCTTTGATTCACGCCTCCAAATCTTCTTTGATATGCACTTTATTTATTTATAACATGATTGAATAAATTTGATGGTCAATGGAGATATAATTAAGAGCTAAATGTTGTTTTCAATTGAATGGTCAATGGAACGGCTATTGAGGGACGAAGAAGATGAGAATTAGGGCATTTAAGTATCGGGATTTGGATCCGAACCCGTTAGCTATGGGTTAATGGGTTAATGAGACATTAACCTTGTTCACGTCAGCAACAAATAATTTTTTATTAATTTTTCAAAGCTTAAAGACGCCATGTCAGCAGTTCAAACGGCCAAATGGACGGCTGTTTGACGGAGGGACTTGAATTGCCCAAATGTCAAAATAGAAGGACCTCTGGCGGACAAATTATAATAAAGGGACTAAACGGACAGATTGACCATAATATAGGGACTAAATAGGGTATTAAACCCATCCTTTACACTCAAACATAGAACATATTGCCTAGAAAAAGTTTAGTCTCACATCAAGTATTGTGAAGACTTTTTACCGCCATATACACTTTCCTTGTCATATTTTCTTTACATAGTATTTTGAAAGACAATAAGGTTGGTTTTACACCGCACACACCTGCTGGATTGGTTGAATATATCTTCTAACAAAACTTTTTTGCTTCAAATATCAAAATAAATTAGTGAGAGCCCTAAATATAACCTAAATTCATTCATGCCCAGATCAAAGAATGCTAGATAATTTTATGCTGAATTCTTTATAAATCAATTATGACTATGAGTCAAAATATATATATATATTCTGTTCATATATATATATATGAACAGAATATTTTTTTTTGACTCATTCATCTTGATGTTAATCTTACATTTAAACTAAATCTCACTCATCTCACTAATCTCAAAGAAATCACATATTATTTGATAATTTTTTTGGTATTATTATTTTGGAAAATGGCTTTGACATGTATTTTTTACAAATTTATTTTTTAAAAAATAACTTATAATATATGTTTTTGACAATAAACTAATACTCACATTATCTAGAATCTCATTAAAATTCAGTGAGAGAAAGAAATTAAAATAAAGGTGATTGTTGATAACATTGGAAATTAAAGAAGTGACATTTTCAGTACACCGAAAATGATCACACATTCAATCAAGTAAATAGTTTTTATAAAAAATAAATAAATCACCAATCCATTAAAAAAACAAACATATACAAACTGATTCATTAAAAAAAAAAATAGAACATATTCAATCAAGTGAACTCCATGTACTATATATATTGATTAATACTTAAATCTTAAATAATTCTATAAAAACTATTTAAGAGTTCTGTTAGATATGTTTACATTAAACTAACATATAATAATGATAAAGAGCTATATTTATAATATTAATAATGAATAATTCAACTTTAGAAAAGGATAATAACCGGTGTCCAATCTAAAGAAAAGTTGTGATTCTTTGAAAATGCTAAAAGTATAATTAAAAAAAATTATACAATTTTTATAAGTTAAATAAATAAAATAAGTAAATGAATAAATAAATAGTGGTTCTAATGTTTTTAAGTAACATTTGATGAATATTTAACATTTTGTATAACAAAGTATTTTTTATTCTTGTATAAAAAGTTCTTTTACTTTCGATTTCTAAAATCAACAAATATCAATCTTTATCAGGGAATAAAAAAAATCAATCACATTCATTTTCAGCCCTAATGGCTAATACTGCCATGCCTATACCTAATATTTTTCAAAACAAAACCTAGATGCCTTTAAAAAAATAATAATTCTTGTAAGTAATTTTCATTTCTCTGTCCAATCTCTTCATTTCAACAACATAATTTCTATATAAGTGATTAAAATTAATTAATCCTATCTATTAAAAAATTATTTTATTAATTCTCATAATGGGATGCTTAATATAATTTTGGTTAATTAATTATACTATGATATTCAAATAGTTATTATAACATTGGGGGTGTTTGGTTCGCGGTAATGTGAAAACATTACCGGGAATCTGGCGGTAATGTGTTTAGATTACCATGTTTGGTTACTGTAGTTGATGGTAATGTGAGATTACCAATAGTGAAATATTACCAAATAAAGTGGTAATCACATTACCACCAAAATAGGTGTCCATCCAGATTACCAGGTTGGTGGTAATGTGTAATATTTATTTTTTCCAATTATGCCCCCACTCATTTAATCTAATTTCATATTACACTCATTATCAAAACCCTAGTTTTTATTTTCCCTTTATTATTTTTTATATTATAATTTAATTATTTATTTATCTAAATACTTTAAATTAAGTTTTTCAAATTTTTATACGCAGGAATATTTTACTAAATATAAAGGTATTTTAAAAATTATGAAAAAAATAATTTTTGATATTATAATTTAATTATTTATTTATCTATATACTTTAAATTAAAATTTTCAAAATTTATATATAGGGGTATTTTGGTAAATACAAAGATATTTTAAAAAATTGTGAAAAAAATAATTTTTGATATTTTAATTTAATTATTTATTTATCTATATACTTTAAATTAAAATTTTCAAAATTTTATACATAGGGGTACTTTGGTAAATACAAAGGTATTTTAAACATTTGTGCAAAAAAAAATATTTTTTTATATTATAATTTAATTATTTATTTATTTAAATAATTTAAATTATATTTTTCAAAATTTTATATGTAGGGGTACTTTGGTAAATTTGACATATTACTAGGTAATTAACATGACTAACCAAACATGGTAATGAAAGATTATCAGTAATGTAAATTCTCAACCAAAATGGTAATCTCACATTACCACAATATTCCTGTGCATACAACATTCCCAATTTCATTACCACGGTAATCTCATTACCGTGATAATATATCATTACTGCGAACCAAACGACCCCTAAAGGAGAGAAATTACATGAAGTGCCTTGTGTATTTCATAATGACAAATTATATATTGACACATATCCCACATGTAACTTTACTTTCTCTTTTCTTTTTCTTCCATAAACTCAAGAATTCTCCTTCGTTAATATTTATTTATTAAATGAAAAAAATACAAAAACAAAAAACAAAACTGTGTTTAAATAAAACATAGCCGCATAGAAATTTCTTTGAGTATCCTAAACCTCACTGGCAAGGGTGCTACCATTGTCCCAAAAATTCAAGTTAAAGCCAGTGACTCAACCTTGTTCTTCACCGCCGTCCATCGCGCTAAGACCACAAGCGGAGAAGCCATGAACTAGCAGTGAGTGAAGAGAAGGTGGACGAGAGGTAGTCACAACAGAGGTTAAGGAAGATGGCATAGTTGATGGTGGAGTTAAGGAGCTTGAGAAAGCCGGATGTAATGAAGAAGGAGTTGAAAGTTAACCAAATGGGGGGCTTGAGTTAACGGGTGAAAAAGAAAAAGAAATGGGGTTACACATGGGACATGTGTCAATGTATAATTAGGCACTGCATGAAATACACACAAAGCACTTCACGTAAATTCTCCCAACATGAAAATATTATATTAAAGCTTGATTGTTTTGAAACTAATGGAAAAAATCAATAATAAGAATAGATATAACTATTTAAATTTTCAATATTAAAAATATATAACCCATTTATCTAAATATTTAAGATTTATTAAATATTTTAGAATTTATAAAATATATTGATGTTAAAATTATCCTAAATTAATATAAATTAGGGTACACTAATACTAACATTCTAACGAAATTCCAAAAAAAAAAAAAATACACCATCAAATCTAAAGTATGGAAAAGAATATTTTAATCATCACTAATTATATTATAACAAGATGTTCTTGCTTGCGCTAATCAAAAGAATTATTGATGAAGAAATTAACCATGAGCTCTTGGAACACTTTCAACCTTTCTCAACAACCTCATTAATTTTTGACAGTTTTTTTTAACAATAAATGATAAGTTCTCCCCATTTTAAAATTTATTAAAGACAAATAAGGATAAAACTACATTAGTTTTAATAATTTATTGATGCTTAAAAAATTTATTAACTCAGCATAGACAATAAAAATCCACTCTTTGATTTACCAAAATTATTATTTTTTAAAGGAAAAAATTATTTATCGGATAAAATCATTTAGTGGCAAAAATAAATTATGCACACCGCCAAGGGCCTAAAAATTGTCACATTGCCCACAAAGAGATCTATAAAAAGCTGAATCTGGTTTGAGTCTGGCCCATAGATGCACTTAAAAATCAATATAAATCACTAATGTATTAAAAATTTGTACTTAAAATACCAACAAGATTAATTAAGAAAGAGAAAATCGGTTATAAACCACTCAGAAGTTCTATAATTATATATTTACTCCTAGTCTGAAAAATATAAGTAATTACGGATATGCCCCTGTTAGATTATGTTAACAGAAGTTAATCAAACTATATTAACTACGGTTATAACTTGAATTAAGATATAAAAAATGTCTAAAATAACTCTTGTAAAGGGTCATTTTACAATAAAATTTTTTCAAAAATATATATAAAAAAAGGGTATAATGATCATTTTATATATGTGCTGTTATTTGTTAATGAATAATTTTTCAACTAATTTGAACCCATAAATATATACGTAATTATATATATTATTCAGGGGTATAATATAATTATCTTTTTATTGAGAGACAAATATGTAATTTTAAAATTAGTCAGGTACACATGCAAAAACTCCCATTAAGAAATTCTAAAAATTAACAAATCATAATGGCAAAAATGTAATTTCAAGCTCATCATGTGCCACATATTCGTTCTTATCACCTAGCACTGATTCCACTGCTCCACAAGCACAACTTATGTACCAATTCCCAAACTCTCCACCCACTCACATCAAAGAAAGTGCACCTGATCCCAAAGGAAAAAATAAAATACAAAGAAAGAATCATTGCAATTAAACTGCGCCTACGGAACACCAGAACCTCCGTGATCGCAAGCATATGCCTACATAACATGAGAGAGTGAACCATCACAAGAATAAGAATATTTCTAGATCTAAAATGGAGAAGAAGAAGAGCAGAGGGGGTGTGAAGGGGAACCAGGGTGTCCGGAGAGACCGGCGATCGGCGACGGGGATGAACGGCGAGCCGAAGAAGGGTGGACATGGAGGTAAGTTCACCTGGGCTGGTACCCAGACCTATTCTGAGAAAGAGTTCATTAATGGAGTGCTGGAGATTGAAGCTGTGGATGCTAAGGATCCAAACTTTGAAGATCCACTTGAACTTCTTCAAGAAGTGGCTTGATAATAAAACTCTGGTTTTTCTTTTTTCTTTTTTTGCTTTTTTTTTTAATAATTGTGTAAGTTTATGTTTGTATATATTTGTCTTCAAGACCTCTGTTAATGATACCAGAGCTTTTTTGTGCTATGGATCATTTAAAAAAATTATAAAAATAAAAAATAAAATTTTAGTCCATGGATGATTACTGATATGGTGTATTTATATTTTATGGGTAGATTGCTTGTTCCTGATGTTCTTGTTAGTTTTTAGAAACATTTATTTTAATTTTATTATTGTGTTTGATCTTTTTTATTCCTGTTTTATTTTTAATTTTTATTGATGGTATTTTAGTACAAATACAGATACATGTAAAGATAATATTAAAATTTAATAAAACTAAGTTTTAATATATTACTATTAATTTGAGAAGGGTATAGAATGGGCACTATAGATTAGGAGCATGGAGTGGAATAAATATTATTTATAGTGAATTGATATTTTTATCTCTTATTAATATTTAATTAATTAATAATAATTAATTTAGATAACTAATAATAATAATTAAAATAAATTATAATAAACATAAATTGAGCCATTTAAATATATAATAATTAAAATAAATAATAACTAATAAGAATTATTTAATATACATATTACATTATAATAATTATAGTGAAATGATATTTTTGCTCTTGATTTAATTAAATAAAATAGTTAATAAAAATATTTCAATAATTAAAGTGAAATGACATTTTTACCCGTAGAGATTTAATTAAATAAATTATTGATAATGAAATGACAATTTTGCCCCTATTTGAGATTTAATTAAATAATAATCATTAATTTAAATAACTAATTATAATAATTAAAGTAAATTATATTATACATAAATTGAGTCATTTAAATATTATAATAATTAAAATAAATAATAATTGACAAGAATTGTTTAATATACATATTACATTATAATATATAAAGTGAAATGGCATTTTTACCTCTACATAGATTTAATTAAATAAAATTATTAATAAAATTATTTAATTATGATAATTAAAGTGAAAATTACATTTTTACCCAGTAGATATTTAATTAAATAAAATCATCAATTTAAATAATTAAAACAAATTTTATTATTTTCCAAATAAATTAATGAGGATAATTAAAGTAAAAATTTTAATTGGTTAATTTAAAAAAAATATTTATTCTAAATATTTAATTATAATAATTGCAGAGACTAAAATATCTAAATCTTAAGCATTTAAAGTAGTTGGTTATTTAACTGATTTAAGGGTTAAACCTGGCATATTTTTTTGTTCACCAAAAAATATCTCCTCTTCTTGGTTACTTCTTTTAATTATTATGATTTCAATCAACATTTGTCATTAAGTATAATTAATCTCTCTCTTTTTTTAAGCAACAAGCACTATATACATACCCATGCCCTCAACCAGGGTGAGATTTGTGCTATGAGCCTACACCCATAACTGACAATCCATTACCACCAATACATCTAACGAGTCTTGATCTTGAGACCTTTGAGCGAAGTGCCACTAAGCTATGAAACCCTACAACAAAAGTTATAAACGATTCAGAATAGATCTACTCACCAGTATCAAATTAAGCCAAGCTTTTTGTACATTTACCTCTTTTGTTAGTATTGTTTCAATCTCCTATGAGCGGATTAATTTTTTGATAGATCACTAAGTTTTGAACTTATTTCTTTCTGGCTACCAAGTTTTAATTTGTATCGTAAAAGTTACTCAAGTTTGATTTCGTTTCACTGGGAGGTTACCCGCGAGTGACCACATCCATGCTGCTGACGTGGATGCCGGAAAAAACACAGTCAGCGCAGCTCGCCACATCCTCAGGCTGAGATGGAGCCTCCACGTCAGCCGGGCTGTCCACGTCTGCAGACTTGTCCATGTCAGCAGAGTCTCCACGTTAGTCGAGCCTGTCCACGTCAGCTAACTTGCCCACGTCAGCAGAGTTGGTAACCGTTTTGATACTAAATGAAAACTTAGTGACCGAAATGAAATAACAAAAGTAAGTGGCCTACAAAATTTTTAATCCTTATCATCTGTGTTTCCTCGTCCCCATCTATTGCCTCGAACATGCTTTGTATAGTTGTATTATTATATATGTATATGTTTTTTGAATGTATTAAAACTATGAAATCTATACTCAGATCAACACATGCTGCATAATGCTATATAAAAAAAAAAATCTCCAATTCAATATGGGATTAAATATTTTGTAGGTAACTCACTCACTTTTATTTTTTCATTTCGGTCACTAAGTTTTCATTTAGTATCAAAACGGTTACCAACTCTGATGACGTGGACAAGTCTGCTAATGTAGACAACCTGGCTGACATGGAGACTTTGCTGACGTGGACAAACCGGCTGACGTGGAGGCTCCATCTCAGCCTGAGGAAGTAGCGAGCTGTGCTGACTGTTTTTTCTGGTATCCACGTCAGCAGCATGGATGTGGTCACTCGCGAGTAACCTCCCGGTGAAACGAAATCAAACTTGAGTAACTTTTATGATACAAATTAAAACTTGATAACCGGAAAGAAATAAGTTCAAAGCTTAGTGACTTATCAAAAAATTAATCCCCTATGAGCTATTGATTGATATTTTTTTTTCAAATGTTGCTTACGTCTAATTTTGTGTCATGGACTTGGGCTTCTTGTATGCTCATGGCCCCAAGAGCCCAAAGAGCAGAGGTACATGATATATGTATGTTAAGTCATTGGAAGAAATTAAGTCTCTTCTAATCATATATATTGAGCCCGATTTTAATTTAGACCTCGGGTTTCATTAGATTTTTGAACATACATTAGGAGATAAAATAGTTATTTAGCATTATGTCATTTTTGCATGCTCTCACAGTGGCTTCTGTGCAAAATCCAGCCAAAATCAGAGGCAATTTGGTCATTTGAATTTTTTTTACTCTGTCGTAGTTTCGTTTAGTGGATGGGCAAAATAATAATTTTATTATTTCTTTAAAAAAACAAAAATAACAAAAAGACATCTTCCTCTCCTTCCTTTCCTTTCTCTCTTTCTTCCTCTTTAATTTTCCAACGACCCATAACAAATCAACGCTTAAAAATCCCCTCTCAATTGCCCTCGAGTATAGCATGAGTTATTATGTTAGTGTTTCTTTTTTATATTCATTTTCTTTCGTTTATTATACTTTGAAGAGTTCATCAATGGAGTGCTGGAAATTGAAGCTGTGGATGCTAAGGAAACTTTGAAGATCCACTTGAACTTCTTTAGGAAATGGCTTGACAATAAAAGTCTAATTTTCATTTTTCCTTATTCTTTTTTTTATAAATAATTGTATTGCTTGCCAATATATAAATATTTGTATTTATTTTAATGATATTGATGAGCTTGATTTCTTTTGACAATATATAAATATTTGTATTTATTTTAGTAATATTGATGAGCTTGATTTCTTTTGATTCCTGATTTCGTTTTATTTTGAATTTTATTGATGGTATTTTAATACAAATGCACATATATATAAAGTTAATATTAAATTTTGATAAAAACTAGAATAAAAATACAAACTCACCTGCGAGATTGAAGTAATTTATAGTATCATATTACATAAACGCAGTATTATTAAAATTTTATTATTAATTACACTTACTTGAGACTGAGTAAGGAATGAAAAATAGCGAAAGTGGAACAAGCACAATTGAGGTTATAATTATAATTACAATCATGCAATGAAGTAGAGTGGGTTGGGCAGCTTGAAGGATCTTGAGGCCATTGGTGAGCCTATCAAGTCACTCCATTGATCACCAGATGAGCCATGAATTCTGTAGCCTTGGGCTTCCAGCTCTGCTCTTTTCTCTGATTTATAGGCCACTGCAGTCTTCCCAAGGTCAGAGGCTTCCCTGTTTTCACACAAACAATAAATAATTAATCAAACAAAACCAAACTAATAAAAGGGGTTCATTTCACTGGTGGCCACAAATGTTTCATCATTATAATGCTATGGGCATAAATGTTTTTTTTGTAATGTTGTGACCATAAAACTATTCTCCAGTTGCATTGATGGCCACAATGGCATGTTTGGGGCTATTTCCGGTGAAGTTGATGACGTGGCCACAAAACACATGATCCACGTGGAAAGCCTTTGTGGCCACAGCGTTATAATGATGAAATATTTGTGGCCATCAGTGTGACCGGAGAATAGTTTTGTGGCCACAATATTACAAAAAAAACATTTGTGGCCATCAGTGCGACCGGAGAATAGTTTTGTGGCCACAACGTTACAAAAAAGACATTTGTGGCCACAGCATTATAATAATGAAACATTTGTGACCACCAATGAAACTACCCCTAATAAAAGCTTAAGAGAGGGTTTTCAAAGAATAACATATGAGCAACTTTGTGGTATGATGTTGAGGTCCCACAAAAAAAAAAAAAAAAAAAAAAAAAAAAGGGGCAACAACAACAACAATAAAGCTAAGATCTTGTTGCTAATTATATCAGGCAGGATAAACATAATAATCATTCCAGAGAGGCTTCAAAACAAGTATTCTAGAATCAGAAGAAACATAGACAAGTTACCAAATAATCAAGTGGGGTCATTCCAGGTAAATAAACCAAAGCTACATTCAATACAATTAAGTGGCAATGGGAATAGAAATAACTCCATTTCTCGTTTATCCCCCATCCATCTACACGAGTTATGAACAGGTAGTACTTTTAAGTGTGAATGCCACCAAATAACTGATCACCATACATACAATTTGTATCTAACACAATTAGAAAAACTTTGGTGCTTTAGTTATAGAGGTTAAAATATAAATATATAGATAGATAGATAGATAGATAGATAGATATATATGAACAAATCAAAATGGATGGCCCATCATAGAACATAGAACATAGAACATTTAGCATTTTAATTAGCATTCTTGAATTTTTAGAGAAGAACAAGCTCCATATCTATATTTGTATTTCAAGACAGAAATTGGAAACTTTGCACCTTAAATAGAGCCTTTTCCATGCATGATACCCAGCAAACAACAAGTTCTCCACTGTGGCATTCCTCTGAACTTCAGCTCTGCCTGTCAAGAGAACTATCTGATATCCGAGCCCTCGGAGCTCCTCATAGAGCTGCAAGCTTGCTGGTAATGCGGGTGCTCTTGCCTCAACCACCCATTCATCAAATGCAGTCTCGTTGAAAACCTCTGATCTACCAAATTTCAAAAAAAGAGATAAAAAAAAACAATGAAGATATTAATACAGTAATATAATGCTTTACTTGTCATAATCTCAATGATAAAAGGAAAAAGTCAATGCATAACCCTTCACATCAGATAAAAATCTGTCAGATGTCCATTTTTTTTTATTAAAAGAAATGGCCCTGATTGTGAGAACAATTTGATAGCAAGATCTAAATAATAACAACAATACAAGTGAAGGTAGAATAATAGCTAACATTAATAAGTAATCAAAATGCCTATAAATTTTCTCGAAGGAGTTTATCCGAGTGCATCCACTCCAACTCTAAACAGCACAAAGAACTGTTTCAATTAGTATTCAGAATTCAACATAAAAGCAATTAAGCATTTTTAGCGAAAAGCACAAGAGAACAATTTTAAAACATAGGATTAGAAATCAAAAGAAACAAATAATCCATCAACATAAAGTTCTTGGTCATGAGTGCAATTTGCAACAATGATCTACATAATTACAGACGTGCATGATATCAGTTGGAAAGAGAACTTTTTCAGTGTTGATCTTCTTCTTAAACTCTAAACATTTACTTTAGAGCATAAACAGCTCAAATAACAGCCGTAATTAATATTCACTAATGCAACTTAAAAACAACCTAGCAGTGTCAGTGACAAACATGATCAAGAACTCTCTAAAAACATAGGAATATAAAAGAATAAGAAACAAGTAAACCCAACAACCACGGGGTATAAATTCCTCTAAATACCAATGACAATTTTCAGAGTCAAAGTTTTATATTCTTTTTATAATAACCAACACTAATTCCTATATCATTTATGATGAAACTATATTGTCTCTATTCACAACAATATCCATTTAACAAAAAATGTTCCGAAAAGATTGACAAAACAATAATCATAAAAGCATCAATACAAAACGGAAGATTATCTGTCTTCTTCACAAGTATAAATATTTCTATTTTGGATGTTTTCTGTCTTGTGTTTGATGTCATTCTTCACATTTCGCATTTCTTGTTTTTTTGCCCCCTTTTTGGATAATTTGTGCTCTTTTTAACTTTTGAATTTTTAAAGAAAATACTTGTTTTTTTTTTTCAGTTTCAGGTTCCGTGTTGTATAAAAACTTGTAATTTACTTTTATATATATAAAATTCAAAAGAGACTAGTCAAACAGGGGCATTTCAAATCCTTTCCTTTCAATCAAATTGAATCTACGTGTATCTAATCCACTCCAAAGTTTTCAAATTTCCATGAAAATTATCCAATGAAAATTAAGCAAAAAAAAATCCAAGAAAAAAGGTTACCCGTAGTCATGGGCAGCATAATAAGGGAGGTTGGAGAGCAGCGTCTCATCAATGTCAAACACCCAAACATCCATCCCATCACCAGTGATCGGCACTGTCCGAGCAAAATCCAGCGAATAACCAGCAACAACAGCAGAGTCCGACGCATATCGATCCCCGTTCACATACTCCACAACGAACTTGACGCACTTCGCCGGGATCGTATTCCACATTCCAGCGTTGTTAGTCTCCACCGACAATCGCCAGCTATCACAGAATAGATCATCATCATCGTTTCTTCGGGGCCGATTAGGGAGCATCTCAATTAGGGTTTGAGCGGAAGCAGAAGAGAAGAGGAGAATGATGAAGATGAGAGAGTTAAGGATTCCCATTGGGGATCGGATAAGGACGGAAACTAAGATGGGAACCCTAACCCTAACCCTAACCCTAATCCCAGGATCGGATCAGGGCTCCCCTTCGACGACGAAGAAGAAAAGAAGAACGGAGGACGACGATGGGGAGGTTCAAAATTTGTGCGAGTAAACTCCATGAATGAGTATCTTATCTCTTAACATTCAGTACCTTTTCAAACGGGTCGGGTTGATAGAGGACAAGATCCGACCCGTTAATGCTGTGAATTTTGCACGTGACAATTGGGTTCCTTGGTATTATGACCTGCGGCATCTGCCTGCCGATTTCAGCATTGTAACCCTTGGGACCATGAACTGCCAGTTTTAGCTTTAAACTTTGGAATTAGAACCTGAATCCTAGGATGACAATTCGGTTCCCAAATCTCATTTCTGATTCATGTTGCAGCTCCAGCTGTTAAGAAGGGTGGTGGGGGGCGTCAGCAACAAGCGCCCATACCCAGGCGTAGCATGAGAAAGACTCAAGGGCTTATCGGCTCCAAATTCAGTGATTTTGTTATGAATAATTAGCAGCTAATGAAGGATTGATTAGTATAATGAATGTTTTTAATTTTTGTTAGTAGAGGATTACGGGGAGGTTATATAGCATGTGATAGTGTCCTGGCATAGCACCTGTTTGTTAGAATGCCAGTTAGAGTAATTGTTACACTTGTGATGATTCCCTTTGAATTGCTATATAAGAAGTACAATGAGAATGACTGGGGCAGGCCAGAATTACTCTACTCTCCTTATCTTCTCCTTCTTTCTCCTTCTTCTCCCTCTTCTTCTTCTCCTCCAGCCCGTCCTCCTCTTCCTGATTATCTTTTGCCGCTCATCCAATCCAGTAGATCCAGCAACCTGCATCAATTCCAAACAATTCTATATTTCTATTATGGTTCAGATTCACAATAGTAGCGTTTCAATGTTGTTAATTTTAATTCGTCATACGCCAATTTGTTATTTTTAACGGATAAAGAACAAAACCTTTCTTAAGGTATTCACAAAAAAACCCCAATGAGTTTGAGTATTCGCAAATGATTTTTTTTTTTTTTTTAACACATGCATTTTCAGTCCACTCCGTGTTGTTTGAAAGGAAAGTATTTAAATGCCCCAGCACACTTATCCATGCCATGTCATCATCTCTACATGTTGGGATTTTAGTGGTTGAGACTTAAACACTACATTTTAATTTAACATTGTTATGCTCTTGTTTCATAATAAAAATTCAAATTGATGGGTATGCTGTGTAATCGCAGTGAATAATAGCAATGATGGAACGCACATCTATGCCATGACATACACAACAAAATCGAGGAAATTGTTGAAGAGTCTCGCAGTCTTGTGATCATACGAAAGTGAACGAGTGGAATGCTCTGTGGAAGTTCTTGCAAAGGAGTGTCAACCATCGGAAACCTTTGCCAAAGTTTCTATTGAGGAGTCTCAACCACTAGAACCCTTCGCCGAAGTTCCCACTGAGGAGTTTCAACCATCGGAACCGTCTGCCAAAGTTTCCGCTGACGAGTGTCAACCACCGGAATCCTCTGTCGAAGTTCCCATTGACAAGTGTCAAAGTAAATGAACTGCAAACCCCTACAATTGAAGTTCTCTATGAAGCCAATGATAATGAGGAAGAAAAGTGGAAGACATATCAGTTGCGTCATCAACCCTTATTCTTGACATACAATCAATAAGTCAACACGAACCTTCTAAGTTGGAGGCCTTTACGCAAATCAAGCGAGTGAGAAAGTTAGGACCGATTTTCTACCATGGAACAAACGTCCCGTAGATTACATGCAATTAAATAACATCGAACAAAAAACAATCAGTGTGTATTCCTTCCTTTGTTTGTGTGTTCGAGTGTTTTGCTGCTTTGCCGGGGTCACCCTTTGTGATTAGGTTCAATAGTTTTGATGTCTTTGTTTGTTATTCCGCTATTTTTATTTTAATGTATTTGTGTTTTATTCATTTTCATACAAAAAAAAATTCATGTAATAATAATAATAATAATAATAATAATAATAATAATAATAATAATAATAATAATAAAGCAAGAAAGTATAAAAAGCATGATGAAAATCGGGTAAAAACTAAAAGTCAAAACCAAAACTTTTTGGAAGTTTTTTTTTATTTCAATAATAAATCATAAGGTCTGATAGCCAGCTAAAATTGGAGTTTTTTATTGGTTAATTAGAATTTTAACTTTTTTTATTGGTTAACTAAGATTAAGTTACAGTTGGATTGCTTTTAGACGTGCAATTAGGTAGACCGTAGACACCATGGAGAGCATCCCCTGAAGCATGGAAAATAAAAGCCTTTTTTCTTTTAAAAAAATAAAGAAATATTAGTCATACAAATATAGTTAAATATTTAGCAAGTGGCACCAAAAAGAAAACAGGGCCATTATTTATTTGAATTATAAAAATTGAGCAGTTCCTTTCCAACTGTCCTTTTGGATTTTTCAGGCAATTATGCAACGTTTCTTTTTAGATGGATTTTTTATGTTATCCTCGTGCAAAGTTTGATTATTCATTATTAATCTTTTAAACATGCCCCTTATCTAATATTATATGTTAGTTTAATTGTAATTAAATATAAATCTAACACAAACTCTCTCTCTCTCTCTCTCTCTCTCTCTCTCTCTCTCTCTATATATATATATATATATATATATATATATATATATATATATGATGTAAACCTGTAATATTTTATGTCATTGCAACAATTAAAAACAAAATAAGATAACAAACGAGCTAAGATTAATTTCAAAATACAAATCGACACTCAACGAAGATCTCTAAAATGAGTAATGCTATTTTGCCCGTAATCTGAATGACGTGGATGCCAAGTTGACATCCATATCAGCATCTACATAATTCTTAATCAATCTTTTTTTAGAAAAGATTTAATTTTTTTTTATAATTTAAAGGTTTGTTTTATAATTTTTAAAGTTTAAGGATTTATCCTAAACTCTAAACCCTAATCAACTAAAATCTTAAACCCAAATATTAAAAAATCTTTAATCCAAAATTCAAAAACACATAAACCCTAAATCCTAAGCATAAACCCTAAATTATAAACCGCAAATCCTGTGGGTTTGCGGTTTATAATTTAAGGTTTAAGGAGTGAGTTTCCAGTTTATCATTTACACTAAAGTTTAGATGATACAGAGAAATTAGTTTTTTTATTTAAAAAATGACTTGGATACTGACGTGGATGTCAACTTGGCATCAACATCATTTGACCTACCAATTCAACTTAAAAATCATTACTCCTCTAAAATCCATCTAGCATGTGAAAAAAAAAAAAAGATAAAAAATGGTTTATTTGTCAATAACTAATTTGTCAGTTATGACTAATGACTTGTATTCAGGTGGTATATCCTATTGGGTAAGAAAGAGAATAAATTACTACCATATCGCAAGGGTTATCTCTAAAATAATTTTTATAAAATTATTTTAAAATTTTAAAAATTAATTAACATAGTACATTGGATTCGGTAACTTGAATGTACGATCACCTTCTGGTGTACCTAAAATATCACTCCACTGATCTCCGATATTACCAACAATCTTGTAACCTTCTTGTTGTAGTTCCTTCCTCTGACTAGATTTAAATGAGATTGTAGATAATTTCACTCCATGTATTCTGCCAAACATATATCACAGATTATTTTTTAAAAAATAATAATTTGTAGAAAAATACATGTCAAAATCCATTATTAATAATAATAATATTTTTTGTGAAAAATAACTAAATAACTAAATAATAAATTTGAGATTACCTTACTAATAATTTTTCCCAAGTGATATATCCAACCTTCCTCAGATTGGCAGAAATGATGTCCCTATCATGCTTAAAATCAGTACTAAGGAACACAACTTTGATGCCTAAAGACAAGAGAGTCTTGTATAGCCTTAAACTTTGTGGCAGTGCTGTTCTTCTGCTTTTGTTTACCCAAACATCAAACTCACTTTTATTATATGCCCTTGCCCTACAAAAAATATAAATGAGGCATTTGTATTGTTGAAATTAATAAATCATGTAATATCATAAAACTACTTAGTAAAATATATATATATATATATATATATCATGAAACTAAATTAGGGCCAGAAAGGCCACAAAAATAGTGCATTTAGTGTTAAATGGGGAAGAAATCATAGTTTTCGATTAAGAATGATTGTATATTTTTATTTTCAAAAGAAAAAAAAAACCTATGTATATATAAGTTAAATTAATTTTCTTCACCAATTTAATTTTTGAATTTTATTTTAGTTATCTTCTCGAAATAATGAATGCTTTATTATTTATTGTGATGCCCCAAGTTAATTCAAATTTATATGAATTTTACTTTCATAAAAGCTAACTAAAATTTTAATATAATTAATTAACAAGTTTTAACCATTTTTTTATAAAAAATATTCTAATTCAAAAAATTCCCATTTGCTTAAAAAACTTAGAATACCCTCTAATTCCCAAATGGTTCTACTTCAATTGATGCTAATAATTAATAACACCAACAATACCAAACATGCAAATTTCTCTCTAACCAACTAACACTCACCAAATACATCCTAACACATTAGTAAACAAACTCTTAACATGTACACACGTACATCTAAATCAAATTCAAAGTAAATTAAAAAATTATATATAAGTTAAATTAATTTCTTCACCCAAAAAAAAAAGTTTGAATTTTATTTTACTTCTCGAAATAATGAATGCTTTATAATTTATTGTGATGTCCCAAGTTAATTCAAATTTATATGAATTTTACTTAGATAAAAGCTAACTAAAATTTTAATATAATTAATTAACAAGTTTTAACCATTTTTTTATAAAAAATATTCTAATTCAAAAAATTCCCATTTGCTTAAAAAACTTAGAATACCCTCTAATTCCCAAATGGTTCTACTTCAATTGATGCTAGTAATTAATAACACCAACAATACCAAACATGCAAATTTCTCTCTAACCAACTAACACTCGCCAAATACATCCTAACACATTAGTAAACAAACTCTTAACATGTACACACGTACATCTAAATCAAATTCAAAGTAAATTAAAAAATTATATATAAGTTAAATTAATTTCTTCACCAAAAAAAAAAAGTTTGAATTTTATTTTACTTCTCAAAATAATGAATGCTTTATAATTTATTGTGATGTCCCAAGTTAATTCAAATTAATTTGAATTTTACTTAGATAAAAGCTAACTAAAATTTTAATATAATTAATTAACAAGTTTTAACCATTTTTTTATAAAAAATATTCTAATTCAAAAAATTCCCATTTGCTTAAAAAACTTAGAATACCCTCTAATTCCCAAATGGTTCTACTTCAATTGGTGCTAATAATTAATAACACCAACAATACCAAACATGCAAATTTCTCTCTAACCAACTAACACTCACCAAATACATCCTAACACATTAGTAAACAAACTCTTAACATGTACACACGTACATCTAAATCAAATTCAAAGTAAATTAAAAAATTAACAAAGTTAATTCATCAATTAACTAATTAATTAACATTACCCAAATCCCCTATGAGCATAGAAAGGCAAGTTAGAGAGAGCAGTGTCATCAACATCAAAGACCCAAACCTCCTTTCCATCACCTCCAAGCTTCAACCCTCTTGCATACTTTTCTGCCTCTCCGACCACCACCGCCGAGTCGTCGCCGTATCGCTTACCGATCATATACTGCCTGACGAAGCTCTCGCAACCCCGTGGCACCGTCTTCCACCCTCTCAAGTTGTTAGTCTCTACTCCAAGAAGCCAACTCTCACAAGAGAAGCCACCGCCATTGATGCCAAGGAGATCATGTGCATGAGTTGCATGAAGTTTATTATTTGTCATCAATATTACTATTAGGTTTTGGATCAACATGAAGGTTGATAGCAATGGCTTCATTGCCTCCATGCCATGCATGCCATGCACGTATGTGATCTTTAATCATGTGTCCTAAGGAAGAGGGAGAGCATTAAGTAAGGGTTTGGTGATTAGCACTTTTGGTGTGCTAGCTGTTTATTAATTGTTTATACTTATAATCAAGTAAGGTCGTGGTTATGATTAATTAAGCTTATATTTATAATCAAGTAAGGGTATGGTAGATTTATAGTTGTTGTTAGGAGGAGGGTTCTAGATGTGCAGAGTTTGAGTTGGTTCGGATTAGCTTGATCTTAATTAGTTAACCATATGGGGGGAGTGTGTGTGTGTGACTTGAGCTATAAGGGTAGCTGTTTTAAGATAAGCTAAGGTTGAAATTAATTTCATGAGTTTCATGAGAGTATTTTGATGAGTTCTTACCACTTATATTTTTTTCTCAAATCATACATATTTAGTTTAGAATTCAAAATGAATAATACTCATTAATAAAACAGTTTTATAATTTCTTTTTTATGGAGTGTACGTATAAACCATAAATATATTAAGAAAATAAAATCCATATAACAACATCAAAAGTAAAAACACAAAATGCAAAACATAATTCCTCCAGTAAAAGTGACTAGGATAAAAGTATATTGAGTAAACATAGATGGAACCAATGGAGAACAACATAAGATAAAAAAAGTTGTCACAGACTCTTGATTGAAAGATGAGCCTCTTCCAATCAACTGATGTTGAGATGATGGAATGAAATCAAATGGTTAGGCCAATGCCGGTGGTGGTGGAGTACTAGTTTCTCCAGAGTCTTTCTCTTGTGCTTGGGGTCCCACAAAGTTAAAGCTAAGCTTGGCAGTACTCATGAAGGCTTCTAACTTGATCCTCTTCACCTTAATTTGGATCTGCGGACAATCAAGTGCATATGAATAATTTTCGCAAAAACAGAAGTAAGAGAATGTGAAATGATCTAACACGCCACAATTCCGCTCTAAACAAATGACAAAAATAATAGCTCGAGAGGGTGGTGGAGCTGTCTCTAATTAAGTCAAGCACGTCAAGTTTGAAGTTTTATTTTAATTAGATAATTATTAAAAAAATTATTATTAATAGGCGACAAGCGCCCCCCACTTAAGAAATTTTAAAAATAATATTAGGTCCGGATGTACTTTGTATGAATAGTATATAAACAATGTATGAACAGTACTGCCGGGGAAAGGATTTGAACTCATGGTCTCCCCATTTTATACTTTGGTGTCATATCATTAGGCTATCCAATAATTGATAATAATTATTAAATTCTACAAAAATATGGGACAAAAAATAAATCCACTCGATTTGGTTTCAGACTTGGTACAACCCAAAGTCATCATTCCTTTTGGTTCGCACAACCAAGAAAATTTTCCAATTCTTAAGCAAGCCCCCAAGAGTTCTTAGTTGATTCATGATTTATTTTCATCTTTATTTTCCTTTTTATTTGTTTCAAGAAAGATATTGATCAATTCCAATTCTTTCAGTTCACGACCCGTGGGCCTTCTACCTCCACGCGGCATTGCTCCACTAGGCTTTACCATTCAAGCCTTTTTTCATACTTTACCGGAGGTCTGGAGAAAGCAGCAATCAATAGGATTTCTCTAATCCTCCCTTCCCATAAAGAAGAAAAGAACGTGAGATTGGATCTACGGCTCCGGTGGGTTCCTTAACCAAGCCATTGTGTGGACCCCACTCTCTGATTTGATCCCCATCATTGATAAAACCTGATTAGATCCCAACCATTAGATATACTTTAAAAATTATATATATTTAAATTTGAAATATCATTATTTTATCCGAATTATTTGATTTAAATTTTTAATTATTTTAATTATTTTAAAACCACGATCTCCACAACCGAGTTGGGAGTTCGCGTATTTTGAGAATTGGGAGAGAACGCGTCTCTTCTTCTCGTTGATGGGTTGCCTAGTAGAGATGACACCAAAATCCAGAACAGCAAGCATGACTACAGGTAGGTGATCTTAGAATTTCTGCACCTTAAACAAGATTTTCTTTATACTATGTTCTTCCTTTTGTATTATGAGTACTTTGTAAATCCTCAATTATAACTATTAGGTCTTGTCAGATTATCATCATTCGTAGGAGTTAAGCATAATTTTCAGACTATGTTTATAATTCCTGATTCTGGTTAGCCTATTGTTTTGATAATAGATCTTTTTGGATTTTGTGAACATATTGTGTTGATCCATACTCAAATCATTGCCAATATTAGAGCTAGGAAATTTTTCTGTAAGAGGGAATTGCTTGTAGGCCGTGTAGTTTCATCTTTTGCATTTTTACCCCTACCAATCTTTAATTTTGATGCCTTGTTGAATGATCTCCTAACCTCTGCTAAAAATTCATATTATGTCTTAAAGATCTTTTATACTGTTAGGGCAGAGGAAGTGTTGATTGATTTCATTTGATAAGTTTTCAGATATCTGCTTTTGAAATAGCTGAAATCCCTCTTCAATTTTAGAGGTGTTAGAAGCATAATTTGGAGGACTGTAAAATAAGAGAATTGTCGAGTTTGATGTTATTTAATTATCTGCAAAATTTCAGATTATATTCACCTATATTTTATGAGATATGATTTTATTAGTAAGCTATCCCGGATAGGGTGTCTGTGCAGAACATCAAGATTGATGGGTATTTTTGATGGTCATAGAGATTGATTTGGGTAAGGTGAAAAATAGTAAAGTTGTTTATTTTTGAGTTATCTAGTTGTTAATAAAATTTCATTGCTTTTTAAATTGTAAGTTGAGAGATATGAATGTTAGAAAGGGATATGTCAGATTTATAATTCTGCAGAAATAGTTGGAGGTTCAAATGAATGTTACAAGTTGAGTAGTTCTCCAAATAATGTGAATTTCGGATATGTCATTATCTTAGGTGTCTACATTTCTCAGAATCTTGAAATTTATGATTTGGAAAAGTATAGGTAAAGTTGTGAGGGATTTAGTACTCAACAGTCATTAGGAAATTGTTCATATGTTCTTAGAATGGATAATTGCTATTGTACCCTCGCAAGATCCATATTTGGGGAGAGTATAGTGCTAGCTTGATCTTTTGCATTTGTACCCTTCTAAAAACTTTCTTGCAAACCCTTGATTATTGTAAAATTTATTTTGTTGGTGAAACTAATAGGTTACTTCCCAATATAGGGTATTCTGATAAACTTGTTTCAGTGTGAGATTTGGAGTTGGGCATTATTCAGGTAAGTAACACCACATATAAATGTATAATTATATATATAATTTCTTTTAAAGCTTGCTTATATAATATTAAAATGTTGTTGGGCTTTAAGCCACTTTCTGTTATTATATACTTATTAAATTTTTGAATTGTTTTTCTTTCCCTGAAACATTAATTCCCATATTTTGATCACGTACGTTATTTTTGAACTTTTATGTTTGTAAATTGTTTTGAATATAACTGGATTATTTTTACTGTAAACAAATGGGATCATGCATATATTTGTATGTTTGCTCGGCAAATTGTTCTGCAAATTCTGTTCTGCCCCTGACCTGTCTGAAATTCTAAAAATCTGAAATTTATGTTTTGTTTTTGGATAACAAAGTTATTTTGATATAAATTCGTTTAGTCTCCATTTAGCTAGGCAATAACCCTGTCACTGGGGGTTAATCACTGACCGTGTCGACACGTACTTCTGACATAGAAACTATAGTTTCGCACCGTTCCGTCGGTGAAGAATAACGGCCTCTGATATTCTGGCTCGGGTCACCGAGGGTAAACAAATGATTCTGTTATTTTGTTTTGGCCATAGTGATTGGAGACATATATTTCTGTTTGCTATTAAATTGCATTTTGTTGGATTACTTTGATTTCATGAACTATAATTTTGATAAATATTTGTAATATGTATTATGATTGGTTTTGATTCTGGATTTTTGAAAATTCTTATGATCCCAGTTATTTTTAGTGGGTTGCTTACTGGGCTGTCAAGCTCATAACCTTCTTGTTGAATTTTTTCAGATCTGGAATGAATAGTACAACAGATGTCTAGTGAGCTAGCGAGAGATAGGTTCTGAGGCCTTGCATGCCTATTGTGCTATGCACTATGGGTGTGCGGCCGTTTGTCAAAGCACCGGGTCCGACGAGCTGGGTTCGGGGCGTGACACATTGCCTATGAGTCGCTGGCTTCCATAGAATTCTAGATGTATCTTATCTATAAGATCGAGTATGGAATTATGGAGAATGAAAAATACATTTCCACGTGACTTAAATTTCGCACCTCTTTTTCAGTACTTATTCTTAGGATAGGAAAAAAAAAAGTGTATTAAACCTAAGAAAAATGATATACATTTTTGTTTTTGAATAATCTTTCATTAAAATCACTTTCTATTAATTTGTATGTTTATATCTGTAAGGCGACCATACCTAGATACATTAATTTTATTATGATCATTATGTGAATATCTATCTATCTATAATCTATGTATAATTTTATTTTTTTTAAAAAAATTATATATATATATATATATAAAGAGTGACGTATTCAATGTGAGAGAGAATCCAAAAAGAAAGAACATCAACTTATTCTCCCACTAAGCAATTTCTCCTGCAACTTCTTTATGGGACCAGAATCTAGAGATGTGAAACTCTAACATGGCTAACATTTGCCTTTACACTGTAAGCATCCATCATGTTGCATAAAGTCGAAAGTGGTACATATGTATATATATATATATATATATATATATATATATATATATATATATATTAATATATATGAATGTATATTTCACACCTTTGTCATTTACATATAAGACACACAATCCATTTCCATCTATCCCTCTATTCAACATAGCATTTTATTCTTCTCATGTTTGCTAGTACAAGTAGGATCTTCTTTATTGGGATAAAGAAGCCAACCACAAGTACTACAAGAATTCTTCTTATTAAGCGTATGGTATGATTGGAAGAAAGAAGAGTGAAGAACTCCTTTTTACTTAAGTTGCCATTCATTTGAATAAGTTGACAAGTTATTGGCTTTTTGAAGATTAATTAAAAGAAACTTGTATCTTTATAAGCTTACATAGAATAACTTGAAATGTTGCCAAGTTCTTCTAACATTTTATTTTTATATACCTTCTAACATTTTATTTATATACAATCAAAATGAAGCATTATATATCCTTCACACCTATGCAGCGATTACATGTTTAAATTTCATCTAATACATGTGAACAAAACTTCTTTGTGTACGGAAAGTGAGGATCTCCTCGTGCACAAAAAATCATATAAGAGTCCATGGTGTAGAAGCAGGTTACAGTTCAATCGCAGCTTATGTCTTAGAGTGAGACCGCATGGTCAAACGATATATTCTTGACTGATTTTATTTTTTTAATTTGAATTTCCAACATAAAAATTATATATATGCAAAACGAAACGTAATGTACATGTGTTTTTATGTAATTTTTTTTAAGATATATATTAAAAAATCTGCTTTTAAAATATACATTTTTGACATTAATCAATAGATTTTTGAAATTTATTGCCATTTTTTTACCATCGTTATATGGAAATTCGAATCCGTTTGTAATGATTTGAAATAATTAATATATTAACACAAGTTTGCCTCCATTCATTTAAAACTTATAATAATTTAAGATAAATGGTCATTCTTAAACAAGTCAAACAAACATAAAGAACCTCAGAGATGCTTTACAAGAAGTTACTTTATTTCCTTCCCCACATTTAAGCTTGGAGACAAGTCTTAATATCATCTATTTTCATCATTTTTTTTCTTTCAGAAACATATGATGAATAAGCCACATGTAAAATTGGAATTCTCCACCTTTGAATTAAAAGGGCAATGAATTGCTAACTACCTTAACATGAAGTGGTCTTGATCTTGTTTTTTTTTTTTTTTTTAATCATAGGTTCCATTCCACTAACATCATTTGAAGTAATTAATAACCCCAATTGACCTTATAAAATTTTTATTGATAATTCATTTAAATGGTCAATCTTAAAGCCTCATAAACATAAACAACCTTACTATTATAAATACATTACCACTAGATCAATTTATTTCCTCCCCATACAACACATTTATTAATTCTCATCGATAAATTTTATTATTACATTATACCTCTTTCGGTTCAAATTACCTGTCATTAGAGATTTTTTAATTAATTATTTTCAATTTTACCTGTCACTTTTATTAAAAAAAAAATTACCTGTCGTAATCAATGAAGTTTATTTTAAAAACTAATGCTTATCAATTATTACATTATACTCCAGGGCCTTGGTGCTAAACTCCTGATCTACAGAAGTTTACATGTCGACCTTATCAAAAAATAAATATGTTATTTAAAAAAATATATATAAAAATTTGAATAACACTCTTAATCTAAAGATGATTAGAACCAGATAAATTATAGAAAAATAAGTGATAGCATGAAAAAACAATAAATATTAATTATGGCCTGTCTCAACTTCACAAAC
The DNA here is from genome assembly GCA_020875875.1 of Dioscorea alata. Classification (NCBI taxonomy): domain Eukaryota; kingdom Viridiplantae; phylum Streptophyta; class Magnoliopsida; order Dioscoreales; family Dioscoreaceae; genus Dioscorea; species Dioscorea alata. The sequence continues at coordinate 2,412,135 of CM037027.1, read as the reverse complement.
AGCACCACGGTCAAATTATTATGAGACAGATATATGAAATAAATCAACCACCTTGATTTCGAAATCCACACAAGAACATACATTAATTCACCTACCACCCACACCATCATCCCTTGATCAATCTTTCCCATGGTCCTTTTTGAGCTAATTCCTCTCCTTTAACCACCCTTAAACATTCCCAAACCACACTGTTACACTTGGGTCCAGTCCCCATTCCCAACTGCCAAACCTTGTCACCTTTCCTAATCCTTTGTTTCCCTTCCATATACCCCAGTTGATACCACATGGACGATGATGATTGGTTCCCAAATCTCCGGAAAGTCATCAATGCAGCCTCAATCTCCCTTTCTCCTAATCCCAATCCTTTCCCCATCTCCTTTATCATCCCTCTCCCTGAAGCTGGCATGCAGAAATGCTTCACTGCTGCTCTGAACTCTGGCACTGGACTTCTCTTCTTGTCAGATGAAACGCATTGCAATATTAACACCATGATCACGTACTTAGCTCTTTCTCTAAATGGTAGTATGATTTTGCCGAGAATTATGACGTGAGAACGTATTAAGTCTCTGGCCACATGCAGTAAATTGCGTTCAATGGAGACTCCGGTGATTCCTTTGGAGTCTTCTTCTCTTATGGCTGAATGGTAACTAGTGTCATCAAATGCTCTTTGAGTTCTCACCAAGTGAAGTAGCTTGTACTTCAAATTCTTTACCTTTTTGTTGGTGAGAAGCATGGCAGCACTGCCGGAACGGAAGACACAGTTGAGCAGAAGCTTCCGTTGATCTTTTCCAGAGTACCAACCGGTGGAAAGAACCTCAGTGCTGATGATTAGAGCGAATGATCCACGGTTGAGTTGGAGGAGAGTTCTTGCAATGTCAATGCTGATTACACCGGCGCTGCAGCCCATGCCGGAGAGGTTGAAGGTCTTCACGTTGTCTCGCATTGCAAAACGGTTGACAATGATGGAGGAGAGTGAGGGAGAGGAACAGAAGGCACTGCAGTTAAGCACAAGGATGTCTATTTCTTGAGGAGATATCTTGGTTTTAGAGAACAAGTCTTGAAGGATGGGGAAGAAGAGCATATGAGCTTCTTGAATGCAGCTCTTATGGTCAGTTCTTGGAGGAAGGTGGCGGAGTGAAGGAGGGAAGTAGGTTTCTTCTCCAAGGCCAGAAGAAGAGATGACTTTGGACAAGAAGGATAAGCTCTCTTGGTCAAAGCCATCAATCATGGAAAGATGTTCCATTAGAGCTGCTGAAGGAACTCTGAGACTTGGAGAAGGTTTTAGACAAGAGAAGTCCAAAAGGAATACTTGGGAGGAGGGTTTGCATAGGTTTGGGAAGACAAGGATGAAGAAGAGAGGGATGAGGTGGTGGAGAGGATGGTATTTGTTAATGAAGATGTAGGTCTCACTAGTAATGCATGCCAAGAGAATGAAGGTATGGAGGGAATGGATGAGAAGAGAGAAGGCATGGTTCTTTAGGGTAGTCTCCATTGTGTTTGTTTGAGTGTGTTGATGCTATTTGGTTTGGATATAGAGAGGAAGAAAGATGGTGATGATGATGAGGATGAAGGGAGGTGGCAAGAGATGTGGGGTACTTCATTTCAAAAGGTGAACAGGAGTAATTGTTAATTTGTGAGCCAGTGGGCAACTTGATGTTGGAGTGTGGGGGGAGTAAAAGTAAGGGAGTTGGTTGGCAGTTTACAGGTGAAATTCAATGCCTTGTCCTTTCTAACAAGTTTGGCAGAAATATACATTTACCATGCAAATCTAAGTGTGATTTTTTGCTTATGTCTAGTCTAGTGTTGTTATTTTTGCTAATTGTTGGACTATTCTTGAGTTACTGTTCTGTTTATAGTGTTGTTATCATTATTTTATTATTTTATTTTAATTTTTACTGATTTTTGGAATATTTTTGAAGTAACTCTTGTGAAAAACACATTAACCAGCCAGCTAGGGAGCTGTTTGCCTGGCCTACTCCTGGTCAGTGTTACCCTGGGCCCCCTTTCTAAAGTAGTTTATTTTGTTTTTGTTTTTATGTTTATTTCTTGTCTTTTTGGTCATTTTTTTATGTTTATTTCCTGACTTTTGAGTTAATGTGCATGGTCATTTTCAATTTCCATTGGAATGTTACTTTGTTGTTTATTAATTGTCACTGTTCTTTTTTTTTTTTACCATATCTTTATTTTTGTTATTTTTTCTTTCTTTTAATAAATATGGTATATTCATTTTTATAAAAAAAAAAAAAGGATTTTTTTGGATAATCATATAGTGAGAGCATAGCTTGGACTGATAAACATAAACATCCCTTGTTTTGTAAGTGTTTGTTTTTTAGCAACTTATTAGAATTTTTTTGGTTTCAATTTCATAATATCCGTTTCGAGAAGCAGGTGCAAGTTTGAAATTTTTACTGAAAACGCCACAATGTTTGATGCGCCTATATCTACTATCAGACATAGTTTAGACTTTCTGGGACAGTGTTCGGAGGAGCTTGGTGGATCAGGGACGGGCGAGGAGGCGACTGATCAGAGTATGAGCTAGTTCCTTCGGCGTCAATTTGGTGTTATGGTGGTTGGGCCACCTATGTATCTTTTCTGTTTTTTTTTTACTTGGTTGTGAGCTTTGGTTTTGTTGTTTGTGTCAGTGGACAAGTCTTTGTACTTTTGTTCCTGTTTAATCGAAATGGTTTATCCATCTTTTTTTAAAAAAGAAAAGAAAAGGTTTGAAATTTTGATTGTGAATTTTCTAAGTTTAAAACAATTAAATTTTTAATTTTTTTTAAATTATGCAATCAGTTTGGGGATGTTTGGATATATACAACAATTGATAATTATGATTTATATAACTAGACTTAGCAATGACATTGAGAGTTAGTTAAAAAGAAAAGAAAAAAAAAAAAAAAAGACATTGAGAGTTTTTTAATTATTATTTGTTATTGGATCTGGACTAAGAGTAAAGAATTTTTTCAAAAAATTATAATAAAGATTAGAATATTTTGTCACATTCTACAATGTATAAAATAAAATGAATCAAATATTTGGGATTGTTTTGTCAGAGGTTCTCGGCACTGTAACAGTTAAAAATTTCAACCAAAATTACTATTTACAATATGGCAACAATTATTGTAGCACTATTGTTGTTCATGTATACAATACATATACAAGTCCACACTTGGATTTGGAATAAAAATAAAAAATTTTAAAAAAAAGTTTATAATAAAAATTAGAGTATTTTGTCACATTCTACAATATATATGTGAAACAACAATCTGGGTTTGATTTATATTTGGTTCATGTTTTAACAAGGAGTTATTTTAACTATGAACGGTACCCATCTCAGTAAAAATAAGGTCCTAAGTAAAATTTTAACAATTTTTTTTTACTTTATATATACAATCAAAATGAAGCATTATCTTTTCTTCTAATTATGACAAAAATATAGAGATAAAAAACATGTTTTAAGTTATTCTCCCACTAACCGATTCTTCCTGCAACTTCTTTACCGGACCAGAATCTATAGATGAGAAACTCTAACATGGCTAACATTTATCTTTGGACTGTGTGAGCATCCAACATGTTCCATAAAGACAAAAGTGATATATATATTAACAACACACTCTAAAGACAAAAGTGATATATATATATATATATATATTAACAACACACACTCTTATGAAGGCACTGATAGCTTAGTAGCATTCGGTTCCAAATTTAATTCTTCATTAGTATAAGATAAAAGCACAAGGTAGCTAAACACTTGCAACATATCAGTTGAATTAGGCAACTCAATACCTGTATGACTTGTCCACCTATCTAGAAAAAAAAAAAAAAAAAAAACTATTTATAATTTTTTAATAGTTTTCATTTTTATATGTTTATTATATCGATATATATATATATATATATATATAAAGAGTTGGCTAGTACAGGAAGGATCTTCTTTAATTTATTGGTAAAGAGGCCAACCACAAGGGGTAGTACTAGTACTTCAAGGATTCTTCTAATGAAGCATATATATTATTGGATGATGAGTGAAGAACTCCTTTTTTACTTAAGTTGCCGTTCATTTAAATAAGTTGGGCAATTTATTGGCCTTAATTAATTGAGAAGCTTATATAAATCTTTGTAAGCTCACTTTGAATAACTTAACATTGACCATCTCTATATATATATATATGATTTATTTACATAAAATGAAATAATTTCTTTTCTTTTATTTCAAAAATAAAGAGATAGAAAGATATATATATATATATATATATATATATATATATATATATATATATATATATATATATATATATAAGATAGAGAAAATCTAAGAAGAAGTAGAAGAAGTGGTGCACCTTCTTACACTAATCACATTTTCCAAAAAAAAAAAAAAGCAGAGGTATATTTGCCAATTTTAAACTTTAGTAAAACTTTATATATACATCATTATGTAATTTCATATTTTATTTTCATGTATATATATATATATATAAATGAAATTACATTGTCAATTTTATTAAATATTTGGTGAACCATTAGTATAAATACGCGACATGTTGGTCTTTATGTTAGTGTGGGGTATATATCATTTTTTTTTCCGACATTTGAGGTCTCAATTGTGTGTGTATATATACATGCTAATTTTTATTTGATTTGCAACATAAATATATATAAATATACATATAAAGAGACTTAAATTTATATCTTAGTTATCTAAAGTTAATTTGATAAATAATTTGTATAAACACACATACGCCAATATAATCATATATAGACTCAATTTTTTTTCGTATTATATATATATATATATATATATATATATATATATATATATATATATATACCAAACATTTGATTGATCATTAATTAGTATAAATACATATATATGCTATTGTTTTAGTTAGTTTTCAACATAGAAAAACATAGAAAAACATGAACATATATATAAAACATAAAGCTTATTTATTATCTTCATCAAACATGATTATATAAAAGGAATACAACAATTTTATTCCAAAAAAAGAAATGCAACAAAGGCAAGAGAGTGTTAGTTTAGCCACTCAAAGAAAAAGCAACCCAAATGTCTTCTTTATTCCATAGTTGTAATAATTAAGAAACTACATTGAATGACCACATTTTCAATCTCTTTCATGCAACGTCCAAAGACATGGAAAAGATGGTGCAAATCTCTCTCTCTCTCTCTACTCAACAATAGATGATTTACACCTGTAAATTAATCACTTTCTTATAAATAATCAACTTTAAATAAGAGGACCACAACTAAAACAAATAGATAAATTAACTGCAATCCTCATGAACCTTCAAAACTTTCACTTTAATCCAACAAAAACAGATACAAAATAAATAAATAAAAGTGATACACTCCCCACCTTTAATTGTATCAACAAAATGGGAAGAATTAATTAATCAATCAACATGAAGACATTGAACTGCAGAAAATAAAAAAAGCAATGCATTGTATTACTATTTATTGCAGCTAAGTCTAGTAACAAACATCATCTGATCCATCTTTCCTTTCTTTTTCTTTTCTTTACAGTTAGTTTAGAGCCCATGGTTCCTCCTCCTATTTGAACAAAAATTATTTCTGTTAGTTTTCAAAGTTTTTCTCCTTCCTTTTTTTTACTGCTATCCATGGTGATCAGGATTGTCAGGTAACCAGTAAGATGAGTACTTTAACCATTCTGTTTCCTGAGATTGTTGCATTGATGATTCCTGCAACACCATGCATGCAATCAGAGAAATTATATAAATTTAGCAAAGGAAAAAAAAACACAAGTATATATTACTACTTACTCCTTTATTTTCAGTTGAAGTGCAACCCATAATCACATCCTCTAATCCAGAACCAGACCTTTCTATCATTCCCTGATGTTGCTGTTGCTGTTATTCACATCAAAACCAGAAAAGGTATAACAAAAGAAGATGCTCACTTATGTTATGATAGAACCATATAAAAGTTCCCTACCTGAAATGACATACTAAAAGGATCGTCGAGAACAATCGATGTCTGATGCAGTGGAGTGGGAGAAATGACAGTCGAGATTGGATTACTCGGTCGGCTAACATGAAATGCCGCTTCTCGTTGTTGCTCTTCGACCTATAAAAATTAATATCATCGTATTTACCAAATTAACTGATGTGGGACTATTAATTAGAAGCAGTAGAAATTGATTGTATACCTCATCGAAGACTAAATTATCGGTCTTCAAATGACATTGCCTGGGTTGAGTCTGATAAAAAATCTTAGAAACAACAAGCTCTCCTTCCTTCTCCTCTTCAAGTTCACCTAAATGATACTGATGCATCACCCAATTAGTCTTCTCAGGTTTTCTATGTTTCCCAAAGTTTGTATACAAAACCAGAATCTTTTTACAGCCTTTCTGTTTTCCATTCACCATGACTGGCCTTGTTTTGCCAGTTTTATGCCATCTTGTTTCACCCTTCTGAAGATCACATTCATTCTGAATTTTCCTCCTTTTTCTTGTTCCTGTTGTGTATGCTTTTGATGGCCTATGAAAGAAGTGTTTGCTAAGACCATCTCTTGTAACCCCTTAAAAAAAATAATAATAAAAAGGAAAGAAAAAAAAATAATTAGGTCTGATATTCTTGTCAGATGTAACAAACAACCTTAGAGCAAACCTCTGAACAATCTTTTCCATGATTATGTCTTGCATGTATTTCAAGAAAACTTGTGATTTTGCTTTCTAGGGAACATCAAGACAGACTCACTGCATCTTCTTTACATATCAACTCTTTTCTTTTCCCCCAAAAAATTTTAAAAATATCTAAAAAAATAAAAAAAATAAAGAAAGAAAGAAAGAAAAAAGGAAAGGGTTTACCAGGAAGTTTCTCAGGGTGGGTGTAACAAATCCCATCTTCTCCTTCAATTGTAGGTATGAATTCATCAATCAAAGGATGAGACTTTGCTGCAGTGTCTTCTGATAAAACTTTGGATTCCAAATGTTCTATCAACTCTTGATCTGTTGGATCAAATTTCACTCCTGCTGGTAGACCAACCCAGTTCTACATTTTTTTTTTCTCAATCTTTTCAGTTTAAATGTTTTCAAATCAAGAAACACATGAAATGATAAAATAAAAGATTAATAATATATTAGTTATATTAAAAAAAAAAACATACCGGTTTTCGATCTAGTTTGTGACCACAACTAGGGCACTGCATGGATCCACATATTTGGTGTTCTTCAAGCTTTGCATCTATGAGATCTGCAGTGCTTACTGATGCTTTTCTATTCATCATGGTTGAGTAGTGTAAGAATATTGACAAGCTTAGTGATCATGTAGATTTCCATTAGCCATGAAACAACAACAAGAAGTTTAATAACAAGCATGTATAGATTGAGAAAGGAGAAGGATGAGAAGGAGGAGGAGAAGGAGAAGGAGAAAGAAGAGAGAAGCTAAGGTGGTGGAGAGCTATAAACCCTGGAATTCTTCATATAACTTTAACTGAAGGCCATGAGAAAAAGGAAAAGGTGCACAAAACCCTCTCTTTCTCTCTCCAAGGTCTATTTGGTGGTATCTATGTCTATAGAGGGAAAGCTAGAGAGAGACTGTGGGTGTCTTTGGTGTAATTTTTATTTTTAATTTTTATTAATTTTTTTAATTTTTTTTTAGGGTTGGGGACAAGAAAGCAAAAGGCAGAAACGGCCCTGCACAGCTGTTATACTGTATACTAAAAAGAGAAAGAGTGCTCAAACTGAATACCATTTAAAGAAAAGAATCATTTATCTCCCTTCATTATAAATGCATAAACATATTTATGTTTATATATAGGTTTTTAAAAGAATATTTTTTATATTCTTAGTTAGAAAAATTAATTCTCAATCTATATTCTAAAACAACTTTGGCAATATTACCCTAAAAATAAGAGTTGGAAAATTGAGGGGGAAACGCACAAAAAAAATCGGTGCATTTGTGTCCGTATTATGCGCCTACCCCCTGCACATGCACATAAAAAAGCATAACCACTAAACCGAAGTTGAGGGTAATAAATAGTGGCATATATAAGATAGATGGAGTTGCAAATAGGTAATGTGGTACTAAACTAAATAGGAATGTGTTGAAATAAAAAATGAGCCCAATATACATGGGTCTTTAACAATACATTGATCGACAAGTCCTCATTATAGGTACGGGTTTACAGTCTAAAACCTCGAGCCGCTACATGAAGGCGTATGAGTTGGATAATGATCAATATCACATCATCTGGTTTGTACATATGACCCTGACTAACTGCACTTGTCATATTTATCAAAAATATATATATATATATCAATTTCATTTTAAGGAGCAGAGAGGATTTTTTTTTTTTAATTTTAATATTTATATTAAGTTTTGTATTTAAAATAGTCATTTTCTTATGTATAAATAAATATAAGATTACCTTCTCACCTATAAAATACAAAAAATATACGTATATTATATTATATTCAGAGGAAAGAGAATAGGGAAGCAAGAAGAGTGAGGGGAAGAAGGGAGAGAAGTCACATGGGACTTGAGATGTTTTAGCTGAAATGATGAAACTTTTGGACATGAGGGGGGTGGTGTGGGAGTGTGTGAAGTGAATCCTTAGGTTGCTTAAATTGCAAGGCAAAATGAGGACGGATACATAATGATACTTCTATTAAATAAATTATTTTATAACAGTATATCAATAAATATTATTATAAATAAATTAATATATACATATTGGAACACATGGACAAGCAAACTTTGATTAGAAGGAGAGGTCCTCATGATTATTGTATGAGAATTTTGTTTTTTTTATGTCAAAAAGACTGCCAAAAGAACAAGCCTATCTTCAGTAGGGTGCTGATCCTATTCATGCATTATATTAAAGATTAAAAAAACATATACAAGCAGTAGAAACTTGAATTATATAAATAATTATTTTAAGTTTCTTATAAAAATTCTAAGACCTCATCTAACTTTGTGAGGTAATACAAAAGTGAAATTTGTTTGTAATTTAAGAATTTTATGATTTGTTCTTATTTTTTTAGGTTTTTGAAAATTTGGGAGCTAACAACTTATTTGCTTATATAATAATAATAATAATAATAATAATAATAATAGTAATGAGGTAAATTTTATTATTTATTGATGCTAATTGTGAACTTACAATAAAAAAATATGAAAAAGTACAAAAACAAACTCTGTGGTTTCCGAGATTTGCAAAATTAAAAACGAATTTTTTTTTCCCAATTTTATGACGTATAGTTTCCTCAATTTATAAAAAAAACGGTTACTAAGCCATTAACAGTGTTAAATTAGCAAAATCGTCATTTCATTTAAAAACTAATTTATACAACAAAAATATATATAGGTTTTAAGTTTGTTAATCATTTCCAAAATTCTACTTAACAAAAAAACACTTAAATTCCAAAAATCAAACAAAATCACGTTGAAAAATCATTTTTTTATACCATGTGGTAATTTTTTATATGACAGACAATTTTGCAAATCTAAAAACCACAAAAGTTAACACAAAAGTTAACATAGTTTTGTTTGATAAAAAAACCAAACATCATAAAATCGAAAAAACCACACATCATAGTTTTTAAGTTAACACAGTTGACGACTTTTTCTCTTTTTGCAAATCTAAAAACCACACATCATAGAATAGGAAAAAAAAAAACCTTATTCTTTATTTTGCAAATATCGAAAACCACAAAAATTTGTTTATACTTTTCCGTTTTAAATATTTTTTAAATATTTTATTTAAGAAATTTACATATATGCACACCAATGAACTTTTGGTCCAACGGCATTAATCTCAATGTGAAAGGTGTTGATGTGGGAATTTTGGATTAATTTTTTCATATGTCACTTAACTATGGTTTTATTTTATTTTGGTAACCGAACTTTAATTTACATCAAATTGATCACTCATCTTCAATTTTATTTCACCAGATAATCATCCGATTGATTTGAAAAACAAATAGCTGATGTGACAACTGGAAAATCTTCAAGTTTGGTGAAATGTATAGTCCAAGTAGGATGATTGATGTGTCACAAAAAAATTTACACATATTTTCCAGCTGCCACATAATTTGTTTGGTTTCCAAATCAATTAGGTGACTGCCCAATAAAATAAAATTGAAGATGAATCACCATTTTGATGCAAATTGAAGTTCGGTTACCAAAATAAAACAAGACAATAGTTAAGTGACCTATGAAAAAATTAACCCTGGGAATTTTATTGCTCAAGTTTGAAACTAGGTGGATTTAATAATAATAAAAGTCCCCGATTGTAAGTGTAGGCTTACAACTCAAACTCCGTGTTGTCAAGTGAATGTCATTGAGTGAGGGTGCATAGTGAGACTTTCAACTTTTGATTGTGAACATATCCACATTTGCACTTTTCATATTTATCAAAAATATATATACATATGTGTTATATTCCCTCCGTTCGAAAATACATATCATTTTAAAAATAAAAAAACTGTTCCAAAATAGTTATCGTTTTACGATATCAAGGCAATATTTATTTATTTTTTCAATTTTACCCATCTTCAATTTCCTGAGTTATATAAATGAGGAGAGTAATATTTATAGTTCCAAAAAAATATATGCTTCCAAAAAAGAATAGTTTAATAATTTAATTAATTTTTATATTATTTTTTTTAAATAATATTATTTTTATTTTTTTGTGCAACATCCATAAATGATATGAATTTTGGAACTGAGAGAGTATATTTTCTAACATTGCACGAGGAAAAGAAATGATGAATATTTTATTATGATTAATTTTTGAAGTATGTATATGTTCAGATTGAATGTTCAACATCAATTTATTTTGCTTATAGTGGGCCATGCATTTAAATACATAAGAAAATGGTTGGGTTCATTCCAAATAGTGTATTGATTTTTTTTATTAATTTGGAAATTTAATTTAAAAAATAAAATAAAATGGCTGTTTGTTATGGATAGCAAGATGAAACAAATTAAAATCTATTACTACATGCATTTAAATTGTTCAAATTAAATGTTACACAATGAATTCAAATAGCAAAATTAAGAAAATGTTCATTAACAAAAAAAAATAAAAACTGCATTCATGAATCTCATTTTTTTTGTAAATATCTAAAGAAGTGCACATCATCAAATCTAATAATAAGGTTGTAATTAATTATAATTATTCATGCTTACATTATTTACATAAAAGAAATCATGAATATATATATATATATATATATATATATGTGTGTGTGTGTGTGTGTGTGTGTGTGTGTGTGTGTGTGTGTGTTGGAATAGTACAATGTGGAAGTTTGATGTGGTGTGTGAAATACTTGATCACAGAATCAAAATGGGTCCCTAAATTGGGACCTTGTTTTGAAGCAATTATAGTAATGTTTATTTTATGATTATTTATATCTCTTGATCACAATCCAAAAGGTTGGAAATTAGACGTTTTTGAAAATTCTTTTTATGAGCATAATATTAAGTTAGTATTTAAATGACTAGGTTTTTTAGGTGATTGTTTAATTTACAATTTTATTATTACTTAAAATAGTAGCACATCAAAATAGTGTTCTTTAGATAAAATAGAATAGAGTTTCTAGAGTTTTATGTGATCTTTTGTTGTTATCTTCCCATATATATATTTTTAATTATAATGGTCATTAAAATATATATATATATGATCATGGAATGCCCTTTCATTTATGCTATATAGATCAAAATGTTGGCCAATTAAAAAATAACATACTCCAACAATGGATATAACCAAACTAATAATGTTGAGATGAATGTAAAATATTATTAAAAACCCATTTAAGTTTATAACAAATTTACTCAAAATAGATTGAGAATAATATTTATTACTAATAAATTTGACTAGTAGTTATCTTTATATATAAAAAGGAATCTCTTCAAATGGAGAATTGTAGAAGAGAAAGATATAGGCTTAAAAAAATATCGAGTAAAAACTAAACTGTATAATATATTTGATCTTGGTTTTTGGAAAAATGATGTGGAAGGGAATGATTGCTAATCTCAAATAGTTTGTATTAATGGCTAGGTATTGTTGTAGTATCGTTGCACTAATTTCAAATATGGGGATATAACTAAATTATTTTGTAATAATTCAGTCAATAAATATATATACATATTTGACAAATATATGTACATATTTAAAGAAAATCAGGGATATGCACAAACATGAAACAAGCTCAATAAGCCTTTATGATCTCACTATGCGTGGATTTCGAGATTAAATTTATGATTATCTACTAAAGCGAGCACCCTGCGTAAGAGACTTGATATTAACAGGTTAAAAGATCACTGGCTCAGTCAAAATTATTGTGTAATAATTCAATAAAATTTTATTTTTATAAATAAAGTTTTAAAATATAATATTATGAAAAGTTAAATATGAAGAATCGTGTTACAGCTCTTCGAAACCATGAAGGTAAAAAAATCAATTTTATCCAAATACATGTATTGTTTTTAGTCAATGAAAATAAAAACATTGTTTGATAATAAATTTAATTTCACAAAAATTATACTCAATCCATAAAAAGACATCTGTACATGTTTAAAATCCTAATTCTGCTGTTTTCCTTTTGCTATTAAATTTGACACCAATTACAAATTTAACTATTTTCTGACAAAATTAAATCAAGAATAGTTTATTTATGGTATTTTTTATTTTTTTATTTATTTTGTAAATTATGTATAGCTCCATAAAATCTTGGTCCATGTGTATATCTTCCAGAAAAGTAAAAGGATAAGAAACCTATTTTTTTCTAAAAATATGCCATCATATTTAAATAATAATAATAATATTATTAATTTAATTAATTAATTAATTATTACTATTCCAATGCCTTGCTTTTACTCTTTCTTCTCATTTGATACTAGTCCTGGAAATCTTTTCTTAAAAAAAAAAAATTTTGTTTACCCTTTATTTCTCATGATTTTACTATATATATATATATATATATATATATATATATATATATATATATTTATATATATATATATATATATTAGTTTTTAATAAATTTTTTAAAATTATTCAATTTTTAAATTTTAAAATAGTACCAACCATCAATAAAATAAGAGTTTAGTATTTTATTTAGCTCTTCACATCTATTAAAAAAATAGACACTACCTAAATTTAATATATAATTAGGTTTTTAACAGTTATCTAAAATATACATGATATATAAATGTTTATTCACAATGATTAAATATTATTTATTTATTTTTTAAAATATAAATAAATAATATATGTATACACAATACAACGATTATCTTCATACAGAAAATGAAAGAAATTAATAAATTTTCTTCAAATTATAGTTCAAGTCCAAGGCGGTGGTTTCTATTGCTGATTCAATCTGAGCCGTTCAAAGAGTTACAATGTCTAGAAATGTGGTATGATCTGATGGACAGCTGAGATTGATTTCCGACAAGATACTTTCAATCTGAACTGTTCAAAGAGTTCCAATGTTGAGAAACGTGGTATGATCTAATGGACAGCTGAGATTTATTTCCTACAAGATCTTTTCAATCTGAGCCGTTCAAAGAGTTACAATTTCTAGGAATGTGGTGTGATCTGATAGACAGCTGAGATTGATTTCCTAGAAGATCTTTTTAATCTGGGCCGTTAAAAGGGTTACAATCTTGAGGAACGTGGTTGATTTGATGGACAGTTTGGATTGATTTCCTTCAAAATCCTTCCAATCGTAGCCGTTGAAAGAGTTTGAATCTCGAGGAATGAGGATGACCAGATGAACGATTGAGATTGATTTCGAAGGAGAGGTTCTCTGATTAAGCCCGAGCAGTCGGGTAAACAGGAGAACAAGAAGCTCGTTCTCGATCTCTAGCCGTCTCCATCTCCGCTTCCGATATCTAGGGTTTCGCCGCTCCCGATCATGTACCGAGCTGCAGCTTCTCTCAAGGCTCTCAAGGTCGGTGCTAGTGGAAAACCCTAATTGCACCATTTGTCGATCCATTTCTGTTTGTATTTTCATTTTCCGCTATGTTTTTAGTGTTCTGTAGCTCTGTTGTTCTGGATCTCGGTTTTTAGGTTATATTCTGAGGTTTTTTCAGGGAATTTTCGCCAATTGGAAGCGTGCCCTTTGATTTAGTTTAGTAGGTGTAAAAAGGAATTAATGTGAAGATGTTTCGTTTCATCTTATAATATTGAATTATGAACTAATTTTGGTGTATATCGTCTTCGTAGTTTTGATCTCGATGTTTATGAGAATATGTTTAGATGCATTTAGGATGTGATTGTGTATTAGATTAGAATCAGGAGGTGCTTTCCTTTTCACTGAGTATTTCCTGACATTCAAAAATTATAAATTGGAATCCTTGAGTGGATTGAGGACAATTAGCAATGAAGCAATGAAGCAATGGATAGAGAATTAGATTTATTTGCTAAGTTTGCAGTGAAAGGAAGGGGATAGGGTATTTCTACATTGAAAAATGATGAAATGCGATGGAGTAAAATGTTGTCTTTTCTTCTTAGATTTTTTTTTTATCCAAAGGAGATTGTTTGACACTTAATTTGCAAAATTGGAATCACAAGATTGGATGGTTTATAGAATAGGTCTAAAAATTTTGGTGGTAAAAGTTCACTAGATAGAAAGGTTGACCAAGATTTTGTAATCCGCTGCCAACTCAAGCAGCTTGGGATTGGATGATGGGGATCACCGGATTGCCTTCTTTTTGGAACATAAAGTTAAATTAGAGAAGTTTTTTTCATTTTACTTATGGCGCACATATAGCACTGCTGCAGTTTATTTGAAGTATCTTATCGTTGACGTTTTGTGTACACAGCGTCATGCAGGCGATACCAGGGTGTGTGGTACTGCTGCTCGATTTGCCAGCACAAGCATTGCAAAAAGGTCCTCTGGTGGATTCTTCAGTTGGCTTACAGGAGAGAAGTCCAGTCAGCTTCCTGCCTTAGATTTTCCTCTTCCAGGTGTTACCCTCCCTCCTCCCCTTCCTGATCATGTAGAGCCAGGAAAGACAAAGATCACAACTCTTCCAAATGGTGTCAAGATTGCCTCAGAAACATCACCTGTATGTTTTCATGTTATCATCTGACCAATTTGACGTTTGTTTCTCTTTTTTATCTAAAATATGTTTTTATTATCATTGTTTGTGATTGGATATTGGTTAGAATCCTGCTGCGTCAATAGGAGTATATGTTGACTGTGGTTCAATATATGAAACTCCTGCTACTTTTGGGGCCTCTCATCTGTTGGAGAGAATGGCCTTCAAGAGCACAACAAACAGGAGTCATCTGCGGATTGTGCGCGAAGTAGAAGCTATTGGAGGCAATGTTAGTGCATCTGCCTCTCGCGAACAGATGGGTTATACTTATGATGCTCTTAAAACATACATGCCTGAGATGGTCGAGGTGCTTATTGACTGTGTCAGGAATCCTGCCTTCCTTGATTGGGAAGTCAATGAGCAGGTATTTAGTCTCTAGAATTATCATTTCTAAACATAGCTGTTGACTATTTCAGTTCTCTTAATTGGCATCTCTTGGTATACTGCAGCTTCAGAAACTGAAGGCAGAGATTGGAGAAGCTGCAAACAATCCTCAGGGTTTGCTCTTAGAGGCTCTTCATTCTGCTGGGTACACTGGTGCACTGGCAAATCCTCTGGTTGCTCCAGAATCTGCAATTAATAGATTAAATAGTAACATTTTGGAGGAATTTGTTGCTGTATGACTTCTCCTTTTGCAATAATGAACTAATGTCTCTGACAATTGTGGTTTGTTTTGTTAATTCTCTCTTGTGGTTATTTTCCAACTTCGCAAAATGCAGGAGAACTACACTGCTTCCCGCATTGTGCTAGCAGCATCTGGTGTGGACCATGATGAGTTAGTTTCAATAGCTGAGCCTCTTTTGTCCGATCTTCCCAAGGTTGCTCGTGTTGAGGAGCCAAAGTCTGTGTATGTTGGAGGTGAATATAGATGCCAGGCGGATTCGGGGGTGCGCCCTAACTCATTTGCGTGTTCTCTTTCTTTTTACAACTTCCTGTCACATTTCTGAAGTTTCTGCTTCTCAACAGAAGACGCATCTCGCTGTTGCTTTTGAGGTTCCTGGTGGTTGGCTTAATGAGAAGGATGCCATGACCCTTACTGTTCTTCAGGTGAATTTTTTTTTAATTCAATGATAAGTGGTCTAATTAGTGTTGGATCCGAACATTATTTCATTTAACTGGCCTCTCTGAAAAATTCCATGATGCCATCCATACTGATGCTCATAGTTTGATATTTATGACTCAGATGCTTATGGGAGGTGGTGGCTCTTTTTCTGCTGGAGGCCCGGGCAAAGGGATGCATTCTCGGCTATGTAAGCACACCCACAATATTACAATTTTGAACATTGCAGAATATGTTGAACAAGATAATTGAGAACTTCCTCTGTTTTTTTTATCTGAATGTAACTTTTGGAATCGTGCTCATGAGCAGATAGGCGGGTCTTGAATGAGTTCCAACAGATTGAGTCTTACTCTGCTTTCAATAGTATCTACAACAATACAGGCATTTTTGGAATACATGCAACCACGGTAGGATAATGCTATTTGCTTCTCTTATGGCATTATGCTTATTTCAACTACATTTATGGTTTTGTGTGCTAATTGTGGGATTTGTGTTGACGATCGATGTTTATTGTAGTTCATCTATCGTTGGCCACATTGTGTGATTTCCTATAATTTTCTGTTTGTCTCTTATTTGTGGCTTCTGAGATCTATATAAGCAAATGCTGATAGTAGTTGTCATGAAGCAAATCATCCAAGGACTTTATTAATCTTGTTATAGGGACACATCAATACGGTAGATCCAGAGAATACAAGCTGTCTTGGATTCTATTTATCTGTTTTGATTTTTCATTGAAGCAATTTTGGAGGTCTCTGAATTCCTGTTTGCTTGGATTTTGTTGTCAGATTACAGAATCCCTTCTAGTTTCTAATTTAAGATCTAGTGCAGGCCATTTCAGGAATGACTGTTTGCAATATTCTTAGGTGAACCATTGGAAATAACTTATGTTTCGTTCCTATAAAATAAGGCAGTGCAATTTATGGGATCTCAGCTTGAAAAAAACTTGTGCCAAATGGCTTTCGTTCTGCAGTGGCAGTGTATGTAAGCAAACTGATGTATTAAATGGTACTATAATATGATATATCTGAAGTATTAAAATAGGATCTCTCCATAAGCAGTTGTAGAGATTTTCAATATATGTAAAACATTTCTGCACTATAAACCAAGTACCACACATAAAAGTCTTCTTGTTAGAAAGTTGTCATGCACAGTTCTCTCACACAAAATATCATGCATAAATTTTAGCATGGCATGTATATGTTATGACTTTAGGGATAGCTTAGTGGTGTCACTGCCTGATTCATCAACTTATTTATTCTATGACTTCCTTTAGCTCTATGCAGTACCAATTCCATGGTCCGTTGGTTCTACATGGGAAATGGCCATCCTTACGAATAAATAGATGCGTTCATGCATTTCTCTCCGTTACAATAATTGCTTTACTTAAAAGATGCGCCTAACTCTTTCCATCTGGTTATGCAAAACAAATGAAGTGATGTTTCATTTAGTTTTGGTCCTCTATTCGCGGAAATTGACATCTTGCTTCCAATGGATCTCTTTAATCAGGGTCCAGATTTTGTTAATAAAGCTGTTGATTTGGCAGCTAGAGAACTTGTTGCAGTTGCAACTCCTGGCCAAGGTTCGGTTTTGACCACTGCTATGTTCTTTTTCTTGGTTGATGAGAGCAATCCTTAATTTTTAGTTCTTGCAGTTGAACAGGTAGAACTTGACCGTGCCAAAGCATCAACCAAGTCTGCAGTTCTGATGAACCTCGAATCAAGAGTACGCTATTCACCAATTTTATTCTTTCCCAATGGTGCTGATTGTTGTTTTTGGTTGATAATAGTTGTTGTATTTCCATTTTCCAGATGGTAGCATCAGAAGATATTGGGCGCCAAATCTTGACATATGGCGAGAGGTTTCTCTATCCCTATAAAACATGAACTTACAGTTGCATTTCATGTCTACTTAAGTGATGGTAATGATTTTCTCGTCATGAATTCACAATGCAGGAAACCTATCGAACATTTCTTGAAAATGTTAGATGAAATTACACTGAAAGATATTGCATCACTTGCAGAGAAGTTAATTTCTTCCCCGCTCACAATGGCTTCTTGGGGAGATGGTATGCTGAATATCTAATTGATGCTAGAGCTTTCATTAATCTTATTAGTGTGTCTCTAACTTGGCCGCCTTCTTTTCTGTAGTTATCCATGTTCCCAGTTATGAATCTGTTAGCGGGAAGTTCCGATCAAGGTAAATTACCTCGAGGCCTGATAAATGTATAATCCTTCTGCAATTTTGAAGGCCCTCCTTGGCTACAATATTTGCAACTGAAAAATAAATCAATTGGTCGAGAATTAGCCCTCTCTCGGCATTGAACCTTGATTCATTTTGGTATTTTATCGTATCTCCTTTGCCATCCCTTTTTAACCGTTATGGAACTTTTGATGAGTTATGATATAAGCTTGTGTAGCACCAAAGGATAACTAAACTTGCATCATTCTTGTGTTGTTTGCTGTTTGAAAGAAACTTTAGAAGCATGAAATTCCAAATGGGTGTTGTTGCACCATGCACTGGTAATTGGTTTTTCTCTTGTGATCTATGAAAGGTTAACGTAACTTGGAGGATGAGAAGGTCTGGTAGTAAACATTCCAGAGGGGATAAAAAAAAATCTTAAGGGAAAAAATTGCATATAAACCCTTGGAGGAGTACATAATATCTAATTTCTGGTTCTTCTAGTATATTTTTATTATTTCAGAATTTTACCATATTTAATTAAAAAATGTGGAATATACAGATAAATGGTTATTTTTAGAAATTAGATGGACGATTAGGGCTGTTTCTGAGTTGGTATCCATTAACAAAAGAAAAAAAAAGGAAATTCTATAATTTGAAATTTTATTTTACACAATAATCACCCCTTGATAAACGATAAAATCAAACTAATGTTTGCTTACAACCTAGCACTTACAATGAATCCCTGAACTTATGAATTTAAAGGGATTAAGAAGTAAAAATCAAAATGAATCCCTAAACTTATGAATTCAACGGGATTAAGAACAAAGGAATAATCCTGGAAAAATTCACACTTTTTGATAAACGACGAAAGGCCCATGGGCTCACGAAGAATATCATTTATGGCCTTCCTTCACAAAGGTAACCTCAGCACCTGAAGATGATGAGAGAAGACATCTATCCTGATCCGCTTCATCAGCAGTGATGATTGAGAATGATTCAGATCCATCTTCTAAGAACATTAAAAAAAAAAAAAAAAAGCTTTCGATGAGTAATAACCAAACTTTATTTATCCACTCTAAAGCACCCACATTACAGTTGCAACTTTGTAAAGACTACTTAACTATAACTGACAAAATAAATTCAAACAACCAGAGTTTGTGCTCACAAACCTGAGAATGCATGGTAGTCATGTATCTGTTTAACTGCTGGTACCTGAAGGCTTTCAGGTAGAAGACAGTTGCACATTGCACCTGAAAGAAATTTGTAGTATCAACCTTCAAACTGGTTGCAGTATAAGAACAACCTTGTCAAATAGAGTGTGGAAAATTTAATGAAGAAAAATGTATATAGCTTTCACTTAAAATTTGAAAAAGATAGAAACATAGTGCTTGAAAGCCTAACTGTTAATTCTGTCATCAAAAAACAAGGCAAAAGAAATGCAAAAGAACTTAAATATTTAAATGGACATGACATGGAATCTATGGTACTCAAGAAACAACACTGATAATGGAAAATTTAGAGCATGAACAGACATGGCTAAACAATTTAAATGTTCAGTTGCTAAGGGCTTACCTAAGCGAGCAAGCCGGTTGACCCATCCAGGAATTGGTTTGCCTATTAATTTTGAGCTTACATCATTTGTAAAATGATTGCAATTTTTGGAGATAAGGTGATATGTATCGCCATGATAGTCTGAGGCCAATTGCTCCATGAATGTATGTGTTTCGGAAGGAGACAAACTAATAGAACCCAATGTGATGGAACGCCTGTAGACAAAGCCAGGACAGTTCTTAGGCTCCACCTCAAACACTCCTGTAGCTGGGAAATCATGGGCTCCAAAACCATATTCCAATCCATGAACTGTTACAACAGAGTAAAAATTGAAAATCAACTCACAATTCCACATTACTCCTCAAAGAGAACTAGGGCCCTTTTTGAAAATATCAGTTAACTGAGAAAAAATAAAGGATAAATTTCCTTCATAATCATTTAGAAATGGACTTCAGTATGACGGCCTTTAATTTGTTAACTTGAAGGAGTACCATACTTGTGTACATCTGTATTTTTGCACGGATAGTGAATAATGACTCTATAAACAAAATAGATCGAAAACCATACTCTCTAAAGTGAGCAGGGTACATTGTCTTGCTCATGCGACAATCAGCTACCAGCAATGTAGAGAATAAAAAATTTCCGGAAATTAAAGCAATAAAAACAGTAGAATGTCTACCAACCACTAAAACACATATTACTTGAAAGAAGATAACAATATTAACTTACTGAAACTTAGAAACTAATATTACACATGCATGGCTATATATAAACCATCAGTTTCTGGCAAATTTAATTACCTCAGAGGCAATGCTAATGCACAGATGTCTTTACATCTTAAGCTTAGCTATTCAAGGTGATAGTTTGCAGCATGATTGAGAGAAACTCATGCTAGAAGTTTCTAATTTTCCCACCAAAATACATCCCACATTTATAATTCTCAACATGTCACTTAGGTGAAACAGCTTTTACTTTGATTTTAACTTCATGTACCAATTTAGACTGAGGCAACTAGATGAAGGAATTCAAGTAGAAACTACTTTAGGCTCTTCTGAAGTTACTTCAAATAAAAAAGTATTTTTCTTCTCAAGAGGTTATGAGGGTGATTGACAGAGATATGCCCTCATTCTCCACCAAACACCATTTTAGGGTATCTCTCCTGTTACGGCTTCTAGAACATCCAAGTCTATGACTATTTGGACTTGCAGACATTGCAAAAAGAAGAATCTAAGAAGGCATGGTTAGGTGAAACAAGGTCAAGCTAATGGAAAGTATCAGAGAGGCAATGCCATTGTGCATGTCTGTTTGGAACTAGACCATGGACTGATTAGAAAAATGCATCATAAACAAACCAGAATTATATTAGCTTTGCAAAGAAAACAAAATTTATAAGTTCATGGTATTCTGGATAAACAGAGATAAATCTCACCTATACTTCCAATGGACATTGATTACCATTCCTATTCCCTCTTCCCCTCCTTTCACTTCAAATTAACTATTTGTGCTTGAATCAAGCCTTGAAATTATTAACACGGGGAATAAACATAAGCAGCAAAATATTAAGATAGCATGCCAGCATACTCTCCTTTAGGAGATAAAAAAAACAACTCATCCAAGTAATTATCATCACCGTCATCATCATCGCATCATTTACCATTCAAAGCTATGATAACTGATTTATCTTTTTAAAAGTTGATGCAAATAGGTCCACTCCTTTTTTTTTCACTGATACTTTGTAGGATTTGCTTTGCATTTATCTTTAACAGGTTATGTACCTAATCAAAGTCCTCGCTTATGAACTGGTTCTTCTTCTGGCATGCTAAACCAAGTGCTAAGCCTGCAGCATGCTAAATCTAGGAATAAAATGAACCTCATTACTCTCAGCTACCCTCATCAGCATGGGAAGATATCAAAATCAAATATTTCCTCCTCTGAGACCTACTCGTGAAGTAAACTAAAACTATGTCCTTGTGAAAAATTGCAACTGATTTTCTAAGTTATTCCTAATCTCCAGATAAATCATATGCAAATTCACAACTTCAAACCAACACTCACATCATTCACTCAATAAATAACTAAAAGAATAACAGAAACCTCGAAATTAAACAAATAATAAAACAAATTTCCCAAGTATCGATCTGAACTATGGTTGAAACCATAAAAAAAACCAGCAAGAAACAAAAGGATCTCAAATCTAACAACACTAACAACGATTTCCATCAAAACTCACTTTCAATCCCCGAATGATAGATACCGAGGCCGAACCAGTACATGTAGTTGTTCAAAGGAGTGAGATCGTAGACATTGAGCACCACCTGCGTGCCACCAAGGGCCTCATAGGAAGAACGCGAGCTGGATGAGAAGAAGGACCCCATAAACCCTAGAAACGAACCCTAGATTCTCGCAATTTGGGGATTTGGGGCTTGTGAAAGGGATCTTTTCACTTCAAGATCGGAGTTAAAAAATGGCGGAACACAACCTTCCTCTTAATCATAGAGTTGTGGGTGCTGGACCACGATAACAACCGCGAGACACCAGTAATGGTTCAAATTGGACAAGCATCTGCCTTATTTATTTGGCTACTGCCACGTGACATTGACGTTATGGCACGGAGAAAGATTTAGTTTAGACTAATTTGAATATTCCATTCGCACAAATACTTTGTGAACAATAAACATATATAAACAACCGTGGGTTAGCCTAACAATAATTACTATAGTTGTGATCGGAAGATCCTCTCATATCATAATTTATATTCAGAATCTTTTGTGAAAGTTCTGTGTGAGGATTATCTCTTACTCTCTTCTATGGAGTTGCATGGTGAGATTATTTCTAAAAAGTCAGTCAAGTTATTATAACTAATACATTTTTGTATTCACTTGTCCTTTGTTTTGTCAATTATCGATTTTGTTAAAAAAAAAGATATATATATATATATATATATATATATATATATATATATATATATATATATATATATATACACACACAAATAAGGTGTGTATCAATTATAGTGGTTTATTGATCTTTAAAAATTTATTAATTTGACCCAACTTCACATTTATATAGTATTGGATTATGTAGTATTTTTTAAAATGATTGTGAAATTAATAGAAAATTTTAATAAATTAAATAAAAATTAAAAGAGTGTCAATTAAGAGAATACTTTGCTGTGTTGTTGCTAGGTAGAGGCCTTTCCCTAGTGGTGTTTGGTCTCTCCCTTTTTTGGTTTTGAGTTTTTGCTAGTGGTGTTGTTTCTGTTTTTACCTAAGTTTCACTCTTGGTGGATGCTGTTTGTTTTGTGTTTTTTTTCTCTTAGTTGTTGTTTTATTTTGTTCGTATTTAGTTATCTGTACTATATATATTTTTTTAATATATTTGCGATGAATCCACTTTAAAAAAACCTTTTCAAATATTAGATTTGGGAAAAAAAATTATTTGAATTGATAGTATATATATATATATAACATATAGCCCATTTGAATAAGTAGAGATGGAGAGAGATCGATACAAATCGATACAAAAGCTAATTTACAAGTATATAAAATAGTATAATGAATAGTATTCAAATCATATCTTTGCATCCAAAACGATTAATTGGGTGTTGTTTATGTTTTTTTCCACTTGGAGGTGTTTGCAAATTAACCTCAATGGTTGTTTGATTCATTTAGCTTCTGTGACGATTGAATGGATGAGATGATAGAATTGTACATCGCAATTTTTTACTGTACATAGTTTCTCATACATTTTTATCACACTTTTGCATTGTTTATAGCAATATCAAACGGGTACTATTAAAGTCACTGTTTGCAAAATAGTTGGTTCAAAGCCATTGGATTCAAATTCAACGGTTGATAAGGGACATTCATAGAATTGTTTGAAACCAATAACTGATAAGGGATGGCCATAGAATGGTTATCTGCGAACGCTTTGAAAGATTGATCCTTATACATATATATATATATATATATATATATATATATGTATGTATGTTTTTACCTATGTTGTTAAAACAAGATTGAACTGGACGCGAAAGCATAGGTGGTCCGGTTTTCCCTAAAAATCTGTTTGGCTAAAAATTAATGCTCAACAGCGTGAATGAGGAGGTTTAATCACAAAAAGGATGAACCAGGGTCAGTTCACAAGGTTGAACTAGCATCATTGAATACTTAGATTTACACTTTTTTTTTTTAAAACTGAAAAATGAAAGGTTAAACTTGAAAGCAAGTCTTATATATGACCAAGGAGCGCCATAAAGATATAGCAGTATATTCAAGTAATGGGCTTCTATACAAAAAACCTACGAAAAATTAAATCTTAAACTAGATTTTCATTGGAGCTTATGACTGCTCATTGGATCTCCTTTATTGAGCTCTCTCAAGATTTTTTTCTTGAGACTTTATTCTTGAGATTTTATTCTTCTGTACAAAAGAACTATGAAAAATGGAATCTTAAACTAGATTTTCACTGGAGCTTACGATTGCTCATTGGATATCTTTTATTGAGCTCTCTCAAGATTTTTTTTTGGAGACTTTATTTTTGTGTGATGTGTAATTAATTTTTAATGTTTTAACTTCTTTACGAGGGTTATTTGGTATGTATTTATGAATTTATTTTATATTTTATGAGATTTTGAATTTAAATATTATATAAGACTTATTTTAGTTGATATCTTGATTCTTGCATGCATTTAACTTAAAAATTAACTTATTATTTGATATTTGATATTTTATAAATTTAGGTTCAATCGGTTCAACCACAGTCAAACTTTTAGACTTGTGTCTGATTTAATGGTTCAATCGGGTTCAACTACAGTCAAACCTTTCAAAATCTTAGGGGTTGTTTGTTTGCAAGCATTGGATTGGGAATGGAGTGGGAATGGAGTGGGAATGGGCCCAATCCATTGTTTGGTTGTAAGGCATAGGAATTAAAGAGGATTATATGGGGAATGGGATGAGGGGAGAAGGGTGATTGGGATGCCCCCTATTTTCATGAGGAATGGCCAATCCGTAATAGTAAATTACCATCTTACTCCTTATTTTAATTTTATTTCCATCCAATGTATATACTTTTGACAAAACAATAAAATAATACATTGTAAAAAAATAATAATGATAACCTATTACAAATAAAATAATACTATAAAAAACAACAACAATAATAATAATAATAATAATAATAATAATTAATTATACAAAAATGTTGACAACATTGTAAAAAATAATAATGATAACATATAAAAAATAAAATAATACTATAAAATAAATAATAATAATAATAAAAATAAAACTTAAATTAATTTTAAAATAATAAAAATAATATGATAACATTTTAACAAAACAACCATATTAATAATAAAGAATTTGTAAACTTAATTATAAAAAATAATTATAATAATAATCAACATATTACAAATAAAATTATTTTATTTGGTAATATATTTATTTATTTAATACTTACTCTGTAAAGGTATAAAAGATATTTTCCATATATTTTTTCTATTTATTTTTCCCATTCCCAATGAATTATTCTTACATACCCTCCAACCAAACACAGTTTTTCTTTCATTCCTAATCCATTCCCCATCATTCTCATTCCTATCTCATTCCTATCTTATTCTCCTCAATTCCATTCTTTGTAACCAAATAACCCCTAAATGTTTTTCTGATTTAATGGTTCTGTCCGATTCTAACAACCTATGCTAATTTTTTATTTGATCAAGGTTCATGTTTGAACGGTCAAGATTGATTCCCTTTATTACAGTATTCCCCCTTCCGTCAATTCGGAACTCACGCTCGCAATCCCTTTCAGGCTTCGCAACGGCGGCGGGACGGCGACCGATGAGAATCCATTGTTTCCGGCGAGGGCTATTCGCCTTCGGTTCCTACCACCACGATGTCGCTCTCCGGCGCTTCACCACGAGCTACAGCGGCCGGATAGTTCGAGCGGACCCTGCCGGCCTCTCCCTCGCCGTCGAGGTCGACCCGCCGGACCTCGTCACCGACGTCCGTGGCTACGACCTTCCCCGCCGTGACCTCATTTGCCGAGCTTCCAAGATCCTCCTCTCCTCATCCCCCTACTCCGACCCCATGCTTGAACTCTCTGACTACCTCCAAACCCTAAACGTAACTCTCTCCACCCTCGAGGTCTCCGAGATCCTCAAGTCCCTCCATTCCCCTTCCAAGGCCCTCGAGTTCTTCCGCTTCGCCGCCTCTCTCCCCGGGTACCGCCATGACTGCTATACCTACAACCGGATCCTCTCTATCCTATCCAAGTCCAGCGAGGATATGGATCTCGTGCGCAAGATCGCTGATGAGATGGAAAGGGATGGGGTTCGGGGAAGCATCTCGACGGTGAATATATTGATTGGCATGGTCGGAGCTGTGGAGATTGAGAGATGCTTGGAGCTTGCAAAGAAGTGGGATCTCAGGTTCAATGGGTATACTTACAAGTGCATGTTGCAGGCTTATTTGCGGTACCGTGATGTTGAGGGGGCAGCGAAACTTTACTGGGTGATGAGGAGGAAGGGATACAAGTTGGATATTTTTGCTTACAATATGCTTCTTGATGCTCTCGCAAAAGCTGAAAAGGTATCATCTTTTTTCTCTAACTGAATTGTTCTTTGGTTTTCGAGCTTTGATCTTCTTATGTTTTGATATTTTCTGTGTACTCACTGGACTATAGATATAATGTTGAAAGCATTTTATGCATTAGGAAGATGGAATCAGGGCATTGGGTAATTTTAAGCTTTTAGCACTTCAAATCAGAGCTGGATCTTTCTTAAGAATAACTGGATTGAGATTAGATAGCATGTTGTTGGCTTCCAGCTTGGTAATTTCATAATTTTCAGTTCTGTTCTGTCTTGAATGATGTCTGGAGTAGGCACAGATTTATTGCAAATTGCATTCCTTGCCAGGAATTGGTAGAACTTGGCGTAAGATGTTAGAGGGCTGACTTGGTTTCTGCTTTTTGAGTATCAAGACTTTTGAGTGGTATTCTAATTATTACAAACAACCAATCTCCTGTCATCCTGCTTGTTTGGCTTATTGCGCCAATCAGGTAGATAACACTGTACATTTATCTTTAATTTAAAAAAATCTCAAAATATGGGAGTGAGCCAAAAAAGGTGATCCTAAATTTCTTGAAATTTTCTTTAAATTTTAAAATATAAACAAAAATTCTCTCTTGTTTTCCTCTGTTCAATCTAGTAGCTAGGTATATGACTTCTTAAATTGCATTCCTTTTTGGATGAAGTTCTGAGTTGTTCTCACTTATTTCAGTTGGGGAAACAGTTTCTGATTTTGCTGAACTTTGACAAACAAGAATAAAGCAGTTGATAAATCTTATTTTATGTTTTCAGACTGTCTCTGCTCTCGAAAGTCGCAGTTTAAAAACAGCTTATTTATTTATCGTCAATTTTACCTTTTGTATTTCATTTGCTTCTGACTCATGATACTGCTACAGATCAATGAAGCCTACACGGTTTTCAGAGATATGAAGCGCAAGCATTGTGAGCCCGATGTCTATACATACACAATTCTTGTCAGGATGTCAGGAAAGTTGGGGAAAATAAATGAGTTCCTTTCATATTTTGAAGAAATGTTGACCAAGGGATGCAGCCTTAACTTGATTGCTTATAATACTATTATTCAAGCACTGGCAAAGAACCAGATGGTGGATAAAGCAATGTTGGTATTCCATAAAATGATTGATGCTGGTTGCCGCCCAAATGAGTTCACATACAGTGTTATTTTAAATGTTTTAGCTGCAGGAGGTCAATTGAATAGGTTATCTGAGGTTGTGGAGATATCTAATAGATATATGAATAAGTCAATCTATGCATATTTAGTGAAGACATTGAGTAAATTAGGCCATGCTAGTGAAGCCCATGGTTTATTTTGTCGTATGTGGAACATTTATGATGTAGGAGATAGAGATGCTTACATATCTATGCTTGAGATTCTGTGTGATGCTGGAAAGACATCAGAGGCAATGGATTTGCTTTATAAAATTCATGAGAGAGGGATTGCTACAGATAATGTCATGTATAGTAAGGTATTTACTACTCTAGGGAAGTTGAAACAAATAGCACATATTCATGCTCTTTACGAGCATATGAAACACAATGGTCCACCTGCTAACATATTTACATACAACATTCTTATTTCAAGTTTTGGTAGATCTGGTCTAACCGATAAAGCACTTGAGCTCTTTGAAGAAATGGAGCGTTGTGAATGTAAACCTGATGTGATTACATACAATTCTTTGATAAATTGTCTTGGAAAGAGTGGTGAGCTTGATGAAGCTCACCTTCGTTTTAAGGAGATGCAAGAAAAGGGAATGAATCCTGATGTCGTCACATATAGTACTCTCATAGAATGCTTTGGGAAAGCAAATAAAGTGGATATGGCTTGCAAATTGTTTGATGATATGCTTGCTGCAGGATGCTACCCCAACATTGTGACATACAACATTTTACTCGATTGTCTTGAGAAGTGTGGTAGAACTGCGGAAGCACTCAAGCTATATGATACTCTGAAACAACAAGGTCTGACTCCAGATTCGATAACTTATGCTGTTCTAGAGCGGCTAAAAAGTGGGTCCCATGGAATAGTAAGAGTCCGCAAGCCGAGTCGTATTGCTTCTTGGGTTGTTAGCCCCTTAAGGTGATGGCTACATCATATGGGTATAAGTGGGCCAACATGACTTTTGACTCAACATGGATTTTGTTCAAATCAGCCTTAGTGTGCAATATCATTCCTTCGACACTAGTTTCACTCACTCAAGCGTGAGAGGAACTTTGTGCTTTTCTGGTTATTTCCTGAAGAGAACTGCTAGATGCACTTTTGTCAACTTTCTAAAAATGGCTGATGGCTATGGTTGACTTTTATCTCATGGATGCATTATGTATTCACCCTCTGCCAGACTAGTTCAATAGCATGGCACACTTTTTCTTAGTTAAGAGGCCTAAGTAATGATTTGCCACAAAATGAAGGTATCTTTCATGTCAACTGAATTCCCAAGTAAACATAGCTTTCTTGTTAGTTACATAGTTACACATTGAAAAACTGTCAAATTTGGTCCCAATTCATGTTTAATTTAGTGGTATTCATGTATTATTTCGAAATGCCAAATTTCCACTCAAGTTTGAGAGCCTGCCAATTATTGTTCTGTGTGTTTTAGCTGTGACTGTCATCATCACATCAGAAGTTGTATTGGTTCTTGACTTCAAGCTTGATGGTTATTATTTTCTGCACTGTAGGTTGAAACTGTCATATTGGCACCAAAAATATCTACTTTGATGCTTCACTGTAAATTCTCTGTATTGGACTTTAACAATTAAAGTTCTGAGGACTACACATTGTACACATGCTGTACTTTTGAACTTTGAATTCTTCCCGTACCTCCACTTTGCTTTCTTCTAGCCATTCTTGCCCCCATTAGTAGTAATTATGTGGAAATGTATTGAAATGTATATTTACAATTAAACATAAAGAGACTACTTGAACTAACTGCAAATTACCAATAGACAGTTCGGCTATCATATTAAGCACAATGAAACTTTGAGAACTTGACAAAAATAGCTTTATATAGGCTCTCTTCTCATTAACAGCAATACATATTGGTTCCCATCTTGTTTTTTTAATTAGTCCAATATCTCTTATGATTACATCCGAATTTTTACTGCTTTGTCATAGATTATACCATTCTGATTGTAAGTCAAAGGATCAAAGGTAAACTTAGGCATTCACCTTTGTAATTGATAGATTCTCTCCTTTTCTCCCCATGGGTGTCTTGTAAATAGAAAGGAATTAACTATTTGTCTCTATATTTACCACCTGATAGCTTCTCTAAGTAGCTTAAGAAATCAAATCTACAGTTGGTTTTCTGTTGAATAGACATACTGAATGTCTGATGAAGCCATTACTAAGTCAGCACTTACATGGATAGGCAGACATTATGCAATCATTTCTTTTGGTTTGGCCTTCATCTGTTCTGTTTGAGCAAGTGGTCAGTTCCAGAGTCCAAAATAAAGAACACAGAGCTGGTATGGTGATTTTTGGCATGCCATGCTATGCGGGTCTGGCCTTAAAACATCTATTAATGGCAATCTAGATGCTGGCATACAATAAATGGAATTTGAGGAATATAATATCTGAATCCTGCTGCTACAAGCCATTGTGGTGACATTCTCTGCAATTTCTAAATGTGCTATTTTTCCTTATGAATTTTACTTCAAAGGAATTCTAGTTCTAGGTTTCTGAGTATTCTGAATACAAATCAGAGCTTAATGTTGTACTCACCACTTATTTTTGGTGTTATTATTCTATTATGTCTTTCAAATGCGCTCTCTGTTTGAATACAGAAGTTTTGGTGAACTTGTGGATTCTGGTTTGCAAGTTCTTCCTTATGAAATTGAAGAAAATGTTACTGAAGAGTAGATTTGCGAAGGAATGGATCTGTGCTTTTATGAGGGAATATGGAATACCATCAGCAACTATGACTTAAGCTGTTCATATGTCTCAGAATTATGTCAGTGCTTTTTCCTCATCAAGAATGTATAATTGTTCCTCCAAGAATATTCCTTCAGATGCCTATGGGAATGACGAATAAGATGCTTTGGTCTTCTTAAAACTTGTGGAAGGTGCAACCGTGCAACTTGATGCTGTGTTGGAGGACTACTTGTTGGTATTCCTCCCATCTTGTTTTTATCCAGCATTATTGAGGCTGTTTTTCTATTCAATATCTTTATTTTATCTTTTGGGATGAATTATACATGTGTGAACATATTTATATATTGCTAGTTGAAAAAATTCATCTTTTTATCCTAATAATCAGAAATGTTTATGTACATTGCTTCTTTTCCCGTACCAATTAGCAATTATTGTAGATGAAATTCTCTCTTGATGTTCAAACCAAGCTCTGCGAACTTTAGTGACATGCTTAGCATCAAATACCAGTATGAATTAGTTTGTGGGTCTTTCTCATTTTCACATGCATAGCTATATAAAAGTTCCATTTTACAGTCTCGTGTTGATTCTGGATCTTTTGAAAGTGTGTACTTCTGCCACCGTACTAGCTCTGAAGCATCAGTGCACAACTTGTCAGCTGATGGGAAGGGCATGGAATTTAGGAATTTTTTTATAAGAATAGAGCTATTATTGGGCCCTAAAAATGTAGATAACTGGTGTTTGGTTGCTTGTGTGATGGGAAATTTCAGACATAGAACTTTATGCAAATTAAGTAAATGCCTTGTAGAAAGATACAGAAAAGAGGGAGCTGGATTTCTCTCAAACATGTACAAGTTGAAACAAGAATATTCCTGTACAACTACAGCCACAGTATGTAGTGTTATGTCGTCTTGTGAAATATGCAATTCTTAATAAAAGAATATCACGTTTAGCTTGAATGTGAAAGTTTTATTTGGAAATTAAGTGAAGTTACATTGGGGAATGAAGTATATTTTGGCATATCTTTCTTAACAAACATCAGACAAGAAAATACAATGTGTCAATTGAACAAAGGGGATAAGTTGCAAATCATTTGCAGTTTCCTTGCAAATGATCAATGATCAAGAATTTTGAGAATTTCAAAAATAAGGTAAGCAGTAAAATTGGCCAAACTCCCGAACATGATAATGCGTTAGAGAGCACAATGCTTTGGGAAGTTGGACAATGCTTAAGAGCAAGCTCAAATCAAGAATATTCTCCCCTATGAAGAAAGGAAATGGAATATTGCAATCTAAAATGTTTACTATGTGTCATTTCTTGTCTGTTTATGTTTTGTCAAGTTTTAATGAAAGTAAATTGTTCAGTTGATCAGTTTGTGGCCAGTTAAAGTGCATATATTATTCTCTGCTGCTGAAAGAGATCGGTGTGAGATATGACCCTTGCCTTAGTTTTCAACTGTGCCTAGTGTTGCGGATATGCTAACAAATAAAACCACATCAAGGTTCCACTTGTGATTGGAGATGCAGCATATGCTCCCCTAACTCCACTTGCAAAACCAATTGCCGATAGATGAACTGTATATATACATGTGACATGAAAGCCTTCAGTTCATTCAATAGGTCTAAGGTTATTTGTGATCTTTAGAAAGAAAATGGCATTGAGCAGATCACAGGTTTGGAGTCCTTGCAGTTATTCCTCATCTCTGGATGCGAGGACTCTATGGATGAGACATCTCAATTTCAGCAGCAAGGCAGGTCAGAACTGTTGAGAAGCTTTCTAATGTTATGATTGTTTATGTCTTTACAGGCGAAGTACATTGTTGCCATGCTTTTATTGTGGATGATCAATTATGTGATCAGCAGCAACTGTTCTGCATTTTCATCTGTATACATTTCCACTTATGTGATTGTATGGAAGTAACATAGGGCACGGCTCACTTAATTTATTGAAAAGGTGTCAGCTTGTCAAAACAATGCATTGCTTCATTGTTCTGGTGGATAAGGATAATTTCTTATTTAGCCTGAGTAAAGCTTGTTCAGTAACCTCTGGAAGTCATTACAGGTAGATAAATTTTGATGCTTTCATTGTGTACTATATTAATACAATTGATTGAAACATGACATTTGATAGGAGTATGTGGAGTTTGGGTTGGGGGCAGAGACCGAATAGATAAAATTTTGCTTGTTTCTGCTCGACTAGTTGTGATAACAATCATAATTTATATCTAAACCATATGCAGATCCTACATCAACCTCAATCAAATTAGATATTGTCTATTGAGTAGAATTCATATTCTTGTGTAATCCAGTTCAGACTAAAATTCTTCGTGGAAGTTTATTGCTTGTCACTGAAAATATTTCCTTCTCAAATTATGACATGTTTCAGGTTTAAAATTCAAGTCACTGAGTGTGAAGATTTCAAATGATGGACAAAATTCCTTCACCCCAAATTACACAAAGTTATTCCCTACTGGTTCAGAATCCAAGAAGGGGATCAATGTTGTCACCCAGAATACATCACTGAGCAGAAAGCTTGAATTGCTTGATGCTTATGAGGATGAATATGATGGAGCCATAGTAGATGCAGAGTGCTTGCCAACCAGTGCCAATGCATTTGCAGCAATTCTTCAATCTTCACTCTCATACTGGAAGGAGAAGGTTGGCCCTACCTATCTTTTCTCGGGGATATAGTTGAACAATTACATTTAGATACTAATAGAAATCTATTGGTCCTCTTTGTGTTACAAGGGAAAGAAAGGAATTTGGCTAAAGATACTAGAAAGTCAAGCTGATCTTGTTCCGATTGCAATAAAGGTCATACTCTTTTAATGCTCCTTACCTGATTGTTTGTGTTTCACTTAGTTCTGTGAACCCATCCATATGTAGCCAACCTCGAGGGTATTTACTCGAGATCAGAGATTCTGGAATGCATCTTGTTTATAAACCGTGAAGAGTTGCACATTTAAAGATTGATTGTTTGTTAATCTAGTTTTAAATATGTTCTCAACTTAGTTTTTCCTATCATCTATCAGTCAGGTTTTAGCTACCACCATGCAGAACCAGGATATGTTATGCTAACATGTTGGCTTCCTGATGAACCATGCATGTTACCTTTACTGCTACACATCAAGTTGGCATTGGAGCATTTATCATCAATGAAAACAAGGAGGTGATTTGTATTTCTTTCTATGTATCATTCTTTGAAGTTTAATTTCAACAGTGAGTCAGGTATGAATCTTTGGTTGTTTCATTCATATAGGTTCTTGTTGTTAAGGAAAAGAAATGTCCTTTGAGATGCTTAGGAGTGTGGAAATTGCCCACAGGTCTCATCAACAAGGTATGTATCACAGATCATTGAACCAAATTTCATCAATAGACAATTGATTCGATCACTGATCCGTATAATTAAATGCAAGCATGAGGTTGATCCATTTTCATCTTTTTTGTTAGCTTGTTTTTTTCCTAATATAATCATATGTATGCTCGACTATAAATGTAAAGAGTTCAATGTAAGTTTTCTTGAATTCCAGTTTTAGATGCCCCCTATTTCATTGAAACAAATGGATTTTTTTTTACATTGATATTTTTTGCTATGAAATAGTGATTCTATGACTGAAGGCTTCTTTGTTGATTCTCCTCAGTCTGAAGAAATATTCTCTGGGGCCATAAGAGAAGTAAAAGAAGAAACAGGGGTAACAAAGAACATATTCGCTGTCATTCCTTTCCCTCTGATATATCATTTTATGTTTTTCCAACACATGCTAATCCTTTTTTCCCATTGTTTTATCCTTTCAGATTGACACTTCATTTCTGGAAGTGGTTGCTTTCAGGTAAGTCTTCGCAACTTCGTATTCAACCAGCGATCAAAGAAAATCTTGTGCATTTCTATAATACAACTTTAAAAAAATCTACAGGCATGCGCACAATGTTACTTTCGAGAAATCAGACCTGTTCTTCGTATGCATGCTCAAGCCATTGTCATTTGAGATCGCCATCGATGAGCAAGAGATTGAGGCTGCTAAGGTAATGAAGAACATACTCTAAATATGACACATATGAACTACATTTAACATCAATTATCTTTGTTTGTTTTTTGCCTTCAGTGGATGCCTCTTGACCAACTGATAGATCAACCATTCCACAGAGAAGACAGCATGACGAAAAATATGATTGATATCTGCGTCGCGAGATATGAAGGCCAATACCGAGGATTCAATCCTCATCGGATAATGTCGAAGTTCGATGATAGGTTAGCAACACTCTATTATGGAGATATGGAGGTGGTAGAGAACAATGGTGTTCTCCTCAATGAACCAATGTGGTTGTATGACAATGCTGCTTTCTAACTTGTTGCAGCATGTTAATTCTGCTTATCACAGTGAGCATTGTACTCATGAAGAAATCTATGTATTTCTCTTGAGTTTGGAGAATGATATGGAAAAGTAATTATTAAAAGCATGATAAATAAGGTTCATCAAAATAATTGAGGAAATTATCTTTTCAACCTTGCAATATGCTCTCAATTTAGTCTATAAAATGGTTTGTTCTTTGAATTTTATAAATAAAAACTAATTTTCAAACTTATATATTTTTATAAAATTTATTTTCAAAAATATATGTAACTGTGGAATGGCAAACTTTAAAAGAGTTTCAAGGGATTATTTCAATTATGGTCATAAAATATATTTGCATTTTATAATGTTTTGTCTATAAATTTTTTTTATAACATAAAAATCATTTAATTTTTTTTTAGTTGTACGTGAGGCCACAATGATCTGTTTTAAGGGGGTTTTTTGGTGCTATATTAGTGTTACATTAACACACTAGTCAAAAACAGTCTTAAAACAGGTTATTATGACTTCACGTGCAACTGAAAAAAAATTAAGAAATATTTATGTTAAAAAAAAAAAAAATTTATGGTCACAACATTATTATAAAATGCGAACATTTATATGAGCCGAGATTTCAGATACCAGTATACCACTTACAAAACCAGTTAGAAAAAGTATGACGTGAGAAAAAAATTAATAAGTGGATAAATATCAATCCCCTGTGTACAATTGAGCTTCTTTTTAATCTCATGTTCTAGAAGCCTGGGCCAAAGAACAAATGAGAATTTAGTGAGAACCAATGAATTGGCTTGAAATGACTCCACAAAAGATAAGTTTGTTTTATTTAAATCATGGAATCAAACTGAGAACTTTTTTCAAATTCAATGGTGATATAAACAGAATTAAAAAAAAAAAAAAAACAGCCATATGACGGAATCAAGCAAAAAAACAACAGCCATTTGACGGAATCAAGCATGCTCTGGAAGGTCCCTTTTTTTTCCGTCTGATGATTTCTGTGGGCAAAATGGAATCACTGTTTCTATACCAGCTTGTGGTAGTAGGCACATGGTAAAGGTGAATTATAACACGAGCTGTGATTCATTTTGTTCATTTGATATTCACTTTTTTTTTTTTTTTAATAAAGTTTCAGTAAATTATATGGTTTATGCCGAGCACAATATAAGTATATATTGTCAATTAATAATTATCACTATAATTTGACTAATGACATTATTTACACAAAACTTGAATAGTTTAAATCTACTTAATTTATATAAAAAAGACAAAACATACTAGAAGGGAATGTAAAATGTCGAGATTGCCCTAGCTAAGGTTAAAATTAAATTCTGGACTGAAAAGTGAAGAGAGAGAGAGAGAGAAAAAAGAATTCTACAATCTAAATATATATCATTTGATTTTAAATTTTCTATAAATATAGAGTAAAATTTAAATTAATTAATTAAATCTGCATTTTAAATAATATCTCAATCCAAAAACAAATCAAATCTTAAATTACTTTACTATGATATTTTTTATATAAATATCAAAAAAAATTATGTCAAAAACGTACACATAAATATAGATTTACCATCTCAACACATTTGTACTTTCATCTTTTTCAGATAAAGTTTAAACCCATTTTTTTAAAAAAATATAAATACCACGGAGTATCTAATACTGATGTCAAGTCATTGGTTTGTTATAAGATTGTTTAAAAAAAAAAATTTTTTTAGAATATTATTTACATTATGCAAATAATGAAAATATAAGGGATATATTTCCAAATTAATCTGGAGTGGCAGTATTGTCAATAACATGCAAATCCATGTCCCTTTTCAAACCACATGATAAAAAGACCAGAAAGAAGCCTTCTCGAAAGCTGGAACCCAGTTCACCGTCACCTTCAGCTCTGTTTGGCATTTCGTCAAATACCACAGCGCCACAAAACCCTTGCCCCTTGATTTCCCATTGTTACTCCTTCTCGATCCAAACCCTATCTCTCTCTCTCTCGATCGATCTTCTTATCCTTCTCTTCTCTCTGCGATGGCTTCTTGATTCCCATGCGGCGTTGAAGTGCGTTCTCGATTCGGGAGCTTGATTTCATCTGCTGGTACTTTGGAGTAGAGTGGTGGTTGCATTTGATCTGAGGGAGTGATGGCGCTCGATGAGATTCCGAGGATGAAGATTGTTCATGGAGATGCTGGTTATGTTCTTGAGGACGTGCCGCATTTGACGGATTTCATCCCCGATCTGCCTGTGAGTTTGGTTTTTGTTTTGATTTGGAGCGCACTTGATCCAAGTTTCTTGAGGAGGTTTTGATTGCTGGTTTGTCAAATTTTCTTATTGTTTTGTTTTGTATTTCTGTATGGATATTGAGTGGCGAAAAGCTGTTTCTTTTCTATGTTTAATGCTTGTTTGGTTCTTGATTTTCTTCTTCCTTTTTGTTTCAATATTTGAGGGAAAAAGCTTCGATTTATTGTCTGTATTTTGATTTTTTTTTTTTTTTTTGATAAATGATCATCCAGTCAGTGAATTTATTTTTCTTTTTTTGGTATAATGATTTTATGTTTTCTTGGTTATTTTATCAACAGACATATCCAAATCCGCTACAAGATAATCCAGCGTATTCAGTTGTCAAGTATGTATGCTTCCGTGTTTGTATTCTTTGATAATTAGCATGGCGACTATGTTGTTTAGTGACGGAGGTAATACTAGTGATCTTGACGAACTTCCATTTTGGATTACAGGCAGTATTTTGTTAATCAGGATGACACAGTTGCGCAAAAGGTGAGTTTTTAATGATTGCCATGTTGTCCAGATGTTTGCAATCCACTGATCATGTAATGTTGTTCTTGTTGTTTAGATTGTTGTTCAGAAGAACAGCCTAAGGGGGACCCACTTCCGACGAGCAGGGCCTCGGCAGAAGGTGTGGTGATGTAGTCAATTCATTAGAATCGGTGAAGAACACTGATTAAGATGCTTTGATATTTTTTTTTCTTCAGGTGTATTTTGAGTCAGATGAAGTGCAAGCATGCATTGTCACATGTGGAGGCCTATGCCCTGGGCTTAACACGGTGATCAGGGAAATTGTCTGTGGCTTAGCTTATATGTATGGTGTTACTAATATTATTGGGATAGAGGTGAGTGGTGATGTTGTCAAGATTTGCAAGCAGACAACATTTTGTTTATTTTTATATTAAAAGAAAAGGAGATAATTTTAATTTCCATCAATCACTCTCCTTCATCTTGATAGCATTTCTTTTATTATTATTATTATTATGATTATTATTATATATCTTTTGGAAAGAAAAAAACATTACTATGATGATTCTGCTCTATGGTAAGACTGTAGGTTTTAATAACTTGTCAGTTTTCTAAATTTAGTGTCTCATACTCATTTGGGATAGCCTTCTCCAGTGATATGATTCGTGAACATTTTTGCTTTGGAGATATCATGATGTTTGAACCAACTATGATCATAATATCATGATTTTATCTTTCCTAAGTCTGCTCATTTATAATGCTTATTAGTTTCATTCTGTTAACTTTAAGAAATAATCATAAAACTGTGTTGCAATGATTTTGGGTCTGATAAGGATTGTTTTCTTCATGGCTATGGTGTGCTTTTTCTGTTTAAATATTTTATATTTAACATCTGATTTGGCAAACTTGGCGAGAGAGTGGGTTGTGCTTACTGCTTTAGCACAATGCAACCTGTTATATAACAATTATGAAATTGCAGACTAATAACATAATATTTTTCAAAAGTTAAAGCTTATGAGGTGATGCTGTGCAACTTTCCAAAGTAATGATGTGAATGGGAATGTGCAGATGATCTCAGTAAGCTATATAGTTTTGCAAGCCATGACATGATAACTCAAGAGCAGTGATTCTTGTAATAATATATCTTTCACTTTATTCATACTGCAATTGTGCCAATTTTATTTTACATTGTATTCTGTAGGATGGATACAAGGGCTTTTATGCCCGCAATACAATTTCTTTGAGCCCTAGGAGTGTCAATGATATCCACAAGCGCGGTGGCACCATTCTTAATACATCACGCGGGGGTCATGTCACTTCAAAGATTGTTGATAGCATTCAAGACCGTGGGATTAATCAGGTAATTGATGAATTTATTTCATATTCTCCCTCTGTATTCATTCTGATGTATTCTTATCAATCCATTACATTCTAAGTTCATACTACAGATTATTAAAATATTCCTACATGCAGGTATACATACTTGGAGGAGATGGGACTCAAAGGGGGGCCTCTGTTATTTTTGAGGTAAGTTAGGCTATAAATTAACAAAACATGTTACTAGCATGTGGCAGAATTAACACAGTGCTTATGTACGCCACGCAATTAGCACAATACCCTATTGGGCTATAGGGAATTGTGCCTTGGTAGTTGGTATTGCTTCTTGAAAGCAATCCTTGTGGGGGATATGATTCTTTTCTAAAAGTATCTTTCTCAATTGTAAGCAGTGTCTTATCCATGCAATTAACGAAACTTGTATTTTACAGGAAATTCAAAGGCGCGGCCTTAAAGTTGCTGTGGCTGGAATCCCTAAGACAATAGATAATGACATTGCTGTACTTCCTTTTGGTCTTATCTTTATTTTAATTAATTTTGGTCTTTATGATTTGTGTCTGCTGGTTTTTCATTTATTACAGATGAAGTATAATCATCCCTTGTATTCTGTTACTTGCTTAACCAGGTCATTGACAAATCCTTTGGTTTTGATACTGCGGTTGAGGAGGCTCAACGAGCTATTAATGCGGCTCATGTAGAAGCTGAAAGTTTTGAGAATGGCATAGGGTTGGTGAAGCTAATGGGTCGCTATAGTGGTTAGTTTTTTAGTCCTATCTACTGCTATTTATTAAAGTAGCCTTCTATCCAAATGTTCATAAAACAAATATCAGTGACTTCTGTTCATGATTTTCTCAACTCTAGAAAATGCTTTTATGATATATGACTAGGTATTTTGTTGAGTTTAAGTGTCTAAAATAGAACTTTCTGCTTGTTCTCCTGGCGAATGATTTTGCTTGTTTACTTCGAATCTGACTATAATTAATTTGATTTTATATTGCAGTTAGCATGTGATAATGTTTGTATATAGATTTCAAGTTTTGTTGAGCTATGCTTTAGAAGCAAGATTTGGGTTGTTTAAACACTGGAAAACACTCATGGGTTTGGACAGACAGAAAGCATAGTAGTAGGATTGAGCAAAGTACGCGCTCCTAGTTAGAGTTCTGTTTTCTGTTATTAGATTATGCAAATCATCTGTGGGCCATGTATGGGCTTTGCTTAATCGAAGCAAGCAAGAATGTAAAACTTTGTTTTCTTGCCACAAATTTATAGAACACAGGACACTACGATTCCTTTCTCATCATTGCTGTCCATTTCTTATTAGATATATCATTTCACCTTCGACTAGTGAGGACTTTTCTCATTTTAAAGGTCAGTGTCTTTTACGTGCACAATTGAATTATTTCATCTAGTTTTCTTCTTCCGAAGGCAACTATAACTATGCCTTTTATTCATATGATTGAATTATTTTACTTAGTTCCCATAATTATATCTTCTAAGCTATGCAACTTCTGAGCTTATCCAGTATACTTGCAAGTGATATGACCATGTGAACATAATGAGGCTACTGTTAACTTGTGATACGATAATTAAACTAATAGTTTATAGGAGGCATGGAAGCTATGTATACATGCTGTTTGTCTTACTAAGCTGTGTTATGTAACATGAATTGGTTTATTCACATTTCAGTTCATAAGTGATTTGATTTGACTTGGAAATAATGGAACCATGGAATAGTTGATGTTTCTATTGAATTTATGGGGTTGATTCCAATTGGATCACAAATATCATTAGTTACTGACATGTACCTAATATGCAACATTTTTTCCAGTTATGTTCTTTTACAATATGTATTGCCGCTAGCTGATGTGATGCAAATATACATGATTTGTCTTTCTTAGAGAGTACAGTAAGTTAAAAATGGTGTTATTGTTGCCCTTGCTGATATATCCTCTTGCCATATATATGTTTTCCACCCCCGACTCTTTCATCTGACAAGGTATTGTAATGCAGGCTTCATTGCAATGCATGCCACCCTTGCAAGTCGAGATGTGGTATGATTGTCTCACCTTTCTCTTGATTTGACTACATTCTTTTCTTGATTATATAATATTAACTTCAGGATCTGTTTTGTTTCATATTAAGTAATGGAAGCTAATCTATTGTTAAAGTTAATGATCTTTTTTTTTCCTTTTTAATTTTGTAGGACTGTTGTTTGATTCCAGAATCACCATTTTATTTGGAAGGCCCAGGTGGCCTTTTTGAATTTATAGAAAAGCGCCTTAAAGAAATTGGCCACATGGTTCTTGTTGTAGCCGAGGGTGCAGGCCAAGAACTTATTGCTGAAAGCCTGCGATCTATAAACCACCAAGATGCCTCTGGAAATAAGCTACTTCTAGATGTTGGGCTATGGTTGTCACAAAAGATAAAGGTAAAATTCGATTCCCAAGAAATGTAGAACTAGATGTTACACAAGCCTTCTCTTTAACTGCCTATAGCAGTAGCGTCACATTATATATATATACATATATTCATAAGTGAGGTTCTCAATCTGCTGTCCTGGCTGTTGAGCTCACCACCACTTTTATTTCTTCTCTATCTGTATGGTTTGCAGCAATTACTTGTAAGCAAGTATGGCTGTAATGTCAACTATCTTGTAATCCAACCTTCCCAAGATTGGTGTAGGGAACTTTTTGTACATGTCAAAAATAATTGAATTTTCTTTCTAAAAATTTTTGGAGAAGAAGCCTTCTGTTGAGGGATTTATGCATGATTCCAAGTATATTTATAGATTTGTTATCCTTTCTGTAGGATCACTTCACAAACAAAGGCAAGATCCCGATAAATCTCAAGTATATAGGTGAGTAGATATGATTGTCTTTGGTTCCATTGTGTCAGAAAATCATGCAACTTATTAACCAAATATAATAATATGCAATATATTTGTTGCAGATCCAACATACATGATTCGCGCAATTCCATCCAATGCATCAGACAATGTTTACTGCACTTTGCTGGCACATAGTGCCATACATGGAGCAATGGCAGGATACACTGGGTTTACTGTTGGGCCTGTCAACGGAAGGCATGCTTATATACCTTTTCATGTGAGTGCAACTTTTCACTCTTTTTTTTTATCTTTAATTTAATAGTTGTAGGGAATAGGGATTGATTTACTCCAATCTATCTTTGATCATATACGCCACCTTAAAAGTGCTCTTCATTTTTTGACCAATTTAATCGAGATCCATATGTTATTCACCAGCTGAAGAGAATCTATGCATTTCTGCCAACACCTACTAGAATTCCAATAATAGTGAATCTGTAACCTTGTTCATTAAAACTAGTGCATCGATGACCATCTGAATTCTAAAATTCATAATCACCTGATGCACTAGTCTGAGAGAGAGAGAGAGAGCCATGGAACTTGTAACTAGTTTTGAAGTCAGGTTTCCTCAAAAGCAATGCTGTGATATAAGAGAATGACTTAGGTGAAGTTAGATAGATGTAGTTTGTGTAGTTCACCATTAGATGTTTTGAAGTCAGGTTTACTCATCTCAGACCACATGTCAAACATCTAAGTTCACCATTAGTGAACTACATCTATTTAACTTCACCTAAGTCATTCCCGTGATATAATGCCTTTAGGCTTAGAAAAAACATTCAGAGAAATTTCAGTTCTGCATTCATGGCTTCACTTTGGTTTGCAGAGGGTGACAGAAAAACAGAACAAGGTGGTGATTACTGATAGAATGTGGGCGAGGTTGCTGTCCTCAACCAATCAGCCAAGCTTTCTAAGCCTCAAAGATATGGAACAAATGAAGAAGGAAGATGAGCCAGCAAACCAGGTGCTCAATCAGAACAGCATTGCCGGTGACTACCATGTAGAAAGTACTGAAGGCAACGGCCTACCAGACGGCAGCACCAGTTGCTGAGATGTTTCTGGGACTCCAAAATTGAGTTTTGTGATGTGATTATTACATGTTATAGATAGTATCTTTGATCACTATGAGTGATATTTTTAACTTTTATCAGAACCCGGATAATTTAATGTCTATCTTATTGAATGCCATTCTGTGCTGAGAGCTAGTAACTATGCTGATGACTACCGACGGGAAATGAGATATGATTAAGTTGTGCTCGCGTTGTTTTGATTAAAGACGCAAGCATGAATCACCAGATAAAGATTTTGCTGGATTTGTAAACAGGGTATATGAACAAATTGTTATATTATATTACTAAGAAGTGAAAAGAAAATTTGTAAGTTTGTGACTGTCCTTATAAGTTACAAAGTTGCAATATTTATTATATTTTTTACAGGGTCTACAAACAAATTTTCACCATATCGTGAAAGTGAGACAACACAATATCACTACACATAAATACCGAATTGGTCATTTTTGCTTCCAATTCCAAGGCATTGATGCCTCAAATATAACAAGAAGTATTTATCATTTTTTTTTTCAAAATTGTTTTTAACATTTTATTTAACTCTTTGATTGGAATTGGTTGAAATTAAATATGAGAGAAATATTAAGATATAAATTAGGAAAAATTATTTAAAAGTCCTTGCGAAGTTTCAAACTTCCAATGCAGTCCCTCTGACATTTTCGTTTCCCTTTAGATCCCTCTTTTTTAAATGCAAACTCCATTTAGTCCTTGCCGTTTCTTCTGTTAGTTAAAGTGGGATGAATTTACACAAATGCCCATGTACAATAAAGCAAAAAGTAATCCAGCAAAAAGTAGCTTTCATGTCCATGTCAAATCACATTTATTATGAGTAAGGCTATGCAATATATTATGTCAGAGAGAGTATATTTCACTCCTTGCTCTTGTTCTTCTTCTTCTTCTCATCTTGGATTGGGTTTGCCGTTCTTCATCTTAGTCTGTTGCCAAAACTTGAAGTGAACTCCTGCACGTGTAAGGTAGTTGCTGTTCTTCATGTTCTTGTTGGTGTTCTTCATGTTCTCGTTCTTCTTCTTGTTCTTCTTGTTCGTATTGTTATTGTTCTTCTTCTTTTCGTTCTTGAACTTTTTCTTTTTGTTTTTATTGCTGTCATTGTTGTTCTTCCTGTAATTGTTCTTGTTATTTCTTCTATTTACATTGTTGTTTTTTTTATTGTTGTTGTAGTTGTACAATGGAAACGTACTCTGCCGTAGCGAGATTCAAAGGAGAAGGCCGTGTGCTACAATTTACTGTATTAAGTTCATGGGAGTCATTCATGGGTGAGATATGTGGCCGTTGGTCCCTAAATGCTTCTGAAGTGATAGTGAAGTTCGTAACGCCTGACTCATACAAGACGCTTTGCCCCATTAAGTCTGAAGTGGATTTTCAACGAATGTGTCATATATACCATAGCTTTAACAAGTTCGTTGTCGACATCATTGTTGAGGAAGTGCGTCTCTCTGCAGATGGAAACTCCGGTCCGTTGATCCCATCGTAATAAAACAACGAGCTCTAGTAGTTGTCAATTGTGTTATACGTGTTGTTCTTTAAATAGATTTCTGCCCTTTTGAATGTGAAACTTATTTCGTGTCATATATTATTGTTTCCTGTGTATAATATTGGTTTGATGTGTATAAAATTATTTTCCTGTGTATAATATTGGTTTCCTGTGTATAATATTAGGTTTCCTGTGTATAAATTTAGGTTTTCTGTGTATCTTCCTGTGTATATAATATTTGTTTCTCTTATATTTCTGGGTTTTCGAAAGCAGGGGGTCCTTGTCGGACAGTATAAACCCGAATGGCGATAGTTTCCTCTCCCAACATAATTCTTCTGGGGCGCTAAGTGTTACCAGGTGTACCGATGCACGCGATTGTTCAAGTTTGCAAGTAGGCCAACGGTTTGAGAACGCAGATCATTTTAAAGATTGCCTGCGAAGCATAGCTATCAAGAAAAATTTTAACTTTACGTTTATAAAAAATGACAAAATGAGGGTGACTGTAAGGTGTGCTGCCCCGGAATGCCAATGGAGAGTGCAT
Source organism: Dioscorea alata (assembly GCA_020875875.1). Lineage (NCBI taxonomy): Eukaryota > Viridiplantae > Streptophyta > Magnoliopsida > Dioscoreales > Dioscoreaceae > Dioscorea > Dioscorea alata. The sequence goes on along the minus strand of CM037027.1, from coordinate 2,367,387 downwards.
GCTTCTAAAGAGGGAATTCATGAGACGTTCCGGCTGAAAACAATGCAACCAACTCACATTTGCGGTGGAAGCATTGGTACGACAGCGCATCCAAAAGCAAGCAAGAAGTGGGTTTCCGAACGTGTCATGCATAAATTAAAAGAAAGCCCGTTGTACAGAGCTGTTGACATACAAAAAGACATTGCGTGACCATGGTGTTCGCCTACCATACAAACGTGCTTGGATGGGGAAGGAGGTCGCCAGTTCGGTTATTCACGGTAGCGAGGTTAGTAGCTACGATTTGCTTCTATAGTACGCTGATAAAGTATCCGAGACAAATCTTGGTAGCGTTGTAATAATCCGAGACAAATCCTGGTAGCGACGTTGTAAGCTACGATTTGCTTCTATGGTACGCTTGGGTGCTACATAACTCGGACGTCGATCATTGGTCAAATTTTCTTTTCAAAGGAATGCGATGGTGTGAGATGTACTCCAACGTGGCAGAATCCTTCAATGCCTGGATTAAAGAGGCACGACATCTACTAGTAACAAGCATGGTTGATTCGATCAGGTAAATTTCCTTGGCTGATAATATGTTTCTGTGTGTAATAATGACTTCCTGTGTACCATATGTTACTTATTGTGTATACAATGTCACTTACGGTGTATACAATGTCACTTTCTGTGTATACAATGTCACTTTCTGTGTATACAATATCATTTATTGTGTATACAATGTGACTTCCTACGTAGACAATTTCCCTTACTGTGACTTCCTACGTAGACAATTTCCCTTACTGTGACTTACTGTCACTTTCTGTGTATACAATATCATTTATTGTGTATACAATGTGACTTCCTACGTAGACAATTTCCCTTACTGTGTATACAATGTCACTTCCTGCGTAGACAATTTCCCTTACTGTGTATACAATGTCACTTCCTGTGTGTGGTCGGTTCCTGTGTTTTCCTTTATGTCTATATTTTGTTTCCTAATTAGACTATGTTTTCCCTTTTTATCCTCTGATTTCCAGGTTCAAACTTATGTTTTCCTTTCCGGCTGATTTCCAGGTGGGCACGGGTGGTGAAGCTGTTATCATCAGCGTCCCTCTAAATGACAAAACTATATAACGCAATACACATGAGACCATAGAATTATACACAGGAAACAACATACTATACACAAGAGTCAACATAGTATACACAGGAAACAAAATACTATACACAGGAAACAACATGCTATACACAGTAAACAACATACTATACACAGGAAATAACATACTATACACAGGTAAAGAAATGGTACAAGTTACACATATATTATACACACGAAATCATATATAATCGCAGCACTAAGCATGATAAAGGCATGAAACATATATCATACGAAATAAAAACAATATCTGTCGACGCGTGTGTTTAGAAAGATGGTGATGGCTAGTCGTTCCATTCTGTTAAGCTTTGCAAAACCAGGGTAGGTCTTCCTCTGTGGAAGAAAGCCTGGCTCAGGCTTCTTCTGATCCTCATAGTAAGGAACCACCGCAAGAGGATATCCACATTGTACACAGAAAAGCATCAGAAAAAGCATATACACATAAACATCATTTTATACCCCTCTCTCTTGCAGTACGGGAGCGATGTCCATGAAATGGGCAAACGATGTCCTACGGAGGATATCCCAATGGCGCTTATCATTTGTTTTCTCAACTCTGCAATCGTTTCAACAATAGGGACCAAATAACACTAACCGTTTACAAGTGTTGTTGCCATCTTCGCTTCTATGTCAACAATGCAAACACATAATCAATTACTGAGAGGAACATAATATTATATACAACAAACCACAAATTATACACAGGAAAATCGACAAACTTTACACAGGAATGTCAAAACCAACAAAGAAACCACACAATATTACACATGAATATCGATGTTCTCACCCAATTTTACATAGGAATGTTTTTTTTTTTTTTTTTTTTTTTGATGAAGTGAATTAACCACAAATATTATTGCAACAAGCACACAAACATACAAACCTCAAGCCAAAGTACAGAAGTACATAGGAATGTCTTCTCACCTTTGTGCCTTCTTTTTCATTTGAAAGTCGCCGGAGAATTGAAGACCACGATGGAAGTCGCTGGAGAAGTCGAGAAAAAAGGTTTCGCGAGAGAAAAGAGAGTGGAAAAGAAGATCTCTAAATATTTATTTTTAATTTTTAATAAAAAAAATCAAGTTGTTATTAATTTTATATCATGTTGATGAACTAATTTTACAAACAATTTCAAAATTTGAAAGGGAAATATGACAAATATTAGTTTAGTCGATAACTTAAAATAAACTTTTATTTGAGTTTTTTAACTTGAGAAGTATAACTCAAGTCAGAAAAATAAGTGACAATTAGAGTGATAAAAAAATATATTCTCAAATAAGTGTCAATTAAAAAAATAGTAAAATTTTAATTTTTATTTCAAACTATAAGATTTTAATTAAAAAATTATAATTTTCATGCAATTTCAACATTTTCAATATAAGAAATGGTTGTTGTAGAGAAAAAAAATTAACAAAGTAATAATTAAGGTTGTTTTTTTGTAAAAAGATATTTTATTGTTCGGAGGGCAATCAAGTAATTTCCAATATCATTTAACCCAAAAGAAAAAAGAGGGTTAAAATCGTAATTTCAGCCGATTTCTTTAATGTTTTGTCAGAAGAGGCATTAAGGTAATTTCACAGTGATTTAAATGCCTCCGTTTCCTCCGTCAGTTGTTTTTGAATTAAAAAGTAAATAAAACAAAAAAGAGGGACTTGTGAGGAAATTGAATACTTGCAGGATTAAATGAGAAAAACCAAACTTCTCAGGGATTTTCTGGTACTTCCCCGTATAAATTTATAGGTAATTTTGAAAAAATTACCATTTTTTTATAAAATTTTGTAAAATAATTAGGTTTTTGGTGCGTGAAATTTAGTTAAACACGACAAATAAAAAATAACGGAGGGAGAATAACAAAACAAAGTTGAAAAGAATTTTGAAAGCTCAAGAGAAATGCCTCAACATATGGCATACAGTTTTCAGCACCAGCTATGAAATGCAATACAGAGTCATCAGGAAAATAAAATTGAAGTAGCCAAAAATGTCACCTTTTTTGTTATTAGTACAAGATGATAACTAATAATGGGTAAGTGGCGATAAAGTAAAAAACATCATAAAAATAAAAGGAATATTGAGAGCTCGCCATACCCCTCACAATTTTCACAGGATGGAGCAACAAACGGTACAATGTGATACCAAAAGTCTCATCAGAAATCCTGAGTCATCAGTGTGTAGCCCCATGAAGCAACAAAGTACAACAGCATAACATACTCATTGATCCTACAGTTGAACTTCTCGGTGAACATTTACTATTAACATTAACAAAAGAATGGATTTGTCCTTAGATCAGCCTCTATAGATGCCTGAAGGATCGGCGTTTTGAATAATCCACGGATGCTCTAGTAATTTGTGAAGCGGAAGCCGTTGAGAGGTATCTTTAACGAGCATCTGGCCATACATGAAGCAGATGCTGAGTATAATTATTCCAAGGGTGGTTTACTTCTAACTGAGAAGAAATATTTATGTTCTTTACCTGGCTAATAACATCTTTTGCAGCAGCAGAAACTATCGGTTTTGGAGGGAACTTAAGGTCAACTTTTATAATCCTACATTCCACATCAAACAATAATAAGGTCCAAACTCACATATCAACTTTCCAAAGAACAGAAGCGCAATGTCCCTGAATATATGCGCAATATATTGAAAATAATCATGAGAATTATGTGCAAAATATCAGGTTTTCCTTGATTAATAAAAGCAAGATCATTTCCTTATTGTTGCTTTGTCTCTGTTCTTCAATACCCCCCACTTTATCTTAACTTTTTTTTAAAAATTTATAATATATTTCAATCAAAAAGGTATAAATACTATATATTTAAGAAAGTAAAAGAATTCTATACCTTCTGTAAGTGTCTGAATGTTCCTTCGCCTCAAATGGTGGCACTCCATAGAGAAACTCATAACACAAAACCCCCAAGCTCCAGATGTCTACACTGGCATCATGCTCAACACTTTCCACTGAAAGGGGCATTCAGTTCCTCTGAGTTGCCCTTGGCTAAAATAACAGAATAATCCAAGAATAAATGAATGTTCACATACCCATTTCTGGTGGAAGGTAATCCAGGGTCCCACACATGGTTCGTCGGCGGTTAAATGTGTGCACGGACCATCCAAAATCAGCAATTTTGAGTTCCCCCTGAAGCAAAAAGAAGCTACATAAGCGTGAGAACTCATGCAGGATTGCGGAGAGAAAAAATAGATAAGTGGTACCTGGACGCCAATCAAAAGATTTTCAGGTTTTATATCTCTGTGTATAACATGTTTCCCATGAAGATAGATTAAAGCTCGAGCAAGGGATGCAATGTACTGAAAAAGAAAAAAGCGAAACCACATTAACATAGAAAAAGAGAGGGAGTCAAGTGAATTAAATTAGATAATACAGCATATCATCACAATTGGATACTCACAGTAGCAGCCCTTCTTTCACTGAAGTAATTGCACTTCTGTAGTTCCTTATAAAGTTCACCTTTCGCAGCATATTCTAGTATTAGATAAACTCGAGTCTGCAATACAATTTGAAGGCAATGCTGTCAGGCCACCATGACATGTTCATCTTGGCAACAAGAAGATTAAGTTACAAAAATTGAACCTGATCATAGAAGTAACCGTACAAACGCAAGATGTTTGGGTGCCTTAAATGTGACTGGATCTCAACCTCACGCCGTAGCTGGTGCTCTACTTGTGATTGCTTCAATTGGCTCTTGAAGAGAACCTTCAAGGCCACAATATGATTGCTCTGTTTTCAACCAGTAGCTCATAATAAGGTACATGGATAATCAGCAATGAAATGGAAATTAACTAAAGTTCTTGACACTACATAAGGCCACACAAATAGTGAACCAGTAAAAACATAATAGTTCATATAGAAATTTTATCATAACAGTGGTTCTCATATATAATTTAACTTAAATTAAGATCAATGGAATAAAGAAACATAGAAAATGATGATGATGGATACCTTCTTTTCTCTGGCCAAATAGACATGGCCAAATTTTCCTCTTCCTAGAGGCTTTCCTATGTCAAAATCACTGAGAGTCCAGCGCTTCTCCATTGTAGGAACCTTTGAAGGTGACTGATAAGAGTTAGACAAAAATATGCATACACATATTAGCCCTCCATATCGAGTATTCCAAGGTAAGAATATGAACATTGGAATAGTTAAAATTCTTTATATACTTGTAATTGTCCATTAACAGCAGCTGGGACAAGCAAAGAAGACAAACAAACAACAAAACTTGAACGAACGAACTCTCCAAAATTAAGAAACTTGCGAAATAAATAAATAATAAAAGAGGAAAAAATCAAACCATTTTTTTTTTTTGCAGAAGAACATGAAATCAAACCATAAATAAGAACAAGGCCAACTTCAAAAAATAAAAACTAAAAAAATGCACTATAATTTCGCTTAAAAATTCCCAGCAATTCTAACATTGAATCCTAAATAGCTCCTCTATATTTCATACTGATTCCAAAAAAGAAGCAAGAATCGAATGCTTTGAAAATCTTACAAAAAAAAAAATCTGGATTCAAGACTGACAAAAGTAAACATTCACAATCAAAACCAAATACCCATCATTCAAACATCCGATCATAAACATCCGTCAAGAAAAACACAATAACAAAAAGAAAAGGAAACAAGAAAAACAAGAACGAAAAATGGGCCCAAAACCCTAAATCGCAAATCACATTGTTCACAAAAGAACACCGAAATCGACAACCAAACAGAACCAGCCCTAACAAAGATCAAGAAAAGCATAGAAGAACAGGATCTTTCAACAACAATACCTTCTCTTCTTGCGGGACCTCGGCGGCGATCGCCATGAGAGAGAGAAGCGAAGGGTTTCAGTGATTTGGAGAAGGAACAGAGAGGCCCAACGGTCGGGATCGTGGATGAAGACGAGGAGACGAGTTCGTCGATGTTTAAGCAAAAGGGTGAGAGGTTTTCAACGGTCGGATTTCTTGATGGGGTCCACGTGGCACATGCGTCACGGGTCGGACTTATTAATGCAAGAATTGCAAGAATTTTGAATCTTGAGGACAAGCGCCAAGTTTGAGTTTTATTATTATTATTTTATTTAATTTTATGATAATTAATAATTTGAGAGAAGATGTGATAAGGAGTAGTAATATTTAAAAAAGTAATAATAAATAATAAGGAGCAATATTTAAAAAATAATAATAAATAATTTATATTGGTCCAGGTTATTAGATCCACAAGCCAATTGATTGGACTTTATTAAATATAATTTTTTTAAAAAATATTTGATATTTTATTTAACATAAATAAATAGATAAACCACCTCATTAAAAAAATGAATACAATAAAAACCATGTTCAAAGATAATAAAAAAAACCATAATGCATCATTAAAAAAATAGAGCTCACAAAACCATCAAAAATTAGTAAGTAACCAACAGTCGCTTGGAATATTGATATCAGGTCCCTTGTATAAAGTTTTCAATGTTGTTGAGTTTACGAGTACGTCTGTCTCTGACTTAAATTTTAAACGAAAATACTTGTTGTAAATAAATAAATAAATAAATAAATAACTATACAATAGAAGAAAAAGATGCGAGTAAGCAAAACAAAGCTTTTAAAAAATGGCCACCTTAACAGATCAACAATCCATGACTCGCCTCGGGGATGTTCGATCATTTCCACAATGAGAGAAAGCTCCCACAAAGGCTTGAAGAAATGCACATGAAGCCAAAGATCCATTGAAATAACTAAAAAATAAAATTAAAAAATAAAATAGCATTATTGAGAATATGTATCAGGAGTACTACACAAATTTCTTAAGGGTGTTCCTACTATAGAGAATGGCTTTATTTAGCTGCTAAGCTGGAGTTTGAGGCCTTAAGTATCAATCTGCAAAGCTCCTCAGGGGCTGAGAAGAAAGGACTGTGATCTGTGTTTATGGTCATAACTTCACTTGGTGGCCACTTTCTGATCATGGCCTCTTGCTGCTCTGGCTTCACCATTCTATCATTCATAGTCTTTATATATACTCGCCGCACTCTTTCAACATCTCCGCCTGAGAACTTCGCTGTTTTGAAGGCTATTTTTGAGCTTGGACGCAACAGCATTGAAGCAAGTATTGAATCCTGCAATAGACAATGTCATGAAGCTCAAAGAAAAGTCCAATTATTTTACTTTATTTTTTGTCATACTATAAGTTGAAAGAAAATAGCATTTCCTCTGTTTAACATTCATATCAATCCAAATACACACATAAAGCAATACTAAGCTGATGAATATTGCTATGAGTTTTCTACAACACTTGGAACTAACTTCCAGAAATGTAGTTTGGGATGATGCTTATGTGCAAATAAAACTCTGATTAGTACTTTTCAAATGCTAAATTTAAGGCTTTTCCAATATTTAGCATCAATATCCCAACATGCAGATAAAGCAGTAATGATGAATATTGTCGGGAGCTTTCTAATTACCATATGCTGACAATAACTTCAAAAGATAATTAGAATTTCCTCTGTTTAACATCAATTCAATCAAGCACGTAAAAGCATTATAAAGTCATGGACATTGTTAGGAGTTTTCTAGTGACTACATCCGGCCAATAACTTCAAAAGATAATTAGGTTTCCTGTGCTCAACATCAATTCAAACTCACTTGCAGAAGCAACAGTGAAGTGCTGAGTATTGCTATGAGTTTTCTGTAATGGGTGTAATGTGAACTCTAATTAGACTTCCTACTGCCAAACTCAAAAGTAGTAATAGACAGATGAACACTGCTAAGTGATTTCTATAAAAGTTGAAAATTGATAACAAAAATATATAGTTTATAGTAACCTCCTCTGGGCTCATCTGATATAAGATTTTTCGTTGGAACTCTTTTTTAAAATACACACTTGTTGGTGGATTATCAGGGCCCATGCCATAATTGTACTCGTAGACATCTCCATATTCAGATAAATCTGCAACCACCTGTTGAAAAATGGTGAACAAAATTGAGCACATAAATAGAAGAATTTGAACTAATGGTAATTATAGATGCCTACTAACATTAAAAACCACAAAACTAAATTCATTCAATTGCATTTCTCTTCTTAGAATTATGCATTAGCATTGGAGAGACTAAAAAATAAGAAAGAGTTCAGATACACAAAACTAGTGTATTATAATTAGCTGTTCCTGGTTTATATAGTCCCAAACCTTTTCTAGTTAAGTAAAGTTTGTTGTGAATTTCAATATTAGATCTGTTGACTGGCTATAAACAAATGAATACTTCAACTATACGTGTACCAATATGAAATTCTTTAATAACAATACGTGCACTTCAATGGAAACTTAATTTCTAAAGAGTAATAATTCAGAATATTATTCAATCTATGAAATGAAGGGAATTTATAAGATTAGAAAGAAAGCTTTATAGAGAATTAAAAAAGGAGTTAATTTGGAAGTTGAGAGGATTCACATCACGCGCGTCCTGCTCAGTGAGGATCCCAAATGGAAGCATTGTGGCAGCAACGAAAATGGCAAGAGAGATCTTGTCTCCAAATTCATGCAAAGCCTGAGTCAAACTCAGCCCTCCAGAACTGTGCCCAACCAAAACCACCTGAAATTGAAACCACTAGCAATCAAAATCTCCAATGAATAGATTCATGCATGGTTGAAAGATGGATTGTAGATTGAATACCTTGTGATTGGGAGGCAAGGAAGAGAGGAAATGGGAGAGTGGTTCGTTGTAGTCACGGAAAGAGAGGAGAGAGTTAGGGTCAGAGGGATCAATACCAGCGCCGGCGAGGTCCAAGCAGGAGACTTTGTGGCCGGAGTTCTGAAGGTGATAGCGGAGCTTGTACCAGCACCATGCGCCATGGCCGGCGCCATGAACAAGAACGAAGTGTTGCTTCTGAATCTCTTCTGCCATTTCTATGTGTCTCTGGAAATGGAGCAATGAACAAGGGGATGCTCTCAATCAAAAGCTTGTAATGAACGCAACAAGATGAAATTGCTGACGTCATTATTGGATTTATGTTATATAATAATAAATAGATGAATTAATTTAGAAAAATTAAAATGCTAAAACTCTTTTTACAGAATGAATTTAATAAATAGTTTATATCAAATAAAAAAATAATTTATTTTATAAATATCATTTGAAATTCTACTTATAAAACTTGTTGGTTTATCATGTTTGTTTAAAAAAAATAAATTTAAATCTCAGCTCATATAAAGTGAAGGTATAATTGTGTTGATCATTGACTCCGTATTTATACATTGTTTCTCACAAGTGGCATTTATATTAACTCTGTACTTTTACATACAAGGTAAAGATTCATGATGCCATTATTGGATTTATGTTATATAATAATAACTAGATGAATTAATTTGGAAAAAAATTAAATGCTCACTCGTTTTACAGAATTAATTAAATAGTTTATATCAAATAAAAAAAATAATGTATTTATAAATGTCATTTGAAATTCAATATATAAAACTTGTTGGTTTATTGGCACCGGGTGTTTATCTCATATATGCATAAAAAATAAATTTAAATCTCAGCTTATATAAAGTGAAGGTATAAATGTGTTAAATATTAACTCCATATTTATACATTGTTTTTTACAAGTGGCATTTATATTAACTCCATGTTTTTACATACAAGATAAAGATTACTGATGTTATTATTGAATTTATGTTATATAATAACAACTAGATGAATTAATTTAGGAAAAATAAAATGCTAAAACTCTTTTTACAAAATGAATTAAATAGTTTATATCAAATAAAAAAATAATAATGTATTTATAAATGTCATTTGAAATTCTACTTATAAAACTTGTTGGTTTATTGGCACGGGTTGTTTATATCATATTTGCGTAAAAAACAAATTTAAATCTCAGCTCATGTAAAATGAAGGTACAAATGTGTTGAATATTAATTTTATATTTATCCATTGTTTCTCACAAGTGGCATTTATATTAACTCCATAATTTTACATACAAGATAAAGATTCCTGATGTCATTATTGGATTTATGTTATATAATAATAATTAGATGAATTAATTTGGAAAAAATAAAATGCTAACACTCCTTTTACAAAATGAATTAAATAATCTATATTGAATAAAAAAAAATAATGTATTTATAAATGTCATTTGAAATTCAATATATAAAATTTGTTGGTTTATTGGCACCGAGTGTTTATATCATGTATTAAAAAAATAAATTTGAATTACAGCTCATATAAAGTGAGGATATAGTTGTGTTAAATTTTAACTTTATACTTATAAATTTTTTTCTCACAAGTGGATTATCCTCATTTTATTTTATATATATATAAATCCATCTTTTGTGAGGGTGAACCGTGAGACATTGGGTATGATGCATAAATGCACATAATGCTTTACATAGGTTGACTAGATTATTATAATTGGTATCAATATTGAAAATTATTTATTAATTCAAAACTAGATTATTATAATTGGTATCAATATTGAAAATTATTTATTAATTCAAATCAATGTATGTTTTTTTTTAATGATGCGGATAAGATATGACATACACTCTATTTTATGCCTCAATCATTGAAAGAAAGTCGAACTCTTAACACACACTTATAAGAATTAAATATTTTACCGTTCAGACATTGTGACAATGCCATCAATATATCAACCTAAACATTAAAAATCTTTTAAAAATTAAAGTTAAAAAACAGAACTGTTGTTGCTATAGCATTTTTTTCTTCTTTATATAAATAGACTGTAACAAATTATAAATCCAGAAAAAGTAACTCTTTTTTAAATTAGATCTAGGTTTCATTTGAGCTGCAAATTATTTATTTTATTATTATTATTATTATTATTATTATTATTATTATTATTATTATAAAAAGAGTTTTTATTGAGCTTCATAAAGACTTAGTACCACATAACATCTGTTAATGCAGAGCCATGAGCAAAAAGTGACAAGAAGACAAAGAATACAAGATGAAAAACTAATACAAAATTAAAATGACAAGAATAAAAAAAACCATGGTAGAGATACTTTTGATCCACAAGCAATGAATGCAAGTATTATAAAAAATTATTACAAAAAAAAAAAAAATGATTCAAGAGAGAGAGAGAGAGTGGTGGCATCTAAGGAATAATTGTTGGAAGATTGTTGCTTTTAGGTGCCACATTGGTAACTTTATCAAAGGGGCACCTAATCCGAATTGATACTTGGGCATAGTGCCCTTGAAATTAAGGGTGAGGGAGTCAATGGTGTTAATGTTAAGATTGATGATTAAAGTGGAGTCCTCCAACTTAGATACTTTTTCTATTCTAGTGTTGTAGATATTCATAAGAGAATTATGTAATCAATTTTAATAAGAATTAAAAGAATTAGATATCAGATTATTCATTCAAGCTAGATGATCCAAAAGATTGGGTTGAAAAATTTTTCCTAGTGCCCTAATTGTTACCTAGGCTAAGCCTTTAAGCCTTTAACTTGACCACATATTTGTTAAAATTGTTGTAGAAAATAAATTTTAAAACCAAAAATTATTGAATCAATGAACATTTTACACATTACTATGATAATCAAATAATTAAATATTTTATCTTCAAATATTTAAATGATTTTTTAATAATAAAAAATTATCCTACATATTAATTGATATATAAAAAGATCAATTTTATATCATATAATTACATACATTATAAACATGCATAGATTTTGTTCAAACATAGATTTTTTTCAAAAAAACATTAAGTATAATATCCAAGAATGTTAGTTACTGGATATGCTCTGTAATTCTAATCAATATACAATTTGAATATATAGAATTAATTTTTACAAGTTTTATGTAAGCAAAATATATTTTGTTTACACTGTAATATGCAAATAAAAGATATTTAATATATCAAATTTATAATTTATGATAAAAATAAAAATGTTTTATCGAAATGGTCTCTTTATCTAAAAATAAGAAAACACATATATTTTTTAAAAACCATTGAGCCCTAAACATATATTCCAATTTTTTTTATTTTAACAGAAAAAATATACCTGGCAAATAGACCGTGATTTTATTTTATTTTATTTTAATAAATATAATAAAAAAAATTTACACAGATCGGAATTTTAGGGCTTGTTTAGATTAGTTTTTGAGAAACCGAGAATTGTTTTTTTATAAGTTAAGCATTTATGGGTTAAAAAAAAGTTGTTTGTATTGTTTTTTCTGTAAAAGCAGAAGCTGTGCTTGCTTATTTTACAGCTTCTGCTTTTGCAGAAAAGACAATACAAACACAGATTACAAAAAAGTGCTTACTTACTCTGGAGAAGTATTTTTTTCCAAGAAGCATTTCTACTAAACTAAAAAAAAAAACACTTTTTTGATAAACTAATCCAAACAAGGTCTTAAGTTGTATGTCTTTACTCAGACTGGAGATCCGTCTTTACCACATGCATTTGACAAAACTCGAACTTAAAACACTTGAAAGTTTCACCTAACATTTTTTGCAATAGAGCCGGTGACTAGTCTCGAGCTAGAAACCAATTTTTCCAATATTTTGTTTTTATAAAAGTCTACATTTAACCATGATAAAATAATATTTATTCTACATATAATTCCAACCAAACGGTACAATAAAATATTTTGATAAAAATTGTGGAAAAATAGCTTTTTTTTATTAGGAATTTATCTCAACCGTTGGATCTCCATCGCACGGCAAGACAACACTCTCTATATATAACACTGACGATGAACCCTTCAACCCACTCCACTCCCTCCCACGCAATCGAAAGCGATGTCGTATGTTCCTCCGCACCTTCGAGCTGCAGCGGCTTCCCCAAATCACAAGAATGCCACTGCCAAACCCCAGCCTCAAACCCTAGACTCCGATCGCAAGCTCAACTTCACCCCCAGGAACGGAGCTACCCCCGCCTCCCTTTCCTCCGGCCGCCGGCCCACCGCTGCGGCGCCCGAACCTGTGTTTCAGCCGTGGAGACCATCTGATCGTGTCCTTAGCCTCACACTTGAGCAGGTCTGTGTTTTCTTTGTTATTGCATTTCATTGATGGATGCTATCATTTTTGTTTGATTTGAGTCATGCCCTGATGGTGCTTCTTGGATTTTTTTAAGTTTCTCTTTGTCTCAGGGTTTTTTTGTGTGATTTCTAGGGGTTTTCATATAAATTTTTCAATGATCATTCTGGGTTTTTGTTCAATGTTCTTTTAAATAGATTTTGGTTTTGTTCCCATTTGCTTGTAGTTTTGCTTGATCTTTATCTTGAAATTATGGTTTTGGTTGAAAATATCTGCTGGCATTGATTTAACAGCATTAATGGGAAAAATCTTTCAAGAAACTAACAGCATTAATTATGATAAGTTGCTTACCATACTTTAGAAGTGGCAATATCCTGTGGTGGTTGTGATTGATATGGTCCTCTTTGGCAGTGGAGATAAAAATATCAAACTAGGAATGGGCACGGTTGGGGAGTCCCTCCCCAACCACGACTTCCCAACAACTCCCTCATCCCAGGTGGGAGACTGGGGAGACTCAAAAATAAAATAAATTCATGGATTCATGATAAAAATTCAAATTAATTAAATGAAATCGAAGATGAAATTGAGTAAGAAATTTTGGGGTGGGGGTGTGGTTGAAGAGAGAGAAAGACGAGGTCCAGTGATGGCAAGAGAGAAATTGAGAAAGAAGAGGTGGTAGTGATGGCGACGGTGATAGCGAGAGAGAAGAGGTGTGGCATGTGGTTATTGAGAGACAGGAAGAGGTTGGATAGGTTAAGAATCTTAACATTAGGGATTTTATTTTTGGTTTTTTTTAACCCGTTATAAGATTTATATTTAAAAATAAATTAAATAATTATTATCAGGGCCGGGGACCCAGCAGGGTCGGGAGCTGCGCCATTGCTAGGTCCAAGTATTGTTTCCCATCCCTATGTCAAATGTATGACTTTGCCCTGTCATCTAGAGATAATGTATTTTCTGCCACATTCTTCAAATAATTTTTATTGTCTGCTAACCCATTAGTTGTATTATCTGATATTGAAAGCTAAAAATTGTCCTTGCAAGATACATAGTTTGTAACTTATGTTCTGTCATCGAAGAAATGCTTTTATGTATTTCTTCATATGTATTGTTATGTGGTTTGTACATGCAATAAATTGGTAATTTTACCCATTTCGTTCTTTAAAATACTAATGAATGACATTTTTTTTTTTTTTGATAATCAGATTGAAGAGGTTCGAATGCGGCTTAATGTGGATGTGACAGTTGCCACTGATTCCCCTCCTGCCCCTGCACCTGTTGAATCTTTTACTGATATGGTATACATTAGAACGTTCAGCTTTTGCATGAAAGTCAGTTTCAGTAGCTGTTTCTTGGTTACTCTGTGAATAATATTGTAAGAAGTTCTTTAACAGGGTCTGCACTCGAGCATAATGAAGGACATTGCCCTTCATGAGTACACCAGGCCAACCCCTATCCAGGCACAAGCCATGCCAGTTGCTCTTAGTGGGAGAGATCTTTTAGGTTGTGCTGAGACTGGGAGTGGGAAAACTGCAGCCTTTTCTATTCCTATGATTCAGGTTAGGACATGCTATGCTTTATGCTTGAAGTCTTTAGCCTTATCTGTGACATAATGTAATTTCAGTTTCTTCATTTATCATACAGCATTGCTTAGCCCAACCACCAATTTGCCGTGGGAATGGACCTTTAGCATTAGTCTTGGCTCCAACAAGAGAACTTGCTCAACAAATTGAAAAGGAGGTCTGCAAGAATTTTCTGTAATACACATCCTTCAGAGTAAAAACTTGATGAATTGTGTTGGGAGAACATTTTTTATGTCCTATGTTTTTTGATAGCCTTATGATGATATCTTCATAGAATATGATAGCAGAAAATGCAACAGGCTGTTAGTATTGTCTGATGGAATTTTTTATAGTATTCCATGATTTTTTAACAAATTTGCATTCATGCTTAGGCTCCTTAATATTTTGGGTTTGTCAGAAATACCGGTTAACCCCATATTGGCATTAGATTGACAAGCTGCTGGTAAAGGGAATTTATTACAATATAACCAGGAGAATTTATTATTTAGGCTATGTATGATTTGCTTGTTTTACCTTATTGTTTACTTGTTAATAAGTAGCTATACATTCAATAACTGTCTTAATGTGAAGTAATATTAAACCTCCTCCAACAACATGCTAAAAATAAAATAGAGTGTTAACAAATTCTAAGTACTTTATTATCCTATCTTAGCTAATGAATTATATAAAAAAGACTTGTACATGTCATTAGATTTGTACTGTTAGTATTGTCTGATGGAATATTTGCATAGTATTCCATGATTATTTAACAAATTTGCATTCATGCTTGGGCTCCTTAATATTTTGGTTTTGTCAGAAAATACCAGCTAACCCCATATTGGCATTAGATTGACAAGCTGCTGGTAAAGGGAATTTATTACAATATAACCAGAAGAGTTTATTATTTAGGCTATGTATGATTTGCTTGTTTTACCTTATTGTTTACTTGTTAATAGGTAGCAATACATTCAATAACTGTCTTAATGTGAAGTAATATTAAACTTCCTCCAACAACATGCTAAAAATAAAATAGAGTGTTAACAAATTCTAAGTACATTATGATCCTATCTTAGCTACTGAATCATATAAAAAAAGATTTGTACATGTCATTAAATTTGGAATGCTTCTTTTCCCACATGCCTGAATGTATGATGCTATTCAAACTTTCATATAGTTAATTCATGTGCTGGCTGTCTGTGGAGTCATGCATGCACATGCATACATAGTGTATATATAGTGTATATATATATATATTGTTAGAATGCTACCTTTGCTATTGAAAATTATGTTATCTTTTACTTGACATTGTCTGCATGTTTTGTACTTTTTTTCCACAAACCACTGAATTCCAGGTTAAAGCTTTCAGCAAATCTTCAGAATCAATAAAAACTGTGGTAGTTGTGGGAGGAACAAATATGTCTGAGCAGGTAAACTTCTATATATATATATATAGCAGAGTTAGATTATTGATTTCTTTTCATTTCCTGGAGGTATTGTTTTTAAATAAGGAGAGGCCTTCCCTGGTTATTATTAGTTTGGTCCCGTGCAGGTATTGTCATGTTAGGGAGAAAACGAAGGAAAAAATATGATTTAAGACAGGCAATAGAAACAAAATAAATAAATAAACAAAAATTCTTTATTGTCTGATATGCCTAATCCTTTCCGAAGATTGACGTTCACAACAAAAGGAAGAAAAACAGGAAATAGGAAGATCTTTTTTCTCATTTTACAGAAGTGGAGAAGGGGAAGATAACTTCACAAATAAATTGCTTCATTCATTTCTTTATCAATAAAAATATAGAAAATGCTTTTTTGTCGGTATGGCCTAAAGGAACTTGTGATATGATGTAATATATAATAGGTTAAATGCACAATAAGAAATGTACTCAATGTGTTTCTTTGTGGTGAATCATGCACTTCTTTTACTGTACTATTCTAAATTGTGGTAAGTGTGCAGGTTGTCAATCATCTGTACATTGCTGCACGCTATGATTGCATATGTGACTTCTACATGCAAACCCCAAGTAAACTACTAGGATGTGGTTATTGGATATGAAGAAGTAAATTGAAAAATGTAAAATAGGATTGAAAAAATTGATGGCTATATTTGTGTGTTTAAATGTCTAAGGATACTGATGATTTTGTTCCATAGGGAACTTTTATAATCCTATTGTCATTAAGCTATTCATCAAAATATCTAGTCAAGAAACAATCAAAATTTTAAAAATACTTTATTAATTAAATATCAAAATCTTGATAAGCAAGGCTAAATAGAAATTAGTAGGTTGTGTCTAATCTCGCTTACTGTCTAAACAGTTGCGTGTGTATTGGTTGCATATGGCAATGTATCCTCAGCTGCCTAACGTACTACCTGTGTGATATGTCACTGACTTGTGATTGCCACTTCAGATGCAACACCATAAATTGCATTTCAAAGCTTTACTTAAGAGCATTATAGTCTGTACTGCTGAAGTATTTATGTGGCATCTGACTATTCTTATTATCTCATCTCCTGTTGTTCTTTTGATGGTTAAGGTTACCAAGTAATTACCCTCATACATTTTCTGTTAACATTGTAGTTCTCTAATTGCTCATGATGCAGAAATATGAGCTACGGGCAGGAGTACATATTGTGGTTGCCACACCTGGAAGATTTATTGATCACTTACAGCAAGGAAATACATCTCTTTCGAGGATATCTTTTGTTGTTCTAGATGAGGCTGACCGGATGCTGGACATGGGTTTTGAACCTCAGATCAGAGAAGTAATGATGATGTGTCAATGCACACACACACACACACACACACACACACACATATATATATATATATGCATTCTGTTTTCTCTGTTTGATTAACATCATATTAACCTCTAAATTGTTAGAGATGTTATCCTTGCCCTCTTCCACCCTCTAGATGAAAGTCAATAGTCTTTTCTCCCAATTTCAAGCTTACTAGATTTGCTTGCTTCTTTATGAGGAGAAAGCCATTTTATGATTTAAAATTGATCAAATGACAGGTTCCTGCTTATAGCTTCATCAACTGTTATTATCTTCTTTGAGAATTTCCTGTTTTATATTTTAAAATTGATCTGATGTTATCAACGCCATTCTTGAATTCCCTAATAGGGTTTTGCAATATATTGCTCACACTTATTACTTGAACAAATTTCAATATTATGAAACTCTTATATTACTTACCAGAAACTTCAGTGGTTTTTACCTTAAGTTGGCATATGTTTTGCAGATTTATGCTCTATGAGTGAATTATCTTTCTTCATTTGTCTTGCAGGTGATGCAAAATCTTCCCAGGAAGCACCAGACTTTGCTTTTCAGTGCAACTATGCCAGTGGAGATTGAAACACTAGCTCAAGTAAATTTATTAATATCTCTTTACTTTTTTGCTTATTGTCTTCGTGTGAATGGTCATTCTCATAACTTAAAATTAAGTTTTTTTTTTTTAATTTTCAATAATCTAGTCTTCTTTTTTTGTGCTTCATAAATGAATATCCTAAGACATTTTTGTTTCTTTTAAAGATCAAATGTTTATTTTCAAATTTATTAACTCGATTGAAGGCCATCAGATTGAAAAAAGTTTTTTAATTTTTCATTCTACAAATGTACTGATGCTGATGTCTAATTAGAATATTGTTTTGCTTTCCTATGCCAGATTGCAATTGATTATTTTCTATGTTATACTGGTAAGCATGGTAAATGTATCATTTTCATTGGTCGTTTAATGTGATTTCTAGGAATACCTGCACATCCCGGTGCAGATTAAGGTTGGAAAAGTAAGCAGTCCAACAGCAAATGTTGCTCAAACCTTGGAGAAGGTTACTGATGGTGAAAAGGTTAGCTTGCTATATTGCTAACAATTACAGTGTTAATAGATGAATGTTATTGTGTAGCCTTGCCTTTGATGCCAGTGTATGTCCTGTTTTCAGTTGTATAGCGGGATGCCTGCACAGGTTGCTGCTTTATAATGTGGTTCTGGTGAAATATAACAGAGACAGATTATATCTGAGATTTTCATACACATAGTAAATGCTTATGAGCTAGATTTACTCCCTTCATGGTGATATTGATTATGTTCTATTTTGAATCCCTACTTTCGTATGAAAAGCTGCAAACTCCCCATATCAATGCTTTCTTTTCTTTTCTTTTTCTCTTTTTCCCCCCTTTTTTATAATTTTCTTACATGATGCTGGAAGACATCACCATCTGTAGAAGATGCCTATGGTCATGATCTTTTTTTGCTAAAGGTGCGGTCATGATTTATCTGCTATACTTTGAGTTAAAGAAAGTACCTACCGTGGGATACCCTTGTGCTCTTGTTTGTTAGCAAACTATCACCCCTGACAAATCAGTGATTCCCTGGTGTTATTTGCTTCATTTGCTTTGTGATTATTCTTGTTTGAATTTGAACTCCTTTTTTTTTTTTTCCCATTTTTAGAATTAAACCAGTCTGGATCTAAAATAAATTCTCAAATTATTTTTTGTACTTAGGAAGTTTACTCCAAAAAGTACGGATAAGTTTCTCAGAGTATTCTTTTCATAGAATTCTACATTTTAAAACAATAACAATTTGCACATGTACATTATAGCTACAACTATATTTTCCATAAGAAAAAAATCTTTTAGTATCTAATGTCTGTTGCCTATGTAGATTGATAGACTTCTCTCATTGCTTGTGGAGGATGCATCTCATGCCGAAAATTCTGGTTACTACCAACCCCTTACAGTAGTTTTTGTTGAGAGAAAGGTATTAATATGCTTCAGTTCCTTCTTCATTAGATATTTCATAGTGTGCTCATTGGAAGGACTATGTGACTGGATTGTGTCTTTTTCTTTTTGTTTGCTGTCTCCTATGCCAGACGAGATGTGATGAAGTTGCAGATGCATTAGTTGCACAGGGTTTGCATGCGGTTGCACTCCATGGTGGTCGCAATCAAAGTGAACGAGAAGCAGCTCTTAATAATTTTAGGAAAGGCACTACCAATATCCTGGTATCAGTGCATACTCTTTTCCTCATTTCTTGTATGTTCATATACTTGAGTATAATTCCATGGGCATGTTCATTGTACTTTATTTAAATTATAATAGATCTGATGTGTTATACGTCATTTAGGTTGCAACTGATGTTGCATCCCGTGGTCTAGATGTCACTGGAGTTGCTCATGTTATTAATCTTGATCTTCCCAAGGTATGTAACCGTGTGAACTCAAAATATTTGCCATATTTATTGCAATTATACCTTTATTAGTCACACTGAAGCTGAAGGATGCTCTTTTCCTTCAACTTTATGAAATAAGTTCACAGGGTGTCAAAGCTGTGCAATTGACCTGATATGCTTAATTTAAACAGACTATGGAAGACTATGTTCATCGCATTGGGAGGACAGGCCGTGCAGGTTCCGTAGGTCAAGCTACATCCTTCTACACTGATCGCGACATGGTAATTATTGTACTTTTTAGAATGATTATAACATAAGAACCACTCAAATTCTCTGAATATAAAAATATTAATTTTGCAGTTCTTAGTGGCCCAAATAAGGAAAGCCATTTCAGATGTGGAATCTGGTAACACCATTGCATTTGCTTCTGGGAAGGTATGCCTTGTACCCATAGAAGTTTATGATAAAATTGCATGATCTACTTGTTCCTCTGAATTTGAATCCACTCTTAATATTGATACCTGTTCTTGTTGAGAAGATTGTTCTGGTATGTTCAGTCATTATGACCACCATTAGATTGTAAATTACTTTTCCTACTAATGTATTTCCTGTATGTTGAGTCATTGTGACCACCATTTCATCTGTTAGCTGTACTCTTCAAATTGCCCAGGCTGCCAGGAAGAAGGAGAGGGAAGCTGCTGCTGCTCAGCGTGAAGCAAGACTGACATTGTCAAACATCACGCTAAATGGTCCAGCACTGATAAATGTGGATGAGAAATATCGATACATGCTCACTCCTACAACAACCAAACATGAGGGTGTTGCAGATGATGCCTGGGATGATTAACAGGCAATTCCCACTCTCTACACACTTGGCACAAACTACAGCACTGTGCCTGACTTTGCAGACTTATAATCACCACAACTCAGAATGACAAGTAAGTTCCTCAGCATTGTATGCTTGTCTCTGGTTTACCTGTATTCTCAACTTCTTGGATTTCAATATTGTTGTGCTGCAGTGTTGATGGTGGAGACAAATGAAGTTGGATCAATGTGAATCATGCACTGTTTGTATTTTTAAGCTTGAAGCGCTCGTGTGGTGTGGAAGCTTGTCTGGTCCTTGTAAATTTTTTTTCACATGTTTGTGTTTTTACTTTTTATCGGTTCATTGCGCTTATGGGAGTGTAAGTCTGAGTGCTGTAGTGTGTGGTGTGGGTACATTAACATTTGTGACGAAATGGTTTCGCCTGACGATGTTATACCGTTGTTTTCTCAACTGCTACCACTATCCAATGTCTAATTGTTTACACCTAAGCTGGTAGTTAAGAGTAATAGGAACATTTACTTCTTCAAACTTATAAAGACACATGGTAATTCATATGATTTTAGAGGGTCATTTCAAATTAAGGATAATTTTAGATTATTAGATTATTGTCTATAGTGGGTAGGAAATCAGCACATTCATTTTGTTTGGTCTTCTCTTTTGGTTTCCCCTTTTGCTCCTGTTCCTTATCTTTGTTCACCGACATGCAGCCCTTTTATGTCGATTCTCTCCTTTTTTTTTTTTTTTTTTTAACTCCTCCAAATTTTAAATTTGTATTCATTTTCTCTATTATGTATCTACGAGAAAGCTCTATCATGATAATACTGTAAAATATACTGCCTATTATTATAAAAGAATAAAATATAAAATTCTCCTTATCTATATATATATTTATGTAAAATTTTACCAGCTGGACACCTGTACTTCAGGATTCGTGACGAATAGATTATTCTTGGTGAGGGTTTAGCTTCACTCTCTCTCGTGAGTCTTCATTCTCTCCTCCTCTCCTTCCGGCGGCGTCGCCCCTTCTTCCCGTGCTCGTTTATCACTGGGCAAACCTCAGATTCTCATCCATCTAGCCGGATCAAATCCTTTCCTTAGGTTTTTCGCAACAAGGTGATTCTGATCTTTGATTCTCTCGTGTTCTTATTTGTTGCAATTTTTTTTTTGTTGCAATTTATTTGTTGCAATTAGATCAAATTGTTCGAAATTTACTTTTTTTTTTCTTTTTTTTTCTTTTTTTAACTTTTACATTTCATGGTTGAGCTCAAGATCAAATTTGATCAATTCCAGAACGTTTAAATCGCAAATAAAATGGTTGTTTTTTTATAATTTTTTTATTTAATCATTCTTAGCGGATTAGTCTTTTGCTATGCGATTAATCTGAAAATCAGCATTGTCAGTGGATTATATACTCAGAGATGATTGAATTTATGTGCTTTGGACCTCGCCATTGATGTTAGGTATTGTTAGCTTTGAACATTATAACTTTATCAATGATTTGCTGTCTGGATTATTCTGTAAGATATTATTGGACAGATTTACTGAATAATTTTTCTGTGAATTCAGATCCCACTTGTTGTATGTTCGGTAATTATATTATGTTCCATAATTTTATTGTCATTTTTTATTGGTTGCAGAGATGGTATTATAAGAGTATCTATACTTTCTCAATTCCGTGTCAACACTACTAAATATTACAATTTTCTTCTATATGTCGCAATTGAATCTGCTTATGCATATGAAGTTTCTCCTATAGTGTGCTCTTCTGTTCTTTGTCGTCAAGACTTCAATTTTATGTTACCTCAGGCTTCTCTATCATTTACAGAGACTAATGGTGTTTTCCATGCATATGAGCTTGTCATTATACTGATTTTAGCTGTATCAGTTTCGTAATTGCATGTTACTCATATGGTTTGCTATTATTCTGTTCTATCTTTAATTTCACGCCCCCTCAAGATTCTATCTTTTACAGAAATGAATAGCACAGTCTCTTATATAGTTTCTTTAGTTCTGTCGGTGGCCTATGCATATGAAGTTGCATGTAAAGTTCTATTTTTCATTATGCGTTCAATTAAATGCTACCTCAAGGCTCTATTTTTCACAGGATATTTTTTTGTTCTCCCTGTTACATATGCGTATGAAGTTGCTAGTAAACTTTACTCTCCTATTCAATCTTCAATTGCTTGCTAACTCGAGTTTCTATCTTTTATAGACTGATTGTGTTGCCCATGTGTCAACAATTTCTTATGCTGATATTTAGTTCTCTCGGTTACATGTGCATATGAAGTTGCTTGTGTTGTTTACTCTTCTATTCTGTCTTCAATCGCATGCTAACTCAAAGTTCTACTCTTACACTGTTATTTAGTTAACTCAGTTGCATAAACACATGAAGTTGCTAATACAGTTCACTCTTCTAGTCTGTCTTCAATTGCATGCTTCCTCAAGGTTCTATTGTCATATCGGTGGTATTCTCCATGTATGAGCAATCTCTTGTCTTGATATTTAATTCTCTAAGCAGCAAATGCCTTTGAAGTTGCTTGTACACTTTATTCTTCTATTCTGTCTTCATCTGCATGCTACCTCAAGATTCTAACTTTTTCAAAGACCAGTGAGATCGTCTGTATAAACTGTCTCTTGTTCTGATGTTTGCTCTGTAAACTCAATCTTTCTGCTACTTCCTTTTGAATTATTGATTCCACAAATTGTATGCATGTGTTTCTCTGGCTGCAATAAATTTGTGGTCCCGCGAATTGAAATCTCTTTGCTTGCTGCTACTCAGATAAGATATAGCCATGAATATTGTCGGCCTTTCAAGGCGCATTGCTGTTAATAAAGAAGCTATCAGAGTCATTGGTTCCAGAGGATTTGCTGCGGGTGGTGGCAAGTCAAAGAAAGGACCTAAAGGCGGTGCTGGCGATGCTCCAAAGACATCCACACTTAGCAATGAGCTGAAGAGTACCACAGTTTATGGAGCTAATATCCTCAAGGATGGTGCTGACCCGAAGATACTGGCTGATTCTGAGTATCCGGACTGGTTGTGGCATTTGCTGGATAAACGCCCGGCATTAAGTGAATTACGTCGAAAGAACATTGAAACCCTTCCCTTCGAAGACCTCAAACGATTTGTTAAGCTGGATAACCGAGCGCGAATAAAAGAAAACAATGCCATGAAAGCCAAGAACTAAGAAATAGGTGTTATGTTGTTGCCTTATTGCAACACTAGATGATGGATTTTTTTCTCTTTTGGGTAGAGAAATACTATGAAGAAATCATGTGAAT
The DNA here is from genome assembly GCA_020875875.1 of Dioscorea alata. Classification (NCBI taxonomy): domain Eukaryota; kingdom Viridiplantae; phylum Streptophyta; class Magnoliopsida; order Dioscoreales; family Dioscoreaceae; genus Dioscorea; species Dioscorea alata. The sequence goes on along the minus strand of CM037027.1, from coordinate 2,343,434 downwards.
GAGATATGTAAAGCTCTTTTGATCTGTTTCATCTCAGCAGTCATATCTTGTCAATGAATTCAAGAGTTTGTTTCGAAATCTCAATGTTTATCTACTAAAATCATGATTGTGCGAAAAGAATGTGCTGGTTCGTATAATTCAAAACTGGTTATTACTAGTCTTTGCAGTCCGAGTTATACAAATTACTTGATTTATGAAAATATTGGGGGAAAAAATCATATAAATCGAATGTGGTATCAGCTTGGATTAAATTGGGTATGAATTTTTTTGTTCTTTCAAGTATTTTGAAGATCAAAAAAATAATGTTTAAAATTTTCTCCAAATTTTGAAAATAATGAGTAACTAACCATGACCTTAAACTTATTTTTATACTAATTTTGATTTTCTCCATTTAATTTTTTTATCCGATAAAAATTTTGTTTTATTTTAAACTGCATTTTTATAGATTTAATATTTTTTGGACAAATCACATTAGAGGTGTGTACAAATATGGAGTTACTACCTCAACACATTTGTGCTATCATCTTATATCAATTAAGATTCAGAGACCTAAACATATGACTCAATACCAATAAATTAATAAGTCATCGGTTAAATTTATCGTGTTATTTTCTTCGTTCTTTTTATCTGTCATGCTTAACCGAATCTCACGTACCAAGAAACTTAATTATTTCACAAAATTTTATAAAAAATTAGTTATCTTTCCAAAATTACCTCTAATTTATAACTTCATATTTATCTCTCATATTTAATTCAAATAAGAGAGTTGAATAGAATGTTAAAGGTAATTTTAGAAAAAAAATAAATAACTGCTTCCTGATGTTAAAAAAATGACTGATAAACAGAAATATAGATTTGTGACAGATAAAAAAAAATTAAGGGAGTAAATTTTAAAAATAATTTTCTTAATTAAAAAAGGTAAAATTATTATTATTATTTATATTTAAATATATTATTTATTACAACAATAACTATACTGCAGGTGGAACCAGTCAAAATGGTTAAATCGTGAATAATTCAAGGTCCATTTATTTTACTTACAATTTTATCTCAATTTCTCAATGAAATTATGACTGCATTTATTTTTGACTGCTGAGCTGTTATTTGCTTGTTTTTTCAAGAAAGTTCTGGAAGTTAATTTGGTTGTGCTGCATGTGATAAATTTAGTACATGTCTTGGTCCATTAACAGTTTAATTGTCACCATGATCTGCAGTATGTTATCAATTACATGTATAGCCAATACACTCCGCTTTAATTCTAATTGTATTTGGTTGTTGATATGTTTAATTGCAAATATTGTGACACCCTTGCAACTAATATTCCAAAAATAGGACATAGGACCCAACCGGAAACTTAAGCTAATTTCTCAAATTTAAAATTTATTTCAAAGTGAATTCAAATTTGGGTTAACTTTCTCAATCTTAAGTTATAATTAAAAACAAGCTGAATTTGAGTTAGATTTCTCATTCTTAAAAAATAATTCTATGCCCGTGTCAAATTTGATCGATGACTAAAAAATTGAGTTAAATTAGAATTTAACTTAATTATAGAAAAATAATTCAAATTTGAATTAGTTTATCAATCTCAAAATAGTTGAATTTAAGTTGATTTTTTATTTTTAAAAAATAATTCCATAACCGATTTGATCGATGATCCAAAAAATTGAATCAAACTAGAATTTCATGTAATTAAATAAAACAAACTCAAACTTGAGTTATTTTATTAATCTCAAAATATAAGATAGATAAACCATGTGTCAAGGACATAGCGAGTTTTCTAATTATATCACACGTAATTTGTTCACTTTATACAACAAGACTTCGATCTCAGCTCTCACCCACTAGCAAGCGGCTTTAGTGCCAAAAGACCAAGATGCCATTGACATATCTTGATACCAAAATTACTCAAATATTAATTTCAAATAAAACTTAAAAAATTGATGATAATAACCGTGGAAAGTGATCATGCCTTAATTTGCGGCTCATTAATTAAAGATTTTTAATATTAATCAAAGAAGCATATATCAACATCAACCAGCAACCATGAAATGGAAATTTATATATATATATTGAATGAATTAAAAGAGTGAGTTAATGGTTGTTGCCCCCTAACAACCATCACAAGCTCATTAATGTTCTGAAACCACCACTGTGCCAAAACTCCCAACTAACCCCTGCCATGTTGCAGCTATTCATAGTTCAATGCATGCAATAACTTGCCTAGCTAGCCCTGGGCTAACCCTTGCCATGTTGCACCTATTCATAGTTCAATGCATGCAATAACTTGTCTAGCTAGCCATGGGCTAACTTTCAGCTAGGGTTTATAGCTTAGGGCGTTATGCCATATTTATATATGAAGACATGACATATGTGGATGTTTGTAACGCTTCAGTAGAGATATTTGTTGATGATGGTTGGATCATCATTTAAGCCTAATATTTATTTATAATTATTGTTTACTATTTGATACTGTATATTAATGGATCATAGCCGTTAAATACAAATTCCATGGCTACGAAAGACGCCCCCAAATGATATGTGTTTTTCTATTTATATATAATATCTAGTTTATTTATTTTTTAATTTGTTGAAGATAAATAGTCTACATATTTCATATATATATATATATATATATATATATATATAGTTTTAGAGTTAATCGTACTATCATTCACCTATCAAAAAAATATATATATATAACAAAATTTTTATATTATTTTGAAGATGATAAAAATATGAAAAGTATTTTTCCCCTTTAATGTTTCCTTCTAATGAAATATACAATTATTGATCAATGTCCCTAATTAGTAGAATTAATTTAGTTGTTTATTTATATTATAGGCAAATCAAAAGGGAAATTGTATTAAGTTTATGTTTTATATATTTCTCAATCCTTTTGTGTTTTTCCCTTCCTATGGCTACTTGAGTTTATAACAAATTGGAATTTAGAGTTTGATGGAAAATGTTTAGTGAACACATGAAAATCGAAAACCAACAAATTTTTTAAAATAATCTATTTTAAAATAAACTATGATTTATTTAATTTTCATTACAAAACTATACAGATTATCTCGGTTTTCCACCATCTTATTCCACTATAAATATACCTCAGTGGGTGATTAGAATTTAAGATTTATAATTTAAAATTTATTGTTTAGGATTTAATGGAACACATGAAAACCAAACACAAGCACAAATAAACTAGAATTTTTTGAGGGTTGAGGTTTAAGCTATAATGAAGTACATGAAAACGAAATAAACAAAAACTTAGGATTTAACAAAACACATGAAACTAAGCACAAACTCAAATAAATTAGAATTTATTAGTGTTTAGGGTTTAAGTTTTAATAAAACATTTGAAACCTAAATTAAAAAAAAAAGTGTTTTATGAAACATATGAAACCAAATATAAGCACAAGTAAGTTTTAATTTGTTACGGTTTAAGCTTTGATGAAACACAAGAAAACCGAATAAGCATGAATTTAGGGTTTAATAAAACACATGATCAAAACCAAACACAAGCCCCAATAAACTAGAGTTTATTTGGGTTTAGGGTTTAAGCTTTAATGAAGCACATGAAAACCAAATAAACAAGAATTTATGGTTTAATGAGACATGATCAAAACTAAGCATAAGCACAAATAAACTAGGAGTACTTATTGGGAAGTTTAAACTTGAATGAAACACACTAAAACCAAATAAACAAGCATTTAGGGTTTAATGCAACACATGAAAACCAAATAGAAGTACAAATAAATTAAACTAGAATTTAGTAGGTTTTAGGATTTAAGCTTTAGTGAAGCACATGAAACCCAAACAAACAAGAATTTAGCCTTTAAGAAACATATGATCAAAACCATATATATATATAAACACAAATAGACTAGCTAGAATTTTGTTAGGGTTTAGAGTCTAAGCTTTAGTGAACCACATGAAAACCAAATTAATAAACAAGAATTTAGAGTTTAATGAAACAAATGAAAACCAAACACAAGAACACATACATTAACTAGAATTTATTAGCTAGGGTTTAGGGTCTAAGCTTTACTGAAACACACAAATACACACACACAAAACATGGCACCTTGAAATGTTTCCTCATTTAGGTTGATGCAATGTGCACTCACTATTCACAAGACCAGCAAGCCAGCAAGCCAGCCATAACTCCTCAAACCCTTTCAAACACTCTCATTCATGGATGAGACCCTACCACCCCCAACTGCCTTCTCCTCTCTCTCTCTCTCCATTCTCCATTAATATAAGCTATCCAAAGCCATCTTCATTTCATCACCAACACTTCATATCTCCCTAGCTAGCTCCAAAAACAAGACAAATGGCCAACAATATTATTCCCTCCTTTCTCTTCATGATCACCATCACCATAACCTTCTTCTTCTTCACTTGTTTTCCATTGTCTTCTCAAGCTCTTGATGTTGAAGGGATGTTTGTGTTTGGGAGCTCATTGGTTGATAATGGAAATAACAATTACTTAAGGAACTCTAGTGCTAGAGCTAATTATGTTCCTTATGGAATTGACTTCCCTTTAGGACCTTCTGGCAGGTTCTCTAATGGAAGGAACCCTATTGATGTTCTTGGAGAGCTTCTTAAACTTCCTTCTTTTATACCACCTTTCTCTGATCCTACTACTAATGGGGATAAGATTTCTCATGGTGTCAACTTTGCCTCTGGTGGCTCTGGCATTTTAGATGAAACTGGCTCCATCACTGTGAGTTAATATTCTTAGTTTAATTAACTCTTTATTATAATTTCATCTCTGTTACCACTCTTTATTATAGTTCTCCAAAGAAAGTGAAAATTAATCTTTTAGTGATTTTTTTAATAATTGATTGCATTGATTTATTTTGACTTGTTTGGTAAAGATTTTCTTTTTTTGCATTTTATTTGATTAGTTCAGTTAAATCATTTTTTTAAGAAAAGTTTGTTATTTTGTTCATCATGGTTTTTTAAAGTAAGATAGATGATAATATAAATTATTTTTTCTTTGAACTTTTGTGTTTTGTGTTTTTTATATATATATATATTGATAGATTTTAATTTATATTGTTTTATTTCAATAATAAGATTTTTTTACAATTAATATATTTATATTTACTTTTATTATGTTGATATAGGTTAGTAAAATTGGTCTGGCTGGTTTTATGTTTGTTAAAATGTTTTGATTATATAATTTTCAGACAAGCCAAATAAACCAATCACAATGGAAACCCTCCCTATAATAATAACTTAGAATTACATGCACATATAATTAACAAGCCAAATAAGTAGCTCATATGTCCCTTACTAATTAATTAAAAAGGCAAGCAACACATAACAAACAATAAGTAACTCTTGTACTAACTCTCTCTCTCTCTCTCTCTCTCTCTCTCTCTCATTAGAAATAATTGGCTTTAATGAATAGTTTCATAGTTTCATATCATGCAAATATCTAAGCTTTTCTCTTTTAATAAGTTTGACTTCTTCGGTTCATTAATCAATCTAACACTTATCATGATATCAAAGTTAATTAACTTATCATAATTAGAAAATTAATTAATATGATTTATATTTTTTTTGTTACTAAACATGATTAATCTATTTAAATATAATTAATAGGGGGAGGTGACTAGCATGAACCAACAAATAAGGAACTTTGAGAAGGTAACACTTGCAGAGATGGGAGGCCTTTTTGATTTGAAGAAAAACTCTGATTATTTATCAAAGTACTTGTTCATTGTGGGAACTGGAGGAAATGACTACTTTTTAAACTACTTCACTTCCAAGACGAAGACTACTACTCTTCTCAAGTTCACTCACACTCTCATTGCTACTTTATCTTGCCAACTCAAGGTAATATATTCTTACATTTTCTTTAAAACATTTATATTTTGTAAAACTATATATATTTTTTATTTTATTATTCGGATGTCTTATGCAAGTATATTTATAAGGATATGCAAGCAATTACAAACTTGTATAGGGACTTGGAAATTATAAAAGAGATATATGTATATACACACATTATTGTTATTTTATATTGGTAGGAAATTTTGAATGAGTTTTATTTGATTATTTTTTTTTATTTTATATATGCATATCTGTGTATATTGGTAGGAAATTTTGAATGAGTTTTATTTGATTATTATTTTTTTATTTTATATGTGTGTGTGTGTGTGTTTGAGAGAGAGAGATACAGAGACAGAGACAGAGAGACAGAGAGACAGAGAGCTTCTAAACGAACAAACTAGTAAGGGTTAATTAAGAGTATTTTACTAAGGGGTTGTTTGGTTCGTGGTAATAACATATTATCACATAATGAGATTACCATGGTAATATGATTGGGAATATTGTGATAATTTAATATAACCATGTTTAGTTGGGAACTCTTATTACTGGGAATAGTTCATTATCTTGTTTGGTTCATAGTAATCAATTTAGTAAAATATAAAAAGTTATAAGATTACCATGGTAATTTAAGATAGACACTAAATTTGGTGGTAATAGAATTATCACTTTTTTTGTAATATTTTTATGTTGATATTACCATCCAAATTACTACGTAACAAGTGGTAATATTTCTCAATGCAATACCAAATGTGGTAATATTTTCAAATTACCACGTAACACGTAGTAATCTTTCTATATTACTGATAACCAAACGACCCATAAAAATCATTAAACATGAGAAACCACACCTAGTTTAGTGGTAATTCATCACAAAATACGCAAGGGAGCAAAGGTTCAAAACTCTACTATGATGGTACTATTCATCAACACCATTCACACACTGTACATTAGGGTCATTACTATTTATGAGTATTGTTTACTCTATATTAGGATCCAATACTATTCATATATTAGCACCGTTTGTTATTGCTAGTGTGGATCCTCTATGTGAAAAATAGTGTTGTCTGTTTTTAAAGTTGTATGGCAAAAGAATTTATCATTAGGGAGTCATTATTATACTACCATAACTGATGTACTTCTATACATGTTTATCCTTTTAATATCACTTGTGATCTTTGTAAAAAAAACAAAACACTCACACACTAGTCATTAATTAATTAATAATAAGTAAAAACAAACTCAACTTGTTAATCTCTCTGATAAATAAACATTCTTATTAGTTAATTAACTTGAAAATGCATGCAGAGATTATATGATTTAGGAGCAAGAAAGTTTGTATTGTTTTCAATTCAAGCCATGGGATGCATTCCAGCAGTGAGAGACAACCATAGAGTTAGCATTAATGGGAGCTGTGTGGAAGCCATGAATGAAGCTGCCATTCTCTTCAACAACCATCTCAAAGCCTTGGTCATCAAATTACCAAACTCTTCCATGCCTCATGCTTCAATGATCTTCATCAACTCCTACAAAATTATTAATGACATCATCACCAATCCAATACAACATGGTACTTCTCTTTTAACTCTCATTAAATTAATGATTAATATAATGCAAAATTAATTAATGAGTGAGTTTGATTGTTTTGGTTAATGTTTAGGTTTTAAAGAAACAAGCAAAGCATGCTGTGATTTGCCATCAAATGGGATACTTTGTAGAAGAGGAGGAAAAGCATGCAGAGACAGGAATAGCCATGTTTTCTTTGATGGTCTTCATCCCACTGATGCTGTTAATCAAAGGATTGCTTACAAAGCTTATGCTTCTAACCTTAAGACTGAAGCTTATCCCACCAATGTTAAAAACTTAGTCCATATGTATAACTCACAATAAAATCCAAGCATATAAATTAACTAGGACTTAATTACTATGATATATATATATATATATATATATATATATATATATATATTCTAAGTTTCCTCTGTAATTTTCTTTTAATGGTATATAGCTAGCTAGTACTTTATCTTTATTGGAGTCTTTTGTAAGTGCTTTTCTCAAGGCACAAGTTAGAATTAGGTCGAAGAGCTTTGTAAGTATATTATTAAGTATATACATATATATAGCTTGAATTCACATCCTAGCTATTCGTTACTTTATTTAAAATAGAGCCGTTTAGTTCGTAGTAATGCAGAAAAATTACCATGTAACATACGTGATAATCTAAAAATATTACCACATTTAATATTGCACCGGTAATAATCTGGATGATAATATCACATTATTAAAATGATAGCATTATCAAAAAAAGTTGATAATTCTATTATCACTAAATTTAGTGTCTATTTTAGATAATTAAATATGTAGTAATCTCATAATTTAATAATGAATTATTCCCAATAATAAAAAATTTTCATCTAAATATGGTTATATTAAATTACCACAATATTTTCAACTATATAATATTTCCATTTGTACTACCATGGTAATCTCGTTGCGTGGTAATATATCATTACCACAAACTAAACCCCGTGATTACCTACACTTATTAAACCGGTATTATCACACTAAACTAACACGTGTCTTCCATGCAACACACTTACTCACACGTGTCATGCACAGGTAGCACATTTCCCATGCAAAGTTAGCAAAACCCTTCCTCTCTCTTTATAGTTTATACTCTTCAACACATCTCTGAACTCTTTTTCTCTAAAGAATGGCTGAGAAGCAGCATATATATGCAAAGAGAGAAATAACAACACCATGGACACGCACACGCCAAACGTTCAAGTTCATAACTGCAGGAGCAACTGGGGTGGCGCTGCTCCTGCTGGCCGGGCTGACGGCGACGGTGACGGTGCTGTCTTTGGTGATGGCCACGCCGGTGATGGTTATCTTCAGCCCGGTTCTGGTCCCCGCCGGTGTGGTCTTGTTTCTTGGCCTTGGGGGTTTGGTGTTGTCATGTGGGTTGGGAGTGGCGGCGCTGGCGGCGTTGTTGTGGATATATAACTACGTGGCCGGAAAGAAGCCGCCGGAGTCGGAGCAGGTGGAGGTGGGTGTGCCGGCGTTTTACTTGGAAAATACTACTTGAATAATTTGAAATAAAAGTAGGGATTAATTAGCTTAATTTCTCTTGGGTCATGGACTGATGTTTGTGATGTATTATTTAAATAAATAAGGAAATTTTAAATTATTTATTTGATGTTTTTTTATATATTATAAAGTAATCAATCATTTGAAAAACTCAATAGGATGATATTTTAAAGGGTAGAATACTCTATTCCTTTGTCCTTCTCAGGTAAATTATTTTAGAGAAATAAATTTATATTTTTAAAAATTAAAATAAAAGAATTTTTAAAAATAAAAAAACTAATTAATTATATTAAAGGAACTAAATAGGGCATTCTATTTCAGTTTTTTTTTTTTTTTTTGGATTGTGTATACTTAGAATTGTATATTTAGAATTGTGTATATTTAGGTTCGGTACTGTTCCTGATTTTCTTAAAAAATCTATAAGTCACTGATGTATTTTTATATATGACCTTTGTGTCGTGTGTGTGTGTGTGTATATATATATATATTATTATATTATAGAGTGAATTCATCATTTATAAAAAAATATATATCATAAAGTGAAATCATAATGTGTATGCACTTAAAAGTAATGAAAATTTTATTTACATAAAATCTCAGCATACAACACCTTCAATTAAATTATTTAAGAGTGATAAAACTTCATTTTAATGTGTTCATGAAATCAGACTCTATAATTTCACACACAATAAAACAACTTGATAATGATGATGATGAATGGAGATTAGTGCATATGTATATAGTAAAAGTTGATGATGCCTTTGGTTTATTACATTGATTGAGATGATCAACACAGGATAGATAGAATGAATGAATGAATAATCAGGACATCATGGGTCACATTTGAGATAATTATTGAGAGAAGATAATGAAAGAGAAAAATAAAATAAAAGGGAAGATATATAAGTTAAAAAGAAGCTCCTATCAATCCATCCATCTCTTTAATGTCCCAAACTGTTCTTGTTGGTGACCAAACTTTGTGGAACTTCCAGTTGCCCCCATGGCTCTTGGAGATTCTTTTTTAGCTGAAATGGAGAATCAGAAAAATATAACATTAATTACTTTATCAAGAAAATAAGGTTAATGAATTCTACAGCAAAGTATGGAATTCCATCAAGTTCTTAATTGGTGCAATTTATCTACAACACTAGAATTAGTGAGTGTCATTACTCAATCTAAACATAAACAAACATAAATTAGTTGTCAGAAAGATGAGAATAATAATTGACCTGTATAAATAAATAAATAAATAAAAATAAGCTACGAAGATTTTTTTTATATAAATAAATATGGATAAATCATATTTAGAGAAGGAAACAGAATATAAGTCCTTTCACCAGTGGTGAGAAACAAGAAACAAGAAACGAACAAAGAGAGGAATATAGGAACAAACAAAGCCAAAATAAGTAGGATAGCAGTGAAACAGCTAATTATGTGTGTACCATTCATTGGGATATCTTCAAAAAATATGCCTAAAAAAATATTGCCACTAAAAGATTTGATGAAGGTAAGAAAAAAAAAATTGTATTTGTAAAGAACTTACGAGAAGTTATATTTAAGTCAATGAGTCCCCGACTTAATGAATCAGCCCAAATTGCAGACTTAATCTGAGAAGTCTCCTTCTTTGGTGTTGGCTTTGATACTGGTGATGAGACCTGTTCTGAATTGTCCATAACTTTTGTTGAAGGGTTCTGAGTATGCTCTGAAGACACAGGATCAGAATGAGCAGTGAAGACACCAAAGAGACCAGATTCTTCTGAGTTATTCAGGGGAACTGCAGCAAAAGGATCGAAGATATTCGCAGTTTCCAATTTGGAAGACTCATTATTCTTAGTAAACATGTCGGGATTGGTTGATGCGAAAAAGTCTATGTTTTGGTTGACAGCATTGTTGAAATCAGACTGACAGGCAAAGAAATCAACATTTCCCTGCAATAACATGTACAAACATACAGAGTCAAGCCCAAAAAGAGTAATGTAGAAGAACTATTGTCCTAACATGTGCGAAGGGAAACCAGCCTTTTATTTCTGCATCAAATTTTGTTGAGAGAATTGAATTTCAGTTGAAAAGCATTAAGAAATTGATTTAAGTGATAAAAAGTAACTCATAACTTCTTGATCCAAACAATGGGAAATCTGTAGCATATAAGAAGAAAAGAAAAAACAGGCACAATTGTCTTCAGAAACCTGTCACATACCTGACTATGAGAAGCACTTGCTGCTTCTGATTGAGGAGAGGCTGATATAAAAGTTGCTTCTGCAAAGAGATCAACTTCAGGTGTGGCAACAGTTTTGACAGAGGTTGTTTCTTTTGGAATTGCAGCAGATGCATCCATGAGATCGCCAATCATGCTTTGTGCAAATAAGTCCACCTGGTTGCTATTTGAGCTAGTTGATGCTGCAAATTCAGTGGGATGAGATACAAATATTTCTGGATAAGGAAATTATAATTTGTATGACACTGTCATGCACCGAGTTTGCAGTGCCACACCTATTACTCACCAGATGCAGAAAATCTACGAGGGTCAAAGTCATCAAAATCATCCTCAGTACTGCTTGGTTGCGTACTTGAGCTTTTAGGAGTTAGAGTTGGTTTAATTGATGGTTTAAATATTATGGATGGTAAAGAATCTTGATCCCTGTTAAAAAAAATGCATGATTAGAAGCATATGCAACAATGGCTGCACCTGTATGAAAATATCAAGTTCTGAAACAATGTTACAATTGCAAGTTTGCAACCACTATTTCAATTGTACCTTTCTGCAACAGAGAGTCAAGTCTTCACTACCAAGAATTAATTCTTGGAACCAAGAACAAAAAATGCAGTCCAGCAGTTTAAAATAAACAAATGATTATAAAGATGTAGCTTCACACTACCTTGTGATAAACAGTCTTCTATCTCAAGGTAAGGTACCAAGTTTACAATTTTCTTAATTTACAGTTGCATGCAGGCATTTAGATAAAAGAACATATTCCTTTATGACAATGGACTTTACTGCTATTTATAAGGCCAGGATTCCTTGTTTCAAGGATTTATCCTATGAGCAAATATAAGTGGATTTAGCTACTAGACATTTCATGCAGCAACCAGGACAAACCAAATTCATGATTAATTAAATCAAGAAACAAAGTAAGAAAGTTAATCAGACATACCTCACACGGCCACTAACTACCTTCTTCACTTTAATCCCTCCATTTTCTTTGGACAAGCTACTATTTGACTTGTTTTCGCCATCTTTCTTGTGATAATTTGATACAGGATAACCATATCGATCTCTATCAGGAGAACTACCTTTGAAAGATCCAGTTTCTTTACTGCCACCTGCTCCTCCATGGTAAGTACCATAAAAGCCACCGCTACCATATGATGCTGAACTTGACTTGTATGTTATTCCAGTTGAGGACAGTCCAAAATATCTGAAAAAGTCACCATCTTAAAAAAGGTTAAATCATTTTGTCTTTGAGTCGGGCTATATTTTTCAGATTCATAAAGCAAAACATTTTCATCAAAGATAAATAAACTCACTTTTCACGGTTTGCAGTAGCTTTGTCCCTGGCTGCTTGTATCCTTTCCCTATCATCCAAAAGAGCTAGAATGGTTTCTACCTTCTTTCTCACGTTGATTCCAACATCCTTTCCATTGGGTTCAACATATTCAAAACCTGAAATTGACTTTTAAGCATATAAAATATATTAAGGAAAAATTTTGCAACATCAAACAAACTACTTTAAGTGTTTCATAGATAGATGGTTTACTGAAATTTGATAGCTATGCTCGAGAATGTCATTAAGTGCACTTTCTGAACCATTTGCCACTAAGTACTCAATGACAGACAGTGCCTGAAATGAATTCAAGATACAAGTAAAAGGTCATGGCTTAAAGTTATATATTTGCAAATTGCAATTGATAGAGAAAAGCAAGTATGTTATGAATTCAAAACATCATACTTTGTAAACATGACGCCAATTCGGGCCAGTATCCATCAATCTATTCCATAGGACATTCATGACCAGTTGACATTCAGTGCTGCATGGAAATTCAAAATGAGGATTATAAGAGAAACTCATCTATTTCCACAGAAAGCATAAGATGAATAATTGTAATATATCCACAGATGGGTTTCAGCTATGTTACAATTTTTTGGTGGCCTGAGCAATTTCAGACAAAGCAGTTCCATGAGGACCCCAAGGTTCATCACTGGTGGCATCCAGCACCTACAATTTACAAAATGTATACAAAAAATAAGACAAATAAATTGGGAAGAAAAATGAATTTTATTTAATGAAGCTACTCTAACTTCAAGCAAGACATAATTTATTGACTGAAAACTATAGTGAAGCAATCAAATCAAAGTTGCCCAAAGAAATAGCACAGAATGAAAACTATGCCTCAAGAAATACAAAAAAACCTACATGATCATTGATACCAAAAAACCATGTAAATGCTAACAATGTCTAAGATGGTCATCCTAGAATTATCTTCAGCTGTTATCTCATATAACACAATCGAGTCATTTTTCTCCAAAACAAACCCATGGGGTAGAATTGCAAGCAGGATGTCTTGATCGGGCTAAGCCTAGCTAGAGTACTGCTTGAAATTAACTCAAACTTGTTTGCTTGAGACTGTCTTGAATCATAAAGAAAATTCATAGATACTGAAACACGATGGAAAATCTAAACAAACATCGCCTTCTATCTCACATTGTGAAATTCACAACACAGAATGAACCGATACTATCCGTAATAACCAAAATTCAGAAATTTCATATCAAAGTAAATCCATAAACCAAAAAACATGATCCAAAGTTGATCCAAAGTCTAAATAAAAGTCTTCTATCTCACATTATCAAATTCACAACACAACTAATCAGTACTCTTTGCAATAACCCAAATTCAGAGACTTCATATCAAAGTAAATCCAGAAACTCTAAAACATGATCGAAAACCTAAACAAGCGTCTCCTCCTATCTCACATTATGAAATTCACAACATTAAACTATCAATCCTATTCATAATAACTCAAATTCAGCATCGCAATATTAAACAAAATCCATATGCCATAAACATGATAAAAAATCTAAAAAGGCATCTCTTTCTATCCCACATTATTAAATACACGAGATACAAAGCCAATACTATTCACATTAACCCAAATTCAGATTTTTTTTTTCATATAAAACAAAATCCAAATAACCAAAACAAGATCAAAATTTTTCAGTTCATCTCAAATTATCTAATTAACAACAAATAAATAATAAAACCCCACAAAAAATCAAACCTTTTGCTCAATCTCCGGGATTTTGAGGACCTTCAAATTCACCTCCCTCTTTCTGCAACACAACACAACCAAAAAAAAAAAACTCAGCATTAAACCTCAAAAACAAAGACGCGAAGGATCATACTCACATCTCCCGCACTGCTTGATCCCAAACCTTCATGAAATCCATTGATGAAGCTGCTGAAACGAATCGAAACGCTCCCGGGATTTCTCTGGGACGATGGAACGAAAGAAGAGGCAATGAACGAGAGGTTGCGGTTTGCTTCAAGCCCGGACCGAATCAGAGCGCCACGTGTAAGATTAGCGCTGCTTCAATCGAACGGTTAGGGTTTGATCAGGTGTGCCTAGGGATCTGATTCACTTTGTGAGCCCACCTTAATTTCATTTGTTGGGCTTATGCTAAAAAACAAAGGAATAATTATGAAGAGATTCTGTTAAAGAGGTTTTTTTTTCTTATTTGTACTTTAACGAAGGAAATAAATAAATATAACTAACTTCATTTTTGAAAGACTCTGGATTAGAATCTGCAAAGTGAAAGCACAGTGTGTTGAGCTTACGGATGTACTTTACATCATGTATGCCCCTGATGATAAATTTTAAATAAAAATGTTTGTCGCTTAGTGTCAAAAATAAATATATCAGTTGATTTTAGTTTAGTTATTAGCTTACATAAATTAATTTAATTAATAAAGTAATTAAACTTGAGATAAAATTTTAGGCTTAATAAATAATTAGTTTGCTGACTAAAATTTACTAGGACGTGATTGCATAAAAATAAATTACAAGTTGGGTGTAGTTGTATTATGGGCTTGTTTGGATCGGCTTATAAAAAAAGTGCTTTTTTTGGCTTTTGTAGAAGCACTTTTGGGAAAAGTACTTTTAGAGTAAGTTAAGTGTTTATGCATATTTTTTTGTTTGGATGTATTAGATTCAGAAGTACTTTTGCAGTTGTGAAAATATTTGGGATGTTTATTTGAAAAGTGCTTTTATAGTGAAAAATTACTAAAATACTCATTTACCAAATTATGATAACAATTTCATAATTTACATATTTCTCACATGTCTTACTTAAGAAATAAAAAATATTTGCTACTATTGTTATAATAATAATTATTATTATAATAATAATAATGATAATTATTATAAATAATAATAATAATTATTATTATTATAATTATTATTAATTAATACAATAATAATTAATAATTATTATTATTATATTATTATTATATTATTATTATATTAATTAATAATATTATTATTATTATAATTATAATAATTATTAATTATTATTATATTAATTAATAATAATAATTATTATTATTATTATTATTATTATAATTATTAATTATTATTGTATTAATTAATAATTAATAATTATTATTACTATTATTATTATTATTATTAATTATAATAATAATAATTATTATTATTATTATAATTGATTTGAGATGGGGATGAGAGGATTTGAGGAGATAAATAAAAGGTAGTAATTTTTTGGATTGAGTGAGGGTAGTTTAGTAATTGCACTTAACCACTCAGCTTATCAAAAACAGCTTATTTCCATAAGCTGGTCTTTTGCAGTTTATAAAATAAGCTGTTTTTCAGCTTATTTTACAGCTTGAGCTTATCAGAATAAGCCCATCCAAACACTAACTTTAATACTATAAGCACTTAACTTATGAAATAAGTGCTTTTGGATCAGCCATAAGCTGATCCAAACAAGCCTTATAAAAATATGTTTTTTTTAATATTGATCCAAAAAAAATGGGGAAAATAGTGATTGTTCTTTTTTTAATAAATTGTTATAAAATTTTTATGTTATTGAATAAGGATCATTGTGTAGATATTAATTTTATTTTATGAGAAGCTTAATAAAGTTTGTAAACTATTAAATAGGAATCATACTGTAAATTTTACTATTAAGGATTTTTATGAAATTTTACTTAACTAGATAAAGACTAAGTATTTATTTTATTTTATTTTTTTATGAGAAGCTTAAATTAAATTTTCCTTCAAAATTTCAACCTTATAAAACCAATTTCATTCATTAATATTCTTTGTAACTTGAGTTTATAACATAATATTCTATAATAGCATATAAATAGTCTCGTCTCAATTGATTATTGTTATTATTAATTAAATTTAAATTTATTTATTTTATTTTATTTTTACAAAAGAAATCAACAACACTCCATTAAAGAGGTTGCAAAGAGACGCATAGGTATAATAGTGTAATGCACTAGTTACGGTGGCTTATCAACCATCTAAAAATTTATTAAACTGGTCAAACTTTACATGGTGCAATGAAAGTCTTGCTATGTGTGTGCTAAAATTTTTTTTCATAAACTAAACAAAACTAATAAATCTCCTTGTTATGCAATCATGTGAGAAGGATAGTTCACCTCCCACAATCACCTATTGGACTTATTTTAAACAGTACCATGAATAATACTCGGATCTGGTGATAATGATGAACAATATTGTTGTAATACCACTACAATACTGCATTGTAACAATTAATGTCATTGGGCTACCATTGGCTTATCTTAATTAAAATTTTCTATTAACTTAAGTTTTGAGGTGGAATCAAATTCGTTAATATATAAAAAGACAGCTATTTCATATTTAATTAAAAAAGCAAAGTTTTCGTCTTCTTGAAAGATAATTTAGGAACTATTTTTTTATCATTAAAATTAACCAAATATCATCATAAGTAGGTATTCATAATTAAGCTGTGACGTACATGATTGACAATTCTCATAGCAACATAAATTAACCATATAATTAGTTAACTTCCATGGACACGCTTCAACTTAGTGCCATTTTAAAACCTTCATTATATCAGCAAAACTAATTAAAATTCAAATCGAAAGAAGAAAAGATCAAATCAAAGCGAAATATATATGTAAATACAAATTAAAACCTATAAACTCTCTTTACTATATAATCACATTTCTTTCGACTTGGTCATATATTGAACAAGTTGTTTAATTGATCACGAGAATTAATATTAATTAATTTTAATTTTTCACAATATTATAACTTGGTTGGAAGAAGACGGTCAATTTATAACTAATCTGTGAAATCATTATATCGGAACGTACATAAAAATAGTATAATTAATTTGAAATTAATTAAAATTTGACTCAGTTGGCTTAAGATGTCATTAATAAAGACATGACTCATTGTCATGGAACATAAAATATTTGAAATAGTTAGGAACTCGTTCGACGTAGAGATTTTTTATAATTACATTGTTTTCTACTTATATTTAACATCAATTTATGAGGATTTGAAAATACATTTAAGTTCAAGTTGTACAATTTCTTGGTTTTAATCTTAAGTTTCCTCTAATTTATTGCCATTTTTCAACTTAGATCAGATCAAACTAGGATTCAGTCTATTGCTTATTAAATTCATTGATGAAGGCCTTTGTTTAACATTGGAGGAGCATGTCTAGAGGACAAGATTAATTTTAATGTTATAAATCACAAATAGAAACAACTGGCATCATTAAGGGTTTATTTGGTTTAATTATAGTTTTTTATGGTATATCAACTATAACTTAGGTGGTTAATTGCTTATAAATATCACTTCTCATCAAGATCATAGACATTGTAATAAATTAAGGTTGAAAATGGCTCAAAAGTACCACAAGAGTTTTAATATCCTTGCTAGTGTTTAATTAGGAAAGCTTCTATTTCAATCATATTAAAGGATTCACTTATTTATTTATTGTGTGTGTATATATATAAAAATAAATAGAGACACAAAGGTTAAATATATAGTTCATGAATAGTTAAAGGTCAATATATTGTTTTTCTTGTGGTGAAAAGGTCAATAACGTTTTTTCTTGCGGCAAAAATGGAATGATGTATTATGTACATCATAATCATCCACCAAATATAAACATCAGAAGTCAAGAACAATTAGAAATTTTGCACAAACACTAAGTATAGTTAGGTTCTATACTACTTTTCATGTGTATTAAGTGTGTGGCAATTAAGGACATCATGATCATCCACCAAATTTATGAACACCAAGAGTTCCACAATTTGAAATCTATTCTAGCGTGTTTGACTAGGGATATTTATTTCAAAACTCCAAAGATTTTTTCAAGTTATCCGTACGTGCATTTTAATAAATTTAATTATTTAAATAATTAAATTGTATTAATATTAATAAAAATTAAAATTTTACTTAAGCAAATAATTTTCACTTCAAATCTTAGTGTATGTTTTAAAAACCCAATAACTAGAAGAGGTTTGTCCCTTGTAAAATTTTTAGTACGTCACCATGAACTAGTATAGAGTTCATAACTCCTTAAACACTACTGGGTCATATATATATTAGAAATTAGAAATTAAAATTTTAATTTAAAACATTTGTTTCAAATAATTAGTTAAATGAAAACTTGGTCAATTATTTTAAACCAACTAAACACACATTATGGTTGGTATCATTCTCACCTTTTTAATTCATGTATATTAGAAGATATAAAAAAAATACAATAATATTAGTAAACTTCATATATATGTAAATGGACATCTTCCTCGTCATGCCATGGTTATTTTTTCTATTTTCAATTAAAAAAAAAAGATAAGCCATATAGATATTGAGTTTCCTCATGCTTTCATCCTCTACCAACAAATTAATAGTCGAATTTGGGACTCTTCTTAGGTATAAAGGGCCATATGCATACCACTAACTAGGCTATGAATGCTTGGGGGTCTCATGAATTTCTTTTTTTTTTTTTTTTTTTTTTTAAAGATGATAAGCGCCTAATCAGGGACGAGCACGTGGAGGAACAGCGCTCACAGCCGAACCGTGCTCTCACCTTGCGCGTAATGAGGATTAAACTTGGAGAGCCACGCTCGACACTCGAGGTGAACGCCTTATATAAGGAACCCGATGTTAATTGACTCAAAGGCCGTTGGCCTCATGAAATATTTTGATTTCGGCCTCATGAAATATTTTGATTTAAATTAATTTTAAAATATATTAATATGGACAAGGTTTTCAATAAACTTGAGGTTTGTATGTTTGTGTGCTTGTTGCATTAATATTTGTGGTTAATCCACTTCATAAAAAAAAAAAAAAAAAAAAAAAAAAAAAAGGGGTTTTCAATAAAATTTAACCCAAAAAAATCTATATATTATGTCATCTGATTAGTCATATATATACTTTTCTTGTCTCTCTCTCTGTCTCTCTGTCTCTCTCTCTCTCATGCAAGTTTCATGAACTCTGAGACACATCATGCAAGTACACATCCAACCCGTACAAAGAACAAGTCTTCATCACATGCAAGACATAGATGTAAATCTAGTACCATTTCCTTTCACATAAAACTGAAATTAATTAATCTCATGAGTCATGATTTCATACTATGAGAAAAACCATACATATCTAAATGTCAGGCTCTAAAGTCACCTGCTTAACCCTAAAAACCTCCTTCTAATTACCTTTCAAAGAAGATAACAAAAAGTTTAACCAATTACACACACATATATATATACTTTAACTAGACGTTGTATAATATATAAGTTTCATTAAATGTCAGCTATGAATGGATCACACTTTGGAGCAAGTCTGTCATGGGAGGTCCGAGAATGCCCATAAGTTGGTAAGAGTTGGTAACCATGGACCACCATCACCCATAACTTGATCCTGAGTTTGATCATAGTCATCACTGAAAAACCCTAATTCAAACAACATTGCTTCCACCTCTCCATCTCCATTGTACCCTGACCAGTAGTTTCCATTATTCAAGCCATTAATGTTCTCATTATGTTGTTCAGCAGATGATGAAGAATCAGTAGATACTTCATAACTTGTTTGTGTTGTCAGATTATAAGGAACTGATGTTTCTGTTGTTATTGTTGTTGTTATTGTAGTTGAAGGACTTGTTGATTGATAATGATCTATTGCCATCATCTTCTTCTTCAACTTTGTGTTCCAGTAATTCTTCACATCATTGTCTGTCCTTCCTGGCAAGTGTGATGCAATTACTGACCACCTAACCAATTATAAAACACACATGATCAATAATAATATATATAGATTAATTAACAATCACACATATATATGTACTGTTAAATTATGAATTACCTGCTACCAATGTTCTTATATAGAGTGCAAATGATGGTATCTTCTTCCTCAGTGTAACCTCCATGCTTGATGTCTGGCCTGAGATAGTTCAGCCACCTTAGACGACAACTTTTGCCGCATCTTCTAAGCCCTGAAAACAAAGAGAAAAATGATTCAATTCATGACTAACAATAACCACAAACATTAATTTGTAAATGTTTATATGATAATATATATATATACCTGCTTTGGAAGGCAAAGCAATCCAGTTGCCACCAGTGCCATGTTTCTGAATATAGTTTCTAAGAAGCATGTCTTCATCTGGAGACCAAGGTCCTCTCTTGACATTGGCTCTATCACAGCATGGAGCTCTTCCCATGATCAGATTGATTTTGAAGTGATCACTGATCAAAGATAGCCAGCTAGCAAGGCATATATATAGCTGAGGAAATGAACATAGATATTTGGAAAATGATGGGCTTAAAAAAGACAAGAGATAAAGGTTTGAAGGACGTCATAGTTACACATGATCAGTTTGGCCATGTCTTTGCTTTTCATGTAAGAGAAGAACAAATTAAGACATTGAGAATTGGTCATGGCCGGAAGGATGTTTCCTATGCACATGAATCCTGTGAAGACTTGATCATTTTAATCAGATAGACAAGTGATCATCAAGTACATGCATGAATGACTTGGTCTCTTGCAAATTAAGTTCAACTTGTGATACTAGCTAGTATGGACATGTGGCTTTATGTGCACATTTATACATGGGATTTAATTTGTTATTTTTGTTTGATGAATTAGTTTAGTGCCGGCATGTATTATGAATTCGGTTCACATGATATTAATTCAAAAGGTTTGATTATAATTGGCAAAGAATACTTACAGATATACTACTATTATTATTGTATTAGGACAAATTTGTATTATTGATTACTCAAATATATGTTGTTTTACCAATGACCTACTTAATTAGTTTATTGACACAAATCCCTTTTATAATTAAGGTGTTTATATTCTTACTACATAAGTGGTTTAATTTCGAATCTCAGCTCATGTAAAATAATTAAAAGCATAAATAAGTTAAGGTATTAGTTCTTCGTCTGGAGATATCTTTAATGTGATTTATTTACTTTGTCAAATATATATATATATATATATATATATATATATATATATATATATATATATATATATATATATATATATATATATATATATATATATAGTTTTTTTACTTACTTTTAGTTGCATTTAAAATTGTTTCTAATATGGAGAGAAAAGGTCATTTTTAAGAGTTAGGTGATTAATTAATTGAGGCCATATATCAAGAATTGTCTAATTAGAAGACTATCATTTTTGAGGATTGATCAATTGCTTGTAGCTAGCCTCTCAAAAGGTACAGTGTGACTAGTCATGGCTCAACAATAAAACCTAATAAAAGATTAATACTATTCAACGTGCTGACTTTCTTCCTTTTGAAAAATCTCAATTACCTCAAGTGTTCCTCTGAAGCCAATAATTTTATGTTAGGTTTTTGTGATTATTAAGTCATCGTACCATCACATTTATGTATATGATATTATTGCTAAAATAATACTTAATTTTAAGTTTGTTGTAAGATGAGGATAGTTCTTCAATGTAGCAATGTGATGTTATGTCACGGAGAACCTGGATGAGATGACTATTGGTATAGGCTCAGATTGATCTTTGATGTATGACTGAGGGCGGAGGAACTGAGGGAGGGAGGAACTGATACAAAAATGATGATGGTTCTTACAAAATTACTTCAGAATTATAAGTATTTGGTATTAATTATGAATTTGATAATGTGGTTATATTTCCATAGCCTTATAATTTAGCTCCAATTGACGAGGGGCATTTTAAATTTTTAATCGTATTACTTGAATGATGCATTTGAAACATTTATTGCAATTTGTTTCATTCAACTAGCTTACAATTTACTAGTCATCTTTTATTCACCTAACTTAATAGATAAATTAATAGAAAAAAATTTAAATATATATATATTTAATTTTGCCTTCTTTTTTTATTTTTATTTTTTTTATTTTTTATTTTTGACTCTACATAACTATTTATCAGTTCATATTGACTTAAACTGAAATTTGGGAAAAACAAGAGGGTTTAAAAGATAATTTAACAGAAAATAAATTTAATGAATTTATAAATCAGCCCAAGAGAACCAAAATTCCACTGGGCCGGAGCCCAAACCTTTAGCCCGCTCCTTTGACCGGCTCACCGGCTTTCCCGGTTATCTTATTCCTTTTTTTTCTTATTTTAATTTTAAGAAGAAAAAAAAACGAATAATAAAAAAAAATTTTAAAAATTAAAAAATAGGGCCAGGTTGGCAATGCTGTTGGTTCTTCTTCTCCAGACTTCTCCGTTTGAAGCTCTTCGTCTTCGTCTCCATCGTCGTCGTCGTCGTTGTCGTCGCCGGAGAAGATGAGCGTGATCGATCTCCTGACGCGCGTAGATGCGATCTGCAAGAAGTACGAAAAGTATGACGTCGAGAAGCACCGAGGAGATGCATCAAGCACCGGTGGCGATGATGCCTTCGCGCGGCTCTACGCCTCCGTCGAGTCCGACATTGATTCTGCGCTTGAGGTATCAGTTTTAATTTATTGCTGGTTTTTAAATCGATTCCGTTGCGCGATCCGGGTTGGTTGATTTTGCGTGTAGAAAGCGGAGAGGGCGCAGCGGGAGAAGAATCGTGCGGCTGTTGTGGCGATGAATGCGGAAATACGGAGAACTAAGGCGCGGTTGGCGGAGGAGGTGCCCAAATTGCAGAGATTGGCACTTAAGAAGGTTTGGATTGTTCGTCATTTGTGTTTTTTTGTACTGGTTGGCATTTGAATTCATTGTTATATAATTAGCTTAGGCATTGTGGAATGTGCTTTAGAGATTCATTGTGAGGTCTTGTTTTTATTGATTCTGAATAAATGATAGTCAATTGTGAAGAGAAGGTTGAATTTTTCCTGATAATTAACTAAGTGATCCGGCTTGTTGCATGATAAGCTCTAATTTGAAAGAATTATATTCGTTGCGTATCTTATGATCAAGAAAGAGTAATATTTATCCAATGTACGTGGTTTTTAAACTTGGGAGCCACTGATGCTTTGAGGATTTGACTGAGAAGGAAGAGTATCAATGACAAATTACTGGCTAGTTTGGTTAGCTACACTTCATAATACTATTTCCTTCAACTTACATAATAATTGGATGATCACTGAAAAAAAAGGTGCGTCTTTTGCTGTTTAACATTGATACTCTGATACAGTATTTCAGTTTTGTATTCTGCACACTGCCCAAAAGAGGCAGGATATGCCCTGATGTGTAAGGGCTGTATTACGAGCTGTTTCTTGAGAAATGTTTTGCAGCTTTTGCTTAAAAAGTAAGAAACAAGAGGAAGAGAATAAAGCGTATCATGGCAGTGAGATTGACATAAAGTTCACTGAGTTGGTTGATTCCTACAGAATTGTGGTAGAATTATAGATGGCTGCCTAAGTTGTGATTTGTTTGACTGGATTTTTTTTGTCTTCGGGATATTCAACTATTTTGATGGTTCTAAGTGATTATGTATGTATACAAGAAGAGAATCAAATTAAGAATTCTCCAAGTTCCATTCTGGTGGGTACTAAATGCTGATGTATACTATCACAGGTCAAAGGACTTTCTAGAGAAGAACTTGCAGCACGGAATGACTTGGTTCTTGCCTTGCCAGATAGGATTCAATCCATTCCGGATGGGAGTACAACTGGAACAAAACAAACTGGAGGATGGACTGCTTCAGGATCTCGCACAGAAATTAGATTCGACTCCGCAGGTGGCCGCCATTTTGTAATCTATGTTTCCATTTTTTACAATTCAATGAATTTTTTTTCATCTGTTGAATATTAGAGACACATCTGTAGCTCTGTCACTGTTGGGGTTTCCGCATATTGCACATGTGGAATTGTTTGCGTATTCTACTTATATAATGTTTTCATTATGCAAAATGGGCATCATTCTAATTACTGGGATTTCCCCATATAGCATAACCTCTATTGTTGTTTGCCATCATCACCTGATTATGCTAGCATTCTGAGTTTGTACTTTTTTTCACTTTTGGTCATCTCCTTTCTTGATCAAGTTTTAAAAATGAAAGCATTTATATGACTCTTGACTTCTTTTCATGACTGTGGAAGGCCATCCAACATTTCTTTGAGTTTGATGTGTACCTTAAAAAGGAATTATTCTCCTTTTTGGAGTTGGAGTTTCAGATATCGAGCTGTGGAAAAAATTATTGCTTGATGTTTATTCATTGTAGTATTTCTGTAGTAGCCATGACTCTCTAAAATTTTCTTCACTCACAATATTGCAGATGGAAACTTTGATAATGAATACTTTCAGCAAACTGAAGAATCAAACCAGTTCCGTCAGGAGTATGAAATGCGGAAAATAAGACAGGTAAGCGTTATTTTGTATTTCTGAACTTGCCATTGATTTGTTATTTGGTCTCATTTTTTTTATCTTGGGAAGTATCTTGGCATGATTTAGTCTATATTGCAAAAGATGACTGTGAACAAAATGTTACACTAGGTTGTGTCTTAAAAAAATAGATTGTAAACCATCTCCAAACTTATGTTCAATTATGTAAATGCTAACCAGATCGCTCATTTCAAAAGCTAGGGAATGTAAAATTCATTTGGGGACCAAGCTTATACTTTCAATCCTTTAAATGATTTTCTATTCTTTGATGTTAGTTCAGTGCTAATATTTGCCTTAAAATTGGAGTAAGAAAATATAGGATTCAATAAAATTTCCAAGAACAGTAGCTCCTTCATGTATATAATCTGTATGTTCTCGAGTTGGATGAAGCCTATGATCAGAAAATCATCTCTTCATGGAGCAATGAACCTGGGTTGGCAGCATTTAGAGAAGTGGCATTACTTGGTGGATTTTGGGGTCTATGTTTGCTATATAATGATGAATTATTCAACTCATGGACTACTGTAGCTTTAAATGTTTTGTGAACTGACATTCTCAATTGCAGGATCAAGGTTTAGATGTCATAGCTGAAGGATTAGATACCCTAAAGAACATGGCCCATGACATGAATGAGGTTGGTTGTTTCTTTTACTTTTTTGCTATTTCATTGCTAGAAACTCATGCTCGATCTTCTTCCTAATTGTGCAGGAGTTGGACAGGCAAGTCCCTTTAATTGATGAGATTGACAGCAAGGTCAAATCTTCTGCCTTTTTCATGGGATCCTTAGTACTAGAAATGTTGTCGACTTTGTTCATTTAATGATTTGAGTTTATGAATTGCAGGTGGACAAGGCTACTTCTGATCTTAAAAATACTAATGTGAGACTTAAGGAAACTGTTAACCAGGTACATAATTAAATAATTATTCAACCCACAAGCCATGAAACTAGTTAAACTTATGTTTCTTTACTGCCATCTCTACTGACTGTTGGTTCTCTTCTTGTTTCAGCTGAGATCTAGTCGAAACTTCTGCATCGATATTATCCTGCTCTGTATTATTCTTGGAATAGCTGCTTATCTGTATAAGTAAGTTTTACTCTTGATTTCCTCTTATCATACCACTCACAAACACACACTCACATGCAGGCATTGCAATCTTATCTCAAAATTAAGTTAAAATGCCTGTTCAGAAATGATCTCTTGGTGGGCACATGCACACATCACCCTTCGCATACAGATTTAGATATGATACTCGGATTATAGGCCGAGACAATCCAACAGCATTGACATCAACTTTTATTAATTTTAACGACTTTTCCTTATAAGTTCTTTAGCTGCTAAGCCTGCTATATATTATTCCGTGATCTCTCTCTATAATATTTACAGTGTGTTGAAGAAATAAACCTCCTGAAGATTGTCTTTACCAGCTTGTTCATTGGCTCCTGGTGCTGTCCACTAATCTGTACAATGTTTTATATCATCTTTTTCTTTTTATTTAATGATACTGAAAGATTCCTGTGGATTGTATTGGGCTATCAGTAGATGCATTTTATGCTATTGGTTTGTGTTTCTTGGCTTTTGTTATCCTCTATATTACATAATCCAGGTCACTTGTTGTAATTGATTCACGTTGTTGAAAGACTCTGGGTCTTTTATATCTATTACCTCACCAATAATTTCAACATTTGTGACCATGAATTATGTTTGTGTTAACAATTTGAATTTAGTTTTTTATTTTGTTGATTTAAGCTTGAGACTGGGAAAATTTATCATGTGAATTCATGCCGTTGTGTTCTAATTCCAAGTCGTGGAATATTTTCTTGAAAATTTGTCATTATAGACATTACTTAGCAATAGCAAATGAGAGATTAGTATCCGAAGTTCCATTGTAACAATTTGTTCACTTCAAATATACCTTCCATGAGATCTCCGGTGAGCTGCAATACAATTATCAACTAGTTTCTTGCCCCAATCCTGAAAGTGCACTATCGGTCATGAACTATAAATGGATTCAATTTGGGCTTTAGGAACCAAGAAGAATAGTTTTGGAACAGTCCCTAAACTATGAAAAAGTGAGTAGTTATGTAAAGATCAAGTAGCATTTTTTTGTTGACCAAAATGAATGTATGAGTATGGTTCAATGACCGAAGTGCACTTGCATCAAATTTATATAGCCAAACGGGAAGCCCCAAAATACCTCCAGTCAAAGTAGTGAGATTGTATCCCTCGCCAAAAGAAAGATATCAGCAAACCTCTCTTGCAATATTTTACTACCCATTCATTTTTATGTAATACTAAGCCTATCCTGTATCTTTACTATCCTTTACTATCTGTTTTTATGCCTATTTCTTTCCTGAACTGATTGATTTCCGTTTCAGTTTTCACAACTCAGAAGCATAACACACAGGAAGTTAATGAGTTTCATGGTTTTAGTTAAACTTAAGTGATGATTCATCTTGCATGACATTATGTTAAATTTTCTGGTTGCATCTCGTGATGTTCATATTGATTGTTCAAAATCATCCAAGGCTGTAAGAGAAGTGGCATTTGATTTAAATGTTGCTTGTGTTGAACAGCACTACCTAACATCACATAATTGTTTTTATACATCCCTAGCAGGTCTTTTGTATCTTTTGCTTGTGAAGATATTAGGTTTTGATCAATTATGTTACCAAATATCTCAAAGTCATTGCCAATCAATATCACAAGATAAGCATAAGCATAGGCATAGGCATAGGCATAGGCATAGACATAGGCATTCACCTTTGCATAACATATTAATAATCAAGTTATTTTCCTGCTCATATTGCAAGAGTGAGGCAAAACCTCTTCCTGTAGCTTTCATTGTTTCCATTTTGTCCAAATGGATGTTCTACAGCAGCAACGGGAGAATGTTCGATGAATGTTCATCACCAAGGTAACTAAATTTTTTTTGTTTTCTATTACTTTCTGCCGAAGAAGAGTATTGTTGAACAGTGATATGTACTTTATCTTTGAACCTTGCCATGCATCTACACTATTTTCTACATGTATACTGGTGTAATATGTAGTTGAATTAGGAAAGGCTTGCTGTTGCTTTAGTCTCATTCTTTTCTGCAGCAGTAACGCATGCCAAGGACTTGTGTGTATGGCCCATGATGAACAGCCTTCAGTAGACTTACTAGTACAACCATCAATTGGATCAGGTAAAATTCCATGTGTATTAGTCAAAATGGTGAAATATAATATATATATGGTTCATGACCTTCTTAGCAATGCCAGCATGAGGTAGGACAGGAGATTATGATAGCATTAAGGGTGGTGGTAGCAGTAATGCAGGTAGGGTTGATGTTGATGTTGCACTAATTAAGATGCCTACTCCCTTTCCTCCTAACTTTTAGTCATGTCATCCTTATCCTCTACTGCTTGCTATTAACCAGTTCGGACGTCACATTTCCATGACAACAATAATTCACCAACTCTGTTTTCTCTGTCTTTTATATCTTTTGCATCTGTCCTCTGTTTTTGGCCATATATGATCTATGCATTGATATTCAAAATATCACATTCATCTTGTGTGAAGGAATGTGCAAATGCCAAATGCATGACTTCAATTTAATGCATTAAATGCTGAAACTTTGTAAGGATTGTGCTTTGAATGACTTAAATAAATGCTATTGCTAGTCTCTTCCAATTCAATCAGCATTGTATGTCCAATCTATGCATGCTTTATTCTGCAGATCATGTTTGTCTTGATACTCCTGTCAATGAAACCTTGAATTGTGAGTGTTAATTGCTGGAAAATTGAATTATCTTGGTCTCTATCACAGTGTTACATCTGATTAGATTTTTGCTGGAATACTGAAACAGTTTTTAAATTTCAGTCTCTCTCGGACTTTGGAACAATCCAAGGAAAAGTGGACAAGATCACCAGATTTTCTTCTGAGATTTTATTTTTTCCAGCCGTTTATTACCATCAATCCAAATCAAGTAAGACTCTAATTTCTTACTGTTGTGGTGACAATTAAACAAATGCTTCTATGCTAATTCTATTCCTTCTTTTGAGAACTGTTTTTCCTCAAATTACATATATGAATGTGGTTCTCTAGGACACAAACATTGACCAAATGTAGCTTAGTCAAGGTAGCTATATTTTAGGACAGCTTTAATCAAGGTAGGTCTTCTGATCTATAGTGAAACTAGTTTGGAAAAAGTTCAGCCATTACCTTTTTTTTTTTTTTTTTAATGTCATACCGAGAAGACCACTTACTTGGATTTCATTGATGATATTAGCAAAGTTTTAATTAATAATACAAAGTATGTAGTTGCTTTGTAGTTAGATTTGAGTGAATGAATGATCAATGATGTGGTTGATATATATATACATAAAAATTTTGGATCCTGACATTGTGTATTATCTAAGTCTGTTGATGTTCCATGTCTCACACATGCATGTTGCTCTCAATCTTAAGGACCACCAAACACATGTATAGCCTTACCTTCTTTCTTTCTTTTTAAAAATTTATGTTTCTTTTAAATATAGATAATTATTTGAGTTCATACTCATGTAGTACATAGAGATGAGAATTAGGTTTTTGATATGCTCTTCTTTGTACTTGAATGTAAGAAGAAAAAAAAAAAGTAAAGTGAAATAATTATGGCATTTTCCATGGACCAAATTACATGTTCAAGCTTGAAGTGCTTAGTCATCATTAAAGGATGATTAACTTATTTATTGAAAGGAATAAATAAGGACTAATGAGGATTAGGTGGAAGAACAAGCATCATTATTTTAAGTGGTTTAGGCAAGAAGGCAAGAACTCATGAAGCTTAATCATGTTCATTAGGCTTTTCTTACCTTAATTAATTGCCTTAAACTTTCATAATAAGGAAACATGATGATTGAGAACCCATCTTACTCAGCTTGTGATTGGTTTAAATAATAGAGAAATTGAACACACTCGAAGCAAAAAAGAAAAGAGGCAATTTCAAATGTTTTATTGTGTTAATTAATAAGAATTTTCTGTTTATATTTTCATAAAATTTGTAAATTTGTAAGTTACTTTGATTTTTATGGTTTTTAAATTATACCATTTTTTTTAAATAGAGGGAAAAAAAGAGCAAAATTATGACATAGTTTTGTAGTTGTTTAAAATTTAAATACATATTTATTCAAATAAAATCGAAGTAATTTATTAAGTAACTATTTAATAAATTAAACAATATCAATACTCTCATAAATAACACTTCAAATATTTACTTTTACGCCAATTTTTTTTATTCTATATTTAAATTTTTTATATATATATATATATCAGACATGTCTTTCTTTTAAATCATAATTTATAGTAGTTATGATGTTTTAGATTAAGTGGTAAGTAAGTACATGGAGGCCCCTCATACAGTTGAGTAGCAACCAAACCAGTTGTGTAAGGAAATCTGAACACTTACTATTAGAATCTAAAAATGTGTATTTCTAAATTCAAAAACATGTAAGACAAATCAATGTTCAAATCTTATTTTACTAGTGATGAATATTATAATTCGCAAGTTATATGGATGAGAATATCTCTAATTTCTGTTTATTTAAGGTAATATTTTTGTGTTTGATTAGATAGTCTTACAATACTAATTATTATTTTATAAAAAAAATTATTTAATAGGTGTCAAATAAATTAAAGTTTATAACACATTTACTAATGTAAGTATGAAAATTGGTTAATAATAAATATTTGTTATTATAAAAAAGTTTGATATAAAAATATTTAATTTTATTAATATATAATTTTTAAATAATTAATCTTTTAAAAGTAATAGTTAAATCAAGCTTAATTATTTTAAATAAATTTTTTTTCTCCAATTTAATTATTTAATATTAAAAAAATTAATCTCAAATGATTTTTCCCCAACAAAATATTAGATTTTTTTTATATTTTTGAAAATTGGTATATTGGGAATTATATTGAACTAAAGATGTATAATAAGAGGGAAATCACATTCTCTCTAAAAATAGTAATCATATTTTCGGTAATGTTGGCTAAGTTATAACATTTTAGAAATATGATATTACTATTATAAACAACCAAATGAGGCGACGTAGTATTATCCAATACTCATTTTTTCCTTCAATTAAATGTCACTTTATTTTAAATAAACATCTACTGGAATTATAAGTATTTTTTATAAAAAAATAGAGATATATAATCACCCCGGTAATAATTTAGAAGTTAAAATACTTAACTCCTACATGAGAGTTCTAGTGTTGGAGTTACATTGGGAGTCACCTATTCACTTTGCAACAAATTAAATAAATTAAATAAATTAGTAAAAAAATAAATAAAAATAGAGACCTAATGTAGAGCAAATGTCCAAGGGACCCATTGGTCACATTGTAAATTTGCAAGGATCCCTGAGTCATTTAGCTTTAGTTTTAAAGAAGAAAAGTACAATTGGATAAGCAATTCATTAAAAAAAATTGAATTCCATTGGAGGCAAATTTATTCCATGGATGATTGTTGGATAAAAATAATATGAATGTTGTCCTTTTGAGACAAAACTAAATTTTTTTTTTAAGTTTTGCCCTATATTCCTAGAAGAGTTAAAAATTGTTAATTTACTTTGTTTTTATGTATTCTTTGTCCGAAATGAAAGCTTTAGTCTCGGATGATATGGACATTTTTTTGATTTAGTACAATTCTTGATTAAAAATAAGTTAATGCTTGATTAAAAGGGCCTCTTTTATTTTTGAAATAATGATAAAAATTTTAAAAATTATGTGAAAATATGAAAAACGTGAGAGTTTTTTACTATATTGAAAAATATCATAGACGATTTGATCTGTTAGCATCTGGTCTTTTATATAGATATTTTTGTCTTTGCTAAAGAGACTGGTTCAAACATTAGTTCACTCAAGGTAAGGATATATACATGCATTTCATATTTATGCATGCTTCTGACATGTGCTTTGCTCATATTTATAAATAAGAAAAGTTTTATAGATAAACCAAAAGAAACTCAGAACTTAAAATAATTAAATAAATGAACCAAAACACATTATTAATATTTTGAGCATTAATTTATATAAAAATTAAAAAAATAGTTATAAAAAAGTCTACAAGTCATTAAAATCAATAAAAAAAAAATCTCACCCAACAAAATAACTCAATGAAAAGAATTTTGTTTTTTTTTTCTTTCAAAGTTTTCATTTCAAAATTCTTTTACAGTGATATAAAAATAAAAATAAAAAAGAGAAACTATATTTTCTTTGCTTTCCTCTGTTTTTATTACATTTTTGGATCATTTTCCCCCCCTCTATTTCACTCTCTAATTTCTATTGATAATTTCATTTTCAATCCTAATGTTTTTTCCCCCAATGACTTAAGTATAGTTTTATCAGCCAATAAAGTCCCATCAAGTGCTAATTTCTTAACAGGGCTAAGCTATAAGATAAGCACTCCCAACCCACTTGTCCTTAAATGTCCCAATAAGATTAACCCATAATGAAGGAACCTCTCTTTCCTTTTTTTAAGGACACTCCTCTTTGAGTATTCAATAGCAAAGGACAAACACCACTAAAACCACCCTTACTTTTTTCTAATATACCTTGAGTGAGTTCCTAGTGATGAAGCCAACATTTAACAGTGATTAGTGCCATCTAAACCATGATCTAAGACAACATATTCAATTCTAATTAGTGATTAAGATATTGATAAAGACTTTGTCTAATGATGCATTCAAAGAAACATTTGTTTAATGTAAAAACAAGAGAAGTTTGTAGGGTTGGCGCACTACAAGACACACCGCTCCATGCACGTCGATTGTGCCACTTAGCCCTTTCTTTCATCGTTTAAGTATCTATCAATTAAGCCAAGTCATTGTCTATCATTTAATTATTATTATTATTAATAAAAACCATTGTTTACAAATGGTCTTCATATGCGTTGCCATGAAGACATTAAATACCAATTATTTAGTTCAAACTAGTGACAATAGATTTGATTCACTCTAAATTAGATTTTAATTGTTAATGAAAACAAAACATCAACAGTTACTTGATCTATTAAAATATTAAACTAAAACCTACTACTAAAACTAAAAATAAAATATTATTAAATTTACGAGTACACTTCACATTTATACTGCCCCTCCTCTAACTTAAATTTTAAAAAAAAATACTTATCATTTAATATATAAAATAAAAAATAAAAACAAGGCTG
Organism: Dioscorea alata; assembly: GCA_020875875.1. Lineage (NCBI taxonomy): Eukaryota > Viridiplantae > Streptophyta > Magnoliopsida > Dioscoreales > Dioscoreaceae > Dioscorea > Dioscorea alata. The sequence goes on along the minus strand of CM037027.1, from coordinate 2,310,454 downwards.
ATGTGTGTTATTTATTTAGTTTATCTATTATTACATTGCTAGATTATTATAATCACTATCTTTAACACCTAGTATGTGTCTTTTTAATGATATAGTTTTGTATTCAATCTTGGAATAAAATAAATTCCAACAATTTAACATCACATTCACATATATTTAATTATTATCAATATTAAATAAATATTTCCAACATAAATTCCACCAACTTGACATCACATTCATATAAAATTAATTATTATCAAAATTTTAAATAATTATTTCCAATCCTAAAAAATCTCCACAAGTATTTTCTGTTGAGTCAGTCTTATTTTTTGATTTTTTTTTCAATTTTTTTCTCAATAAATCGGTAATTTTTTCACTTTACTTAAAAAATAAAAATCTCCACAACTACATATTCTTGCTCTTAATTTATTCAAGTAAAACTTAATTTAATTTAACCAACCAAAAAGCAAAGCCATCATAATGACCTAAAAACACAACAAAAGCATTAGAGTATAATATTTTTTAATTTTTATTTAATTTGATTTAACTTTTGTAAGATATAAGAAAAATTACAAAGATGCCATCGATGTTAAAAAAAAAAACATTTTACTTTTTATTTTTATTTAGATTAAATGGGACCCACATATGAAACCATCAAAATCAAATACACAGCCCGCGGATATTTTTCACCCGAAACGCAAATATTAGAACAAAAATAAAGGGAAACGAGAAACGGCATTAAAGATCTACATTGCTAGACATGTCTTTCCATTTCCGGAAATACCCCCACATAGTTCCATGTCCTCGTCCGAGTCCCTTTATATTCCCGACATGTCCCCTTTCTCCATCTTCGACTCTACCCATTCTGACACTCCCTTCCATTCTATTATCATTTTTTAATTAATTAATTAATTAATAAAAATAAAAACGTACACATTTTTTGATAATATTAATAATAATAATGATAACAATAATAATAACATAAACAAGAGTTACAAATAATAACACTGAAATGCAGGGTTGGAATTGAAAAATTAGATGTAGAGCTCTTGCATCTTCATCGAAATATTTACACAAAAACCCGAATATTTTTATCTAATTTTTTTTGGTGAAACAAACCTTCAAAATAGAGCAAACACGTGGAAGAGACGACGTTCCAAACAGCAGCCTTCTGCTTTTCTTCTTCTCCTTCGTTGAGATATTTACAGAAAAGACCCTGAGATTTTAAGATATTCACAGTGACCCAAAAAAATCATCGAAATTACGAGTACCATGATCTTGCCGGCGGTGATCACTGGAGGAGATCGGAAACCCAGGCGACGTCCGGCGAGGAGTTCTCCGGCTTCTCGAGGAGGCTTTCCTTGCTGAGCCTTTCGAACATCTTGGCTCGGAGAGCTCGGCCGGATTCCACCCTCTCGACGGGCTGGTGATCCTCGGGTTCCCATCGGTCGAGCCAGCTGCCGGCGCTGTTGATGGTTGAGCTCGTCGGAGTTGACGCTGCTGATCTTGGAGAACCGAATGAGCATCCTCCCACTGGGAAACCCCAGGAGTTTGGTGATGACTTCGCTTTGCTGAGCTGCAACTGCCTCAAGGATGCGAGCACCTCGTTCACGGATCCACCCAACGGGGCACGACGCAGTGATGGTGCGCTGGGTGACAACGGAGGAGAGTCCGATGGCGGAGACAAAGGCGGTGAGGTTAGGGTTGAGGTTGGGGACGAGGAGAAGATGTTCTTAGGGAAGTAAGCATCAAGAGCATGGTGACGAAGTGGAGATCCATCGTAGGAATCAACGGGGGTTTTAGGGCTGGGTACCTGAGACTGAGGGAGAACACGGAGCTGCTCCGGCGTGTGAGCGAAGAAGCACACGCGACGTCGGCAAGCCGTGCCGTCCTTGCATGGCTGAGTCCGGTACCTCGCCGGATGAAGCCAGCACTCGAACACGCCGTGTGCGTACTCGCAAGCATCGCCGCGCTTGCAGCTCCCCTTGCGGAACTCCGGACACGCAGTGCCGGAGTAGTGGTACTTCCGGGGATCACGGCGGCGAGCCTTCTCACCCGGATGCGCGTAGGGACACTCAGTCCAGTCGTGGGATCGGCCGCGCGCGCATCGGCGGACCTTGAACTCGTACATCCGGAACTCGTCGCACGAGTAGGCGTCGAGTGGTGCGTCGATGTCGTCGTCATCGTCGAAGGCGTCGTTGGAGGGAAGGTATCGCTGCAGCGCAGCGAGCGTGGAGTCGCCGAGAAGGAAGCTCTCGCCGGCGAGGCCATGGTTGAAACCAACGCCGTCCGTTGGATCATCAAACATCGGCCACGGAGGAACGTGGATCGTCGGATTGGTGTGCCTCCCTTCGCCCATCATCATCATCATTTCTAGGGTTTGGACGTGAGTGTTGTGAAGGTGATGGCAAGGCGAATATAAACTGAAGCAGCGAACCAGGGTTAGGGTTGGATTAACTAGAGTTAGTGTAACTAGGGTTAAAAAATAAGCGCCGTTAGATTGAAGCGGTGGGATAACGGGGAAGGCTGAGGTGGTGAGAACACGTGGCGGTTGCAGAGGTGGGATGTCAGGCATGCGCATGGAGAGGCGGTCCTATTAGCAGCCACGTTTCACTAGACACTCCGGTAAAATCCAAAGGCGGTGTACGAGGGCTCGTATTTGGATCCGAATCCGATTCGGTCCGGATCGGGTCCGGTTTGATCGGCCCGATGCGATGCCTCGGGATATGGTTTCCAGCGGATCACGAGGCGTGATTTTTGTTTTTGTAATTATTGATGCGTTCTATTAAAGTGCAGAGGGATTAGGATAACGATCGGGGGGTGGTGGACCCATCCAGGCCGTTCTTTCTTGATCGTACGGTTATGAAGTGGTCAGGCGTCAAATCAAACAAGACTGGGGCCCATTGCATTGAGTGGCATTCACTCCCGTGGCCGTGCCTGTGAATCCAAGATATCGCGGACCCCAACCCGAATACGAATAAGAGCTCGCCACGTAGTGGGTTTAGGATAGGGATGGGGGATAATTTATCTGGTCCGTAGGTTGTGGGCATAGGGGTATGAATGCGAGTGTGTACGGATAAGAACACGTGGCCAGCGCATTAGTTAAAAGGGACGGGAGGGTTAGTTGCGGACGTACACGTGGCCGTCTATGTGAAAAAGTGGACACGTGGCGTGGTGGAGTGTCTCGTGATTCGCGACAAAGGGGTCTCATTTCATTCAGCTGCGGCTGACGATGGGCTTTCTTGGCGGAGTTTGGACACCAGGTGGTGAACTTAAGTGATGTGAGGGATGGTGATGTAACCGTCATGCCATAGCATGCCGGTGATGCACCACACTCACATTACTATCATTCCATTTTTTTTTTTTTATAATTCTTTATAATTATTTTTTTTAATGACGAAAAGCGCCTAAATCAGGGACGTACATATAGGGAGCAGCACTCGACACGCACACCATACACTCACCTTGCGCGGGATAGGGATCAAAACGAGGAGCCACGCTCGAAACCTAAGACGAACATCCTACGCAAGAGACCCAGTGCCAATAGACCAAGAAGTTGTTGGCTAAATATTATTTTTAACCGAGAGACATATTAAAATTTTAAGAAAAAAATATAGCCTAGCCGGGGTTGATCTTGTTAAAAAAATAAAAATAAAATTTTTAAAAAATTTTAAATTTTAAATTTATTAAAAATAATTATAATAACAGATTATTACCGATTATGGGTATAAATTCACAGTCCAAACCACTCGTCTCTAACTAAAAATGTATAAATTTGATGATTAATTTTGAGTCCATGTGCACAACCCTTGATATATACATTCCTTCTCAGTTTCATAAATAAAAAATAAAAAATAAAAAAAATACTTTAACAATGTGAAATAAAAGATATGATATAGTTAAAAATATTAACTTTTGTTCGCGTGCGCGCTCTAAAATAATTTATTTATTTTTAATAAATAGTAACTGTTATTAATTTATTTTTGTTTTAACTACATTTTAGATTAAATAATAAAATAAATAAATAAATAAAGTTTAGGAATGGTCCTGGACAAGGCCTGAGAATTTTAACTATTTGTAGGAAGCCCAGATTTGATTAAGTATGGTCCAATGTAAAGCATGCAATTAAGTGCTTGCTTAACACTAGTTCAAATAAATTACTAATAAATTTATAAAAATATGTATACATAGCTACTATCAACAGAAAAAATCTTCTTATTTAAGTTAATTGTTATTTTTTCTGTAAATATATAGTAAAATCATTTCATGTAAAACATAAATTAATTAAGTAATTTTCACTGATTGATTAAACCTCTTTGGTTTGGATAGATAAGTTATCTTCACTTAAAATCAAATATTATGACATTTTTGGGTTGACTTGTGAATTTTATATGTCAAGCTAAACCCAAATCATTTTCAGGTTGCTTGATTGCTTGAGCAACCTTGATATTCTGGTTTTTTTTTTCATAGCATATCATTGCTTGGGATTTGAAGAAGAAAACCAATAAATGAAACTTTAGCTTGTTATAGGTGGAGTTATTATATTAAACCTAAGTTAAAGAGACAGTTGATATGAGCTAGAATAAAAGCTTGAAATTAATTTTGTTGAAATAATGGAGCATTTTTAACAATTTAAATTAAAAAAATACTCCTTATCATACGAAGTAAAAAAAAAAAGAAGCATAAAAATGATATTTTTCTGAAATAATTGAAAATAATCAAATTTCCAGTAGTTCTAAAAAGCACACTTATATGTTACTAAATTTTCTTATTCAAATAAAACAAATAAAATAAGTTTAATTTAAATATAAATAAAATAGTTAATATATATATGCCGTGAGAGATGATTTTTTTTTTTAAGCATTGAATGGATGCAAAGATCATGGATCCACCGAACTATAGATTACGCTTAATGGTAACTACCCATGTTTGTGATTGAGAGGTCTTGAATTCAAGCCTCTCAAATTACAATTCATTTTCTGAGTCTCAATGTGTTAATTTTATGTGAAAAATATTTTTCATTTCTTTCTCCAGAATTACATAGCGGAGAGCTTAAATTAAGCTACTGTAATTGGTATATTTTTTTCATATTTATTTTTTTACTTTATTACTTCTCGATATTATAAAAAAAAATCATGAGTCTACTCTAGACAAAGAAAAGAGTGAAAAATATTAAATGTAAGCATTTACTCGAAAACATTAAAACCTCACATGAAAAATGGCCCACTAAATCTCACATAATTACGAAGAGATAGTTGAAAGATGAGTTTGTGATGCTCTTGCTTGCCACCTTCTTTTCTTTTGCCTTTCCTCTCATTTTTGAAGGCACAACACAATGTGGAACCACGTGCTAAGTTTCTCTTACTATTCCTTAATGTAATGTTTCATGAGTTGACACCCCAACCACTACAATAGGGAAGAAGGGAGACAAGGAAATCCTAACCAAAATTAGATTGGTTTCAATATCATATATTTGATATATAATAATAAAAACATATATTGTTAAAATATATAAATCTGCCAATGAATATTTGGCCTATTGACACCGGTCTCTTACGTAAGGTCTTCATCTCGGGTATCGAGCTGGACGCTCTGCCCGAGTTCAAAATCTATTACGCGCAAGGTGAGGACACGGGTCGGGTGTTGAACGAGGCTTCCTCACGTGTCCGCCCCTGATTATGATGCTTGTCGTCTTTGTAAAATATATACTCCCCCACGTGTCTGCCTATGATGCTTGTCGTCCACGTGTCTGCCTATGGTGCTTGTCGTCTTTGTAATATATATATATATATATATATATATATATATATATATATATATTGGATAAATTATTTTATTTTTTAAGCATAGACCCATGATGGGAAAAAAAACACCCTCAACATCTCTTTAATAGATTTTGAAAATTATCATCCCTGCTATTATTATTATTATTATTATTAAAGTGGATAAACCACAAATTTATTGAAACAGAAGAACAACAACTACAACAAAAACAACATAAAAAAACTTACAACAACAAACCAGGAAACTAAATAAGAGAATTCGTCACTAAAGATGATAAACTTCTAATAAGAATGGAGAAACAAAAAAAAGCAAACACATCTAAAAGGAAAGAGTCCACCAAGAGACAACAAAAATCTACTCAGATTGCCAAAAAACATCGACTAGATCAGTCGAAGACTACTCTATGTCATTGGAATTTACTTTTGAGTTGATTCTGCAGAAACTTGGAGCGGGTCTTTTTTTGCAGAAATTCAATCCAGTACCACGCGAATGATTTTAATGATTACCGTACGTGAATTCACAGCATGAAAAGTAAAGATATGCTTGTTTAATGTTCCAAAAAATTATCAGGCAAGAAAGTCGCACATGGTTATCATCCCTATTGTTGATATTATATTTAAAAATAGCATGTTTTTAAAAACTCTCTTTAATTAAGTATAACATTACAATCGAAAAGAGTTTCCAAATAATCTGGGTAAGTATATATATATATATATATATATATATATATATATATATATATATATATATATATATATATATATATATTTTTTTTTTTTTTTTTTTTTTTCTTTTCTTTTCTTAAAATGTATTCAGAGGATGACCATAGTAGAATTTTGAGATATAAAAAATTAAACAATTTCCTATTTAATATATACGTAAAAAAAAAGTCAACAAATTTTCTAATATTATGTATACATTTATATTTAAAAAATTTAAATTAGCCTTTCAATGTTTTAATTATTTATAATTAATTTTTTTTTACCCCTAAGACTTATTATCAAGATCGGCCACTGATCGTGGGCATAACCCTCTTAAAAAGCTAATAAAATATTTAACTAAATTGATTTTATTATTGTTATATTTTTTCACTTCAGCTTGATTGGATGCCTTCCTTCATGTCACTGTTTGCTCAGAGTTTAGTATTAATGTGTACTTATTTTTATGCATATAAACATGTGACTAACAAACTGAAGAATATGTTTTGAATATGTTTTCGATCCCTCTGGGGCTGAACCCAGAGGGACCTCGCTTGTTGAGGAGGAGGAGCATGTTCAGTGCACGATGTAGGGGGTGAGCTCTTGAGTAGTTAGGGGTCTGAGGAGGTTTGTTCGTCACTCCCTGTTTCTGTTTTATTTTGTTCTGTTTGGTCTTGTTGTTTCGTCTAACCGCATCTTGTGGTTTGTTGTTATTTTTCGGGTTTCTGTTTCGCTAACTCTGGCGTTGGTCTTGTATCTGCTGTTTTGTTATTTATTTCTCAATAAATGTGGTTTATCCATTTTTTCAAAAAAAAAAAAAAAAACTACTGAAGAATATTAATTAAACAAAAACATATCTACTTTCATTTGTCAGTCTAATGCTTGAAGTTTATTACTTTCTAACTCCTCATGTTTAATTTTAATGAAATACCTAACAAATTTTAGCTACCAATTTATTAATAAAAACAGTAGTAATGATTCATGGATCCCTATATATATTTGAACAATCACTTGAAACAATTAAAAACTTATGAATTTTTCCAATTGTTCTAAACAAATATCAGAAATTAAAACTCAACTCTCATGAGTTCTGGCCCATTTTTTAACACTGTTAATTTGGTCCACTTCCAAAATTCCATGTGTTACTTGCACATTTATAAAAGGGATAGTTAAATTGTTTTAATGGGAGATGCCATACCTTGCCTTTGTTTTTTGTTTTTTTTTTTTTTTAGTTTGAAGGGACTTTAAAGAGAATGTGGAAAATGTGCTTGGCTTTTATACTCTTAAGAACAAGGTTTGGCCTTGTGTCAAGTAAAGCAGTTGACAACCTAACCACAAGTAAAGGAATCCATTGCACTCCCATCAAGAGTTAGCTTTATCACTTTCTTAAATTACATTATTATTCTCAAGACAACAAGATACTGCATTGAGAAACCTTCTTTACAATTTTTTTTTATCAGAAAAATATTAAGGTAGTGTTTGTTTGGGTGTATTTTGAATTACATGTAATTCCAAATACACCAAATGTCATAATCCATTGTTTGTTTGAAGGGATTTTATTTAACTAATGTATTTTCAAATACTTTTTAGATGTTGAGATGAAGGATTTGATTTTACAGCCAATTGACCGTAAAACCAAATCTTTCATTTAGAATTATGACATATATACATACATATATACACATACACACATATATACATGTATGTATACAAAAATACACACAATATGCATATATGTATATACACACATATATATACTTATACACGTATATACATACATACATGTATATGTACATATATAAACATACATAGTTATGTTTACATATATATATATTTATACATACATACATATACATATATACACTTCTACATATGCATATATGCATATACACACACATATATATATACATATACCTATACATCGTATGTTTACGTATACATATACATGTATGTGTATACACACACATATACATACACTTATATATACACGCATATACACACACACACACACACACACACACATATATATATATATATATATATATATATATATATATATATATATATATACATAGGTATTTTTACATATGTATACATACATATACATATGCATATATATACACTCTTATACATATACGTAAATATACACGTGTTTTTCAATTCCAGATTTACAAATCCTTCCAAACAAACATAAACTCTTATAATACAGTAATTCCAATTACATTCAACTAAACACAAGATTTGACTGCACTGTATTTTCAAAACCAAGTATTTTAATTACACTGTAACTGGAAATCCATTGCATTTACAATTACATCCAACCAAACGCCCCCTAAATGGTTATGTCAATATAGCTCAATGACAAGATGCAGGAGTGGCAAATAGATCATATGTCAGGGTATAACCCCACTTACATAAAATATTGAAATAAAAAACTTTCATTATCAGAGTTCAAATTTTGAGTTAAAATTTTCTAATAGTAAAACAAAATGGTGATACTATATTTTTGACCTGGGTTCATGCGTATCATTTGAGTTTCTCATCCGCAAGTAAGAGTGTATAATTGGATGTTTACTTTTTTGTCCTTTATGCACACTCCTGACTCCATGTTTGTCTATTTTATCAAAAAAAAAAAAAAAAAAAAAATGGAGACATAGGAGTTCTATACAGAAGCTAATGATTTATTAGTTTATTGACATCTAAATCTCTAACACATAAATGAGATCACAATTTCGACTCTCTTCTTTTGCATCATGATAACATGTGATATACAATTTTTTTTTTAAAAAAAAAACTTGCCCTGCTTGCTAATATTTGTAAATAAAAATATACAAAAAAACCCCCCTCAAGTGTAGTATATTATTGTGAATAATTACTTAACCAGTAGTTGTCCATTATGTATTAGAGGGTTGTTTCGATGGGCTTATTTTAAACCCAGAAGTGTTTTTTTATAACTTAAGTACTTCTGGATTTAAAAAATATGTTTGTTTGGGATTTTGGGCAGAAGAAGAAAAAAAAACTTGCCCTGCTTGCTAATATTTGTAAATAAAAATATACAAAAAAACCCCCTCAAGTGTAGTATATTATTGTGAATAATTACTTAACCAGTAGTTGTCCATTATGTATTAGAGGGTTGTTTCGATGGGCTTATTTTAAACCCAGAAGTGTTTTTTTATAACTTAAGTACTTCTGGATTTAAAAAAAATATGTTTGTTTGGGCTTTTGGGCAAAAACAGAAGCTGTGAAAAAAAGCTAAAATCCAGCTTTTATCAGAAGCTGGCCACCATGTGCTTCTCAGAAAAGTACTTCTGAGAAGCTGTTTATGAGGTGTAAAATTATTAAGTTAGCATTGACAAACTTAAGAAAAACTCAAAGAATACTCATTTTAATAATTTGCCATCTCCAAAAGTGCTTTTATAATTCTACATAAAAACAATTTCACACGTATAAAAGTGTTTATAAATTAACTTATCCAAACATTAAATACAAAAAAAACACTTAATTTAGTCTAAAAAGCATTTTTTTCAATAGTGTTTTTATAGGATTAAAAAAAACACTTATGTTAGAAGTCAATTTAAACAAGGCCTAGATATACGAAGGGAAAGGAGTTCCCTAGCAAAATTTGTGTGTAATTACGGTAATAACCCCCAAATATTTGCCCTGCTCTTAGCTTTTAATTACTTAAACTAAAAAGGGCTAAATCGTAAAATTGCCCTTTTAAATAGGCTAAACAGGTCTTGCACTTCATTGATTATCCCGAAAATTATTTCAAACTCAAAGGGCTAAATGGTAAAACAGCCCTTCAAACACGACAACATCTTGATGAGAATAAAGCCAAAAGACTCCCTCCCTCTCAGGCCGTAGTTTGTTATCGTACTCCGCCTACGTGGCACCCCTGGTCAACTCTCTCCGGCCTTTGATGGGCCCCATCGGAGAAGCATCTCCGACTCTGATTCTTCTCGCTTTTATGGCGGTGGCGATGATCCTGTTCACTCTCTAGCTCCTCCTTCCCTCTCTCTCCTCATCCTCTCCGCTTCTCGCCGTCACCGGCGCCGACGCCGGGAGTATTCTCCGGTGATGGAGGGTTGTTCGGTGGTTCGTGGATCTGCTGTGCTGTTGTTCTTGGTTTCTTGTGTTCTTCTCGTGGAGGTCGCTCTTGTGTTTGCTGTTGATGAAGAGCGGCGTAACGTGACGGATAGCTTCGCGGACATCATCGATCGAGCGCTGCAGAAGGAGTTCCCTGAAAGCGAGCAGAATGGTGGGTGGGAGTTGTCTGCTTTTAGATCTGTGGTTCTTTAATCTTTTTTTTTCATGGTTAATCCTCTTCTCAGTTTGTTGCAATGTAGGTGAGGATGAGGAGAGGGATTTTAGGGCTGATGTTGGTGTTTGTTAGGGTTTGGGAAATTTGTAGGGTTTGTGGAGAAATCAAAGAGAGATCCGTGCGTTTTAGCTTGGTTTATGGTGATTTGTTTTGAAAAATGAATTCTGGTTTCAGGCAACTGAGAGATCTGAGTGAGAGTGTTTGATTATCGGGAGTGACAGTGGTGTTTAGTGGATGGAAATCTTTTGTTCGCATTTTAGTTTAGTAGCTCTATTCATTGAGGAACGCTTCTTGAGTAGATGAAGAATTTGTTGAGATTGTATTTTTAATATAATTCTTATTCATTTTGTCTGGCAGAGACTGAGTCGGGGAATTTCAACAGCAGTGTTGCTGAGAATCAGGTTTGCATCAGTAAATTAAAGAATGACTATATTTATATTTTTGACCTGTAAATTGCATATGAAAGGATGATGTTGTTATGGAGTGGATGCTCTGTCTTTAATGTTATTTATGCTCAGCAGTTCTCCAGTGTATTGCTTTGTGCCTTGATGTATTTCTTCCTTGTTGTAGGAAATCTTGACTTATAAGAACCAGTTGTCCTCCTGCAGTCTAGATATTAATTTTTATGTTTTGAGAAACTTATGAAGAAGTACAAATTAAAGTCAGTTTCTGAAGTAACTTTCATGGATTCATTTTATGCATATTTTCCCTTTTGTAGGCTGTTCTTGAGACCGTTGCTCGAGTTACAACAAAGAAAAATGAGACCAAAGAAGATAAGTATGTACATTTTCTTTAATTTTGAATATTTACAAACTCTATTGATTGGGTCTTCAGTTTTGTCTAAATTCTCCATTAGATATTCATTTATCTTTTTCATACAGGTCATTCCAACTCCATGATGTGTTCAATTTGGATAATGAGAATAGGGCAGATGACATGCCCACCCTAATAGATCGCAAGGTGTATATACAAGGATTTTTTTTTTTTTTTGGCCAGATAGTTTTTTAATAGTTGATATATGGTTTCCTTAACATTAACTTACTTCTTTGAAAGTCAACCATTAACGGAAATGTCACCTATTTTTTGGTGCAGGATAACGTCTTTATTATATCAAACCCAAAGTCGAAATATCCTATGCTGCAGTTGGACCTGAGGTGGTCTCTAGAACCTATGTTCCTTTTTCTTTTTTTGTGGCTTGGCTCCAGCCACATATAATCAAGTGACGATTCTTTTCCTGCAGGTTGATATCTGATCTTGTAGTGGTTATTGTCTCTGCAACCTGTGGTGGCATTGCCTTTGCCTGTGCAGGACAACCTGTATGAATCGGAGAACAGTTTATTTATCTATAGAATGCATTGATCAGAAGAATGAATGAATGCATCTCCAGTGCTTTTGTTGATTGCTAACATATTTGACCTTTTCCCTTTTTTCCAGGTGATTACTGGTTATTTGCTAGCAGGTTCTATTATTGGACCTGGAGGGTTTAGCTTTGTCAGTGAGATGGTTCAAGTAAGGTGCTTTTATCTTTGTAGCTGATTTAAGTTTTGAGTTAGGTTGAAAACTCTGCAGTTAGGTTATTGTGTTTTCAGTTAGGTTGACCACAGTATTTTTACCATCAGGTGAAGAGTTGAATGACCTTTTCATGGTTGAGAATCAACTTTATACCGATTGATTAAACAATTTTAATATAATTTCATGGATATTACCTTAGTTTATGTGGACTTCCTGCAAGTTAAATTATTATGTAAAAATTTGTTATTGCTGTGCAACACTATGCATAGGCTATCAGCTTATTTATGCAATAATTGAGGACTTTGATGGCCATCATCTTGTGGGATTTATTCCCTCAGGCTTGGAGTGCATGCAAAATGTGAATGCAGCTGTGTTGTAAAATGCATGTCAAATTCTTCTGTTTTTTTAGAGCCCTACCTTAATAGAAACTAAAATTAAAGCTAGAGAAATTCCTTGAAATTGAGTTACATGTCCTGCCTGTCTGATCAAGCAAGAAGGCTCAAGGGAGGTTATTAATTTAGGTTTATAGTGATAATGCCATTATAGCCATTGAAGGAAATATAGCCATGGTGTAACCCAATGAGCCTCTTCCAGCGTCACTATTGTAACACCTTTGGATTCTGATGCTCAGAAGAAATGTTGAGTTTGTGGTTACTGGTTAGAATGGGTAGCTGGAATGGACTGATTTTATTGTTGCCAAACTTTCTCGTTCTAAAAGTTTATTCTATTTAGCTTTTTGTCAGGTATAATTATTAATAAATATGCTACTTCAATTTTCATGCCAGAAGTTTGTGTTTTTATATCTCTAATACGATTGTGAGTGCTTTGTGATGCATCCATGATTACTCCTATTTAGAGTTATGAGGATTTCAGTAGACATTAGTTGCATAACAAGGCTCACAATATGCATAATTAACATCTAATATTGACAGTTCATGTCATTCCCGAACACAAAGGAGGAGTCATATGTCTTTATCTGTTTACTCTAAACTGCCTATTTTAATATTTTCTCCTTTTTTCATTCTTGTCTGCTTCTTTGCTTGCAGGTTGAGACCGTGGCTCAATTTGGGGTTATATTTCTTCTTTTTGCACTGGGATTGGAGTTCTCTATAACGAAGGTTTACCCCAAATTCCAAATGAACTTCCCTTTATTTCGTTAACCATGCAATTCCCTGGCATTTCAACAAGTTGTTTGTCATATGTGGTGTTTGAACAAATCATATGCAGCTCCGCGTTGTTCGTGCAGTTGCTGTTCTTGGTGGACTACTACAAATTTTTCTGTTCATGTGCTTATGTGGTATAACTGCTTCGGTATGTTCTAGAGTGTCTTTTATGTTGTTGTCTCTTTTTCTTTTTGAAACTAGTCTGAGGTCCTGGGATTTGCAGTTTTAGCAGTTTCTAAATCCCAAGTGTGCTACTATGCCTTTGATTGGCACTTACATTTTCTGTTTGGAGCTGAGAATAGATCTCTTTTCCTGGCAATCAGCTCCATTTTGCTTTGACAAGTCATGGTGCCATGTGTGTATGTATATGCATGCATATATCTTTGTATTTAAATGAAGTTGAACCTGATTCTTCTTTAAGTTATACCCATTTAAGAAAAATGTAGCAGCTTTTAGTACTTCTTTGTTACTACATGTGTGTATCTATAATGTGGTGCTCCGAACTTTAAGGTCATAAATAGATCACTTTGATATTGTACATATTCAACTACAAGTGCAGATTGTAATAAATACATATAGTGGTGTCTAAGATTATACAGGAGTGAGGCGTATTCAATTCAAAAAAGTAAGTTCGAATCATAGGGCCATAATAGAAGACAACACAAACATTTATTTGGGTTGTTAAGAGCATGGTAATTTAGATGCTAAAATGCTATTGATGAACTGTAGTCAAAGTTGAACACCATTTTCTGCCTGTCATGCTATGGAGGCACTGAGGAGGTCCTTGAAGCATCAAAACGGTTGAACATCTTAAATACCTTGATTTCAATGTCAGTTCAAGAATCAACTGAGTCATGTAGAGAAGCATGTGCACAATATTGATCTGGTCATGTGTCTATCAGACGGTGTTTGAGATTCTGTATGGTTTGTGGATTGTATTTTAAATGATGCATTAAATCTGTCATAATGAACTGTTTAGACTGCTTAACTTTTCTAACTACCATATTAATTGAATCCTTGTTCTTATTTCTTGAGCCAGTTGTTCATTGAAGTATTATCTCTGCATTGCTACACAATGCTTAGCTTATGCACATGCTTATGTACAGGCCTGTGTATTGGCATTAAACTTGTGATGTACCTTCCTTGGTCTTGCTGATATGGCGATTTATGTTGTTTGCAGTTATGTGGGGGCAAGCCTTCAGAAGGAGTATTTGTTGGGGCATTCTTGTCAATGTCATCGACTGCTGTGGTGAGTTAGTCTATTTTGTGATTATTTGGACTTTTTTACACAATACACATTGTATGAAAGGTAGCCCAAACTGCCATGTTGTTTGATCATTATGCCACCATTGTTTATCACTTCATCCCTAATAACTTTTTTTTTTATAAATTTTCTTTTTTTATTGAAGCATTTTAAAGTTCAACTGATTTCGTTATAAGATAAAATTATTGATTCTCCCCATATTCACAGATATTATTTGCGCTTTCCCTTAAAATTCTGCAATGTTTTTTACTAGTGTGGTAGGTCTCTAATTTTTTTTTGTTTAAACTTTGTCTCCATATGATAAATGATAAGAGTCAATCTTTCGGAGTTTCTTGATGGCATGCTTAATTATTTCTGTAGGTTTTGAAGTTTCTAATGGAGAAAAACTGTATCAATTCTCTTCATGGCCAGGTTACAGTCGGCACACTGATTCTTCAGGTAGTCTTGTGATCCTCTTCTTCTGATACGGATGTTTTTACGCTGGACTAGCATTTTGTTGTGAATCTCTATGGCTTTCAAAATTGGCTGTGTTCTGTTAAGAAAACAAGCATCCTTCTTCCAAGATAATTAGATTATTGGGATAAGATTTTAGTTTATTCTGAGTAATGGTATCTCTGGGTCCAGGATTGTGCTGTTGGCTTGCTTTTTGCTCTACTTCCAGTTTTGGGCGGTACTTCAGGTGTATTTCAAGGAGTAATATCAATGTCGAAGTCGTAAGTAAAGCCTTTTATGAATGCATTATATGGTTATTCTAGTGATTGTTTGTTAGTAGTGGTATGTAAAGTGTCACTGCAAACACTTATTCTACTGTTAGTGAGATTGTTTTCGTTATTTTTGCAGTTGATATATGATTGGCATTTTATGCCAATGTCTCTGTTATGGACTGAAGTATTTGTGTCTATTGAACACTTCTCTATCAGGTTGATTGTGTTGTGTACTTTCTTGGCTATCCTTTCAATACTATGCCGAACTTGTGTGCCTTGGTTTCTTAAGCTGATGATCAGCCTTTCATCTCAGGTATATATTTTTTTATTTATGTTCAAATCTCAAGTGATGATTACCCTAATAATCCGCAAGAGTTCAATTTGTAACTCTAGTCATATTATATTAATGTGCTTGCTGTTATAAATGTGCAGACCAATGAACTCTATCAGTTGGCGGCAGTTGCATTTTGCTTACTTGTTGCATGGGTGTGTTCTATCTCTCTAATAAATTGTTATCTTTCTTTCTCAGGCATCTTTTTCTAGTTTTAAACATTGGATGTGCTGGCAAATATGTAGGATGCCTAAAGTTTATAAGGCAAAGCCTGTGTAACTTGAATTTATTGTGGGGATTATTCATGAACACTCTGTCATGTGAAAAGTCACTGCTATTTTTCTGTGCTTGTTTCCCTGACTCAGACATTTTGATCATCTCAGTGTAGTGACAAATTGGGCTTAAGCCTTGAACTGGGATCATTTGCTGCAGGAGTAATGATATCAACCACTGATCTCGCACAGCACACCCTAGAACAAGTAAGGCCATTCTCCATTATCGTGATAGAACAGATGTGGGTTCTGTTCTGTTTATTGTTAATCAATTAAATATTATTCATTCTTCCTTTTGCTGCCTGTTTAATTTTGTTATAAGAAATAATTTACTTCCAATCCTTTTTTCCCCCTTTTCGGGTCATTGAATTAGCCAACCAATCATTTTTTAGCCAAAACAATTCTAGATAATAATTTATGCCATGTTCTCTTATTTCAGGTTTGTTCTTTCTGCAGATTGAACCCATTCGGAATTTTTTTGCCGCCCTCTTTCTTGCCAGCATAGGGATGCTGATTCACATCCATTTTCTCTGGAACCATGTTGATATATTGCTTGCTGCTGTAATTTTGGTGATCATTATAAAGACAATAGTCCTTACCGCTGTTGTCAAAGGATTTGGCTACACAAACAAGACTTCCATTCTTGTATGAGTGATCTTTGAGTTTATGCTTTCTATTTTGTAAGCATAATAACTCTTCTCTGGTTACCAGAACTAAAACTCATTTTGCATGCTCAGGTTGGTATGTCTCTGGCCCAGATTGGGGAGTTTGCTTTTGTTCTTTTGAGCCGTGCTTCAAATCTTCATCTTGTTCAGGTGATTTCTTGCCACTATAATTTATCAATCTAATTTGTCCTTCATAAGAGTTCCACTATCTTTTTGCTAAGTCAAAACTTCTTTTTGTGAAACCAAATCCTGATGTGTCAATGGAGATTCTTTGTTATATCTGACTCAGTGTCTTTGTTCTAGCTTAAAACTACCAATTCTTGCATGCTTGTTAACTTTATATGCGCTCATATATATATATATATATATATATATATATATAACCTAGTGTGGAGATTCCCATTAGTCTGTGTCCTTGTGATGGTGAAAGAGATGCAATTGGATTAATGGCCAATATCCTCTTCGCAGCATATTGATTGTCTGCTATCTGCAATTTCATTTTATAAATTCTGCAATCTCTGTCATCTATCTTATTTTTTTATTGCTTTTCACAGGGCAAACTGTACCTTCTATTGCTGGGGACAACCGCTCTGAGTTTGGTATTGAATTAATAAAGCTTTCATTTACTCTTTTCAATGAATGTGATCGTATGAGGTCTTGACATCAAGTTTTAGTTAGGGCAATGATAGGGTCAAATAGCCTGGATGAAGATAACTGTTTTAGTTGCATTTTTCACTATAACCTGACTACATGCTCATCTCATCTTGGTTTAAAAATAATTGAAGGAGAAGCTTCTATGACTTTTGTTACTTAAATATCTACATCTTGTTTCCATCATGTGTTCTTGGTCATAAGAGATTAATGTGCGCAGGTGACCACTCCATTGCTCTTTAAGTTGATTCCGGCAGTAATTCATCTTGGAGTTCTGTTGCGGTGGTTCTCACCTGATAATGGAAATGAGGTATCTCTTTTATGGCCTTAAAATCACTGTCTTCCTTATTTGCATAAGGGACGATCAGAGTTTATGGAATTTAAAAGCTTATGATGTTAATCTTCAGATGAGTTTTAAGAGTGATATCCTTCGGTCAGACAGCACAAAGCGCATTACATTGTTGGTACAAGAGTCTCATGATTCATGAAAATATTTGACAAGTGTACATGAACCAGTGTGGAATAGTGGGTTTTTGCTGATGGCTTCATATTATTCGAGGCCCAGTATACAAGCAAGAAAAAAATCGAGGTTTGACTGCTGACATCCTTAAAGTGGAGAGAAGCCTCTGCTTTCTTCATCTTCATGCCTTTCCGTTTGGTGACCTAATCATGTTCAAAGAGAGATGATATCCAAAGCTATTAGTATCAATTCTGGTCTGGTCATCATCCTTCCATGCAATCCACAGTGCTGGTTTTACTGATTGAATTTTACTGGTAATGTCTTTTTTTTTATCTCTTTTTCCTTGTTTCTGTTTTCCTTACAGATTGTTTATAGTTGAAACACTCGCCATAGTAATTCAACAAAATTGTAGAGCATATGCCAATTTGTTTGTTCTTTTAAATGATCTATCAATTGCACAAAATTTGATAGAAAGGTCCCATTATGAGTTTGTTATCTTTCACAGCATCTCACATGCTCTTATTATTTTCTGATCTTTTTGTTTGAATCCACATCTGCTGTTTGTTTGATGCTGTGAGTGTTTTGCTTGTGAAGCTGGTTTCGTGGTCTAAATTAATTTATTATTTAGAAACTTGTTTATTAAGGAGAAATTTTTCAGGTCACATTTCTCCATATTTTATTTATTTTCCTGCCCAATTGTGATGTTTACTCTCTGTTTAATTTCTGGGGCGCAAAATTTTCACGCTTAATGAAACTTACCGTTTTTGTAAGCATCATCTACGTTGAATTAGTTCCTTTCCATATAATTCTCAATCGTTTTAGTCTTTATTGCTGTACTTATTGAGATCATATCAATGTAAGGTTATGCATGTCCTTTCCAAATATCTTAATCATTTTTAAACGATTTATATGTTTTGTTATCATTTTGGATTAAAAAAAAAAAAATCTTTGTAGACTCTTTAATAACTTCTCCGGTTGTTATTTGAGGGCTTCCTTTTTGTACCCCCGTTTTGTGTTGCATGTGAACTCCACAAGCACTAAATTCATAAATAAAGAAAATATATCAAATCCGATCGCCTGCATAATAAGACAGTAATACAATAAAATTCATTTATTTAATTTGTTTTATATATATACATGTTCGAATGGGTTAATTTTGTTGTTTGTTTTCAATTTTGAAATAATTAATTTCTTTTTATAAACCATTGTCTATTTTTTGGTTAAAAAAATTATCTATTTACCCGATAATTTATACAACTGCATCAGTGTCATAAAAAAAAAAAAATCCAACTTTTGTCAGGATGAGTAAGCTATAAGCCTATAAATAAAAAAAAAATTTAAGGAACAATAGAGCCGTTAGTGGGCCCAAGTTTTGAATTATGTAACCCAAATTTTCAAATTTAGTGGGCCCGTGACTACTTAGCATCCGTATCTTATAAGGCGTTTATTTCACGGGCAAGTGAGCTGAAGTGAAAAAATGGGAAAATGACACCTTTTTATCATTTTTTTTTTTCCACCTCTGATATGAGGTGAGAATAGAATCAGAGAATTTAGATATTGAATGAAGTTTAATGAATTTTAAAATTTTTTTGAAAGTAAAGGGACATGTGTTTTTATAGATTAACTAATTTTTCCCCCTCCTAAAAAAAATTGTTTAAAATCTACTTCATGCAGAAATAAGGGAAGTACCATAATAAATTAATTTGTATAATATGAATGAATATGTGAGTTTTTGTTCTTGTTTTTACCGTACTTGATGTAATTTTCATGCAAAATATATGAGATTTGAACCTTTAATCTTTTCTACAAAATTATTCCTTAGATGATCAAGTTTCTAACAATTTGAGAGGTGGACGCAAGGTCTCCGGTGAAGGAACGATAAAGCTTAAAGATGAGGAAAGTAAGAGCTTATTGCTTAGTTTCAAAATCAGGGTATTTTTTTATTCTGGTCCATTACAATCTGACATGTGTTCATGAAAAAAATTAATGTTTGATATACCCAGAGAATACACTGATTCTGGAACCAGGTAATATAAACTCGAAAAACAAGCTATGACATTTTAAAGCAAAAAACCCTAATAAAGAATCCAGCGGAACCGATTCAAGAAATTATGTTTTATTAAAATAAATTAAAGCAATGAAAATCCTCATATATCTAAACAGGAAAAAATATCCAAAACCCTGATAATTACTAGATAGATAGAGGATCGAACAAGGAACAAATTTCTATTTATAATCAAAGCTCAAAACTCATCATATAACTCAGGATAATTCACACAAAGTATGTTAAAACACTCAAAAACAGGAAGAACCAGAAAAAACCTCATAAAGAACTTTTAACAAAACATATTATATATGTTACACAGAAACTATGGTACCCAAACTGAAACAGACTAGCTTAGTCACATAGCACGTGCCTTCACTTAGTTGACTCCACCGCTTAACTTCCTCTGCCTTGAACTATGCACCACCTCACTGATTAATCCATCTCAACCGTTGATTCCTTTACTCTATTTCTCTATTAAACTGCCTAGAACTTACACTTTCTTTGATCAATTGAATCACAACCCTTGATTCATTTTCAGCCAAAACTCAACTGTTTTAACAAACTTTTGAATATCTGAAAAGACAACTTTACCCTCTGAACACAATTTCTTCTGAAATCTCTGGGAACTCTGTCAACATTCACAGCAACTCAATCTGCTCAATCGTTTCTTTCAATCACCAGCACCAATATACTTCAATCAATCACTAACAAACCCTAACCGCCAAATTCCATTCAATTCAAAATCCAGATAACGATTCTTGCAAATCAAGGAGAAAAAACAACAAATATTGGGCTTAGCAGTGAGAATCCAGGAATTCAACAAATAACAAAACCCATTGAAGAAATTTCTTTTTTTTTTTTAAATGAAAACAACAAAAACCCTCAAACATCTAAACCAAAAGAAAGATCCAAAACGCCAAAATCCAAACAATTTCAAAAAACCAGACAACCATTCTTGCAAATCAAGGAGATAAAACAACAACTAATGGGTTCTGGGTGAGAATCCAGGACATCGAACCTCGTTTGAAAGGTGGACGGCGACGACACCGGTAACGAAACGATGAACGGAAACCTCACCGGCGACGGAAAGATGAAGATTGAAGATGAGGCCGAGGAAACGCATGCGCTCAACCTGCGTTTCTTGTTGAGAATCAGAAATCACGCTCTTTTCTTGGACGTCAAGAACCATTATTTATAGGGCTGTTTGAAATGGTGGGCCTGCTAAACGGGCTTACTGCTGGGCTGGATTCGGCCCACTAAAGTTCAAGCTTGGGTTTGATATTTAAAACCCACATGATTTTGAATGACTGTCATAATTCATTTTGCTTTCGTTAATTTTATTTCATTCCTCCTCTGTGTATATACATATTTACTATTTTGTATTAACTGTTATATTGGAACTTTTCATAATATTAAGACTGTCATTAAACTCGTAAAATTTAATAAAAAAATTTATGGTATGACACTTTTATCTTTGTTAAAATTATTTCACTCTTATTAATACACATCCTTTTAGATAGTAGCATAAAATTTAGAAAAAAAAAATTTAATATTTATAAAACTTTTAAAATTGATAAATGGTTTATTTTTTTTAAATATGATTATTAATATGAAATTGATGGATTATACAAGTTAGCAAATTTTCAATATATATATACATACACATAAGTTATATATATATATATATACACTTGGTTCCGGGCTATGACACTGTATACAAATCCTGTGAATTAAAACTTAGTACAAGATCTACCCAAAAAAAAAAACTATACTTAGAAACAAGCCTTGGGCCGGGCCTAATCTTACAACTAAAGCCCCAGAGGATGAATTAACACTCACTTAAACCACAACCTTAAATTAAAAGTACTAAATAATAGAAAATAACAAGCATTTAAACACCAAGCTTAAATAATGAGGATTCAGTCAAATAATCTTCCTAATCACAACATGATAATTAAAATTCAGAATGTCTAGGCCAACTAAAGCACCAGAATACCTCATTCACAATTTTATATACATATATAAATAACAAACTATCATGCATGATAAAAGGATGTCATGCTTAGACCAAAGTGTTTACAAATATCAACTAAATTATACATGGCTGCACACTCACAATTCAAGTTTACAAACATGTAAACCTATATCTAAATAATTTAAATCATAAATGTTAGTTTACAGGTTCAAGCTTACAAGATGCATATAAAAATATCATAATTAAACTAAAAGCAATCTTATAAACACTTAATGTGCAGGTGTAATAATTCCAAGAATTTAAGAGTGAAAGTATTAGGACATGATCTTTAAATACAAGCAATTAACAAGGGTTTTAAATCAAAATTTCAAGCATCCGAAACTAAAAAATTTCAGAGGAGACAAACACTTAGATACAATAACATTCAAACCAACTCAAGACACCAAACAAACAATACAAGAAAAAGCTCCAAACAAACAAGAAGCATGGTGTATCTCCAACAAAACTCAATGACAAGCAAGGATCACCTACCACTAGTCTCTCCGATGAGCCGCCGGTGAAGAAGAAGGAGCATGCTTTGAAGGAAAAGTTTGTTGATAAATTATTCCAGCTCAATCATGTTAAATAAACCATGATTAAACTTTACTCATATCCACAAAATCTGGTAATAAAGCCAAAAGTGTGGGGAGGCTTGTCTGGCATCCAAGGCCAATCAACTTGAGTTAATTGTTTTTTTTTTTTTTTTTTATTTTATAAATCATTGAAGTTTAGTCAAATATCATATCACTAAATTTTGATTTGTTTCAAAATGCTCACTAAAGTTACTAATCATTTCATCGACAAGTCATCCGATGGATTAACATCTTTATTAGCTGACGTGGAGGTCTCCACCTGTGAGCTGACTGGATTCCACGTCAGCTAATGAAAGTGCTAATTCATCAGGTGACATGTCGATGAAATGATTAATAACTTTAATGCGTATTTTGAAACAAATCAAAATTCAGTGATCAAACTGATATTTGACCCAACTTTAGTGATTTAAAAAAAAAAAAAAATTAACCATGATCTTGTCAAGGTTGACATGAAGTTGCGGTCCAAATTTTGCGAAAAATTGGATTTTTTTTTTCCTTTTGTGTTTGCTTATGTTTGTTTGGATTCACAGTGAGGGAAGCTAGGAGCGGTGGCGTTCTTGGGCATGGCGGCCCTGCTAGTGGAAGGGGTGCGCGTGGAGGTAGGAATGGGCTGAACAGAGAGTTTGGCTTTGCTGGGGGTTATGGTGGTGGTGAGGATGGAGATGCTGGGAAACCTTTTGACAGGGAGAAGAATAATGATGGTGGTCATGGGGCCTATGGAGGATGGCGGCAGTCGTCTCGTGGTGGACGGCGTGGTGGGTAAGGGAATGGAGAGGCTGGGGGAGACTCTGAGCCCCCTCCAAGAAGAATTTATGGGTGTAGGAGTGGAACTGGACGTGGGCAGGAGATGAAGCGTGAGGGAGCAGGGAGAGGGAACTGGGGAATACTGATAGATGGTGGTGTCGTGCAGTTAAAGATTGGATTTTTCTTAACTTATTTGTTGTTATATTGTTTTGTGATTGTATGTGGTTTTTTAATCCATGGAGTTTGCCTCACTGTTTGATTGAATAGGGAGACAGTGGATGATGTAAACATCGAGGAGAATGTTGTGACTGAGAAGCAGCCTGAGCAAGAGGATGTCATGAGCAAGGAAAACAAGGATGTTGCTGCAAATGATGCAACAGAGAAGGAGGAGGACAAGGTGAGCAATTTAATTTGAATCTAGCTTAGTGATCAGATATTTGCCACCATGGTAATTAATTGATATCTTATTTTAGATTTTGGCACACTTAATAGTCGATACAACCACATCTTCGGCTTCTATTAGGCAAGCTTATCATGTTTGTCTTAGTCTGTCTGTTCACAATTGATCTCTATGGCATGCCTTAGTACTGCATTATTAATGTTAGTATCTATATGAGCTTTAGTTACCTATTTCCTGTGTAATACTTTTCTACATGAATGATAATACCCTACATAATATTCCTTCAATAGCCCTAATGGGAATTTGGATTGTACATGAAGACCTTTGAATGAAACTTTAGCACAGTACTGATTACTAAACTGTCATATCACAGCTCCTTCCCACTAAATATGGTTTGCCCTTTGATTTTCTCTTCTCCATTTATGTTCATCTGTTACCTTGGTTCTTCTAGCATATCTTACAATTTATTTTCCTGCTTGCTGGTTGATACTCACTCTTTTTGTGATTAGCTGCACACATTTTGAATTTGTCTTCCATATACTTCTTTTAGCACAGATATGTTTTCTCTGTCAGGGGCTTTGAGGTTTTATGCCACCAATTATATGAAGTCATGCATGCTTGTGGGTGGCATGAATTGATATTGTATGTATAATGTTAATTTCCTTTTCCATGGCATTATTTTTGTCTAATTTGTTGTCAGCAAGTGGACGCTTGTTTTTCTTTCTTGAAAATTATTTGACTTTTGACTTAGTGTGCCTTGTATTTATCCATGAAGTTCATTACCTGTGTTTTGATTTGCTTGCCTAGTGGGAAAAAAATGTGCACCTTAATCTGTAAATGCAATACTGTTGGACCTAGCAACTGATGCAATTATTTTTAATGTGCTAGTTGGTTGAGTTTAAGAACAAGTGAAGACCATTGAAAACCATTACTAGAAATATTTCCCTTTGAATTGCTGAACCACAAATATTATATTTATTGACCTAGATGCAGGAATTTGTTTGTATGTGGGTTGCGGCTTGTCCACTTACCTATGTGATCATTTTTTATGTTATTATTTCTGTTTGGTACAAACTTGTATTGGCTCGATTATATGGACAGACAAAGTTTTATTATGATCTATTTCCTCACATCTATGCTGAACTGGATGGAAAGGTTAAAGTGGTAACCTTGGCATAAATGTATGCTAGACGCATGAGTTATTCTCTAGTTTATGCACCACTTCCATAATTTTTTTCATTGCCCTTCAACACATGGACTACATCCTGGCTTCTTGGATCTGACCTGGGAGCACTGTACTTTACTTTATATTGCCTTTGAGAGAACTATGTGGCTGGATCAAATGTTTGTGCCACTTGGTTCCGTTGCAGGCATAGAGGAAAACCCTCCCAGGCTTCAGATTTTTGTTTGAGCAAGATTGTGTTGCTTCCTGAAGAGACCTTGGAACAGCTGCATATGGTATTTATGCCACATTATTTCTTTTAAGACTTGTCCGTTCAACTGTTTGTCATTGTGCAGATTGTTGTGTAAATCTTCAAAACAACTTAGAAACTTCATCTTCTTTGCCTGCATGGAAATTTCATTTGATGGCAGATTAGGGTGTTGGCATGGTTGTACC
Source organism: Dioscorea alata (assembly GCA_020875875.1). Classification (NCBI taxonomy): domain Eukaryota; kingdom Viridiplantae; phylum Streptophyta; class Magnoliopsida; order Dioscoreales; family Dioscoreaceae; genus Dioscorea; species Dioscorea alata. The sequence goes on along the minus strand of CM037027.1, from coordinate 2,285,231 downwards.
ATGTATAAATGCATGAACCTGTCATACATATTTGAGCCTATATGTGTTATTTGTGAATGTGACGACCTATTTAAACCATTTGGAAGACCTTTTAAGTTAATTATAAGTATTATTCTTCAATTTTCTTTATTCAGCACCATTTCCTCTTGTTTGTCTTGTAAGCGTCCTTTCTCATCATCTCTATCCATATTCTAAGTCTTTATTTATCCCTTTTGCTGCACCAATTTAAATTCTCTTCCCTCTTGACATGAGTGCATTAATTAGAATTAGTTCAATTATAGTCTTATAACTCTCCTATCTTTTCTTGTCTTTTCTTTTATTGCCATGCATCCTTGTGAGAATTATTATCTTTCTATATCCATTTGATATGCATATACATCTTGTTCATCGATGTTTATCAAAACCTCAAAATTCGGCGGCATGTGTGGATGATGTTAGCTTGTTTTCAGCTGCATCTAATCCTAGCAGTCAAACATTTGCAGCTGAATTGTGGATGCATAGCAGTAGCATTAGCTCATTTAAACCTTATTGCTGGTTTCCATCCTTGTTCATCTGAGTGAGTTCATCCCCATCACGAAAGGAGAGCTCGGCAAAAGGATCTCACCTGCCCTTTTTTTTCATATCTATTTTTAAGCTAAGATAATCATAAGGTGTATTCTCATATTTTTATCTTAAATTCACACAAGAAGCATTTTCTATGCTGTGTTAAATTTCTTACTCTTAAAATTCTATGAATTTGGATTTGCAATTGCATCAATATTTTTATGTGTTCTCATCCTCTGGGAAACATTCCTTGTTCTTAAACTGTTTCGTTTAGAAGATGACTCTGGATGAATACGAGAAAATCGGAGGGGAGAAGCGGAAAGCTCTTCTTGTAATGAAGACGGAATTGCGTAAGGTTGATTTTGATAAGGAGTTTGAATCAATGCAGCGGCTGTCAATTAAGAAAGGAAACGATGAGATCTTCATTAAGTTGGTAAGTTGCCGTCACATACACCTCATCTTTACCCCTCTTAAGTAGGATTATTAAGTCTTGTTAGAAATGAAGTCCCACATCGGTTGTGTAATAGAAGTGTAATGGGTTTATATATGGGTATAGGGGTTGAACGATTAAGTCTTGAGACTTTTTGGTGTAAGACCTCTAAGCTTATGTAGCACCCATATAGGGCCCACTAGTATAAAATATAAAATCTAATAAGTCTCTTTCAAAATGATCTTCTTGGTAACCCATTGACAAGGATGCAAGCAAAAGAAAAGAGAATGCCGATCAGGAAGAGCGAGGAATTGCTTGTAATCACATCTTTGCATAACTCTTACATGATGCGGGCCTTTACTATTGTTAGATGGTGGGCATCAATGAGTTTTTGAAGCCTGCTGAAGGAGAGAGGTATTAAAATCAAGGTGACTGAGGTCGTGGTGATCGCGAGCCGTCCAGAGGTGGTTTTGGCGATGCTGTTTCAAGACTCCTGCAGTTCCTTCAATCGCAGACCCTTCGCAATTTCCTACACTCGGTCGAAACTAAGAGCCCTCTGTGATAAACATGTTCTAGTTCTCGCTTGTCCCACATTTAATTTTCATTTTGCAGAGTTGATACTTTGTAATGGATGATAGAACAGTCATAATTTCATGTATCCAAAAGCAGATAACTTTATTTGAATTTCGCCTGTATGTATACTCAATTTTTGATGGATCTTCCACCAATGGGCTATTCAATTTTGGCTGGCTTTTCATTGTCAATGAACTAATTCTGTTCCAGTATTCCTAGAAATACAATGTATACAACCGATGCTGCTTGAGGCTGCAAAATTTTGTAGAGCTTTCGTTCTTTTGTTTTCTAGTTGTTTTCTATCGTATTTTTATGATCATATTTATAATGCTCCATTATTGTAAACCAAACGACTCTTTCCAAAAGGGCATGCATGAAAACAAATTCTGACTTATGTTCTATAAGCCTAATATGTACTAATAAGTTTATTAAGATTCATGTGGCGGTCCTATCTTTTCAAAGTACTTTTATTTCATGACCCTTGTATTAGTAAAACAGTAAGACATTTGATTTTCATACAGAATTACGATGTTAGACTTTCTTTTAATGCACGGTTGAACTGTAAATAGTACATGGTGAGGTGATAATGCCCGTGTTGATTTGTACACAATGTGTGTGTGTATTCTCCATTGCAACTCAGAGAAGTTTAAATATTAAAAAAAAAAAAAAAAAAAAAAGAGTGAGTACTTTGTGCAGAGATCACTGCCCAGGTGATTCTAACTTGTGCCTTCATTTGAAGACTTGCAGACACAGCTTCCCATCTTCCATCTAAATAATTATATCTTCCCCTGCATACATACGTTCATGGACTCAACAACCGTGAGCATTGATGTTGTGGGTACCATTTGAAAATTTAAACTTAAATTTTTTTTTATGCAATATATATATATATATATGTTTATGTTTACTGGCTTAATTAGGACAAGTTAATTTAGTAAAATTATTTTAAAAAACTAAAGGGTTTAAAACTCACCTGTAATGACTCCACTGTGAAAAATGTAGTGTAGGACATTCAAATATCCCGAGTTCAAGTCCTGTTGAATGCAATAGTAGTGTAGATTTGGGTTTGAAGTCTGAATCCTACATCATAGATGAAGACATGCAAATTTGTCAAAAAAATAAATTTATTTTAAAATAAAATGTGTATGAAATAGATAATTGTTAATATATCTTCACAAAAATCTTTTTTATTTATGTATATATGACTTTACTATTTTTATAGCTAAAAATCAACTTATAAATTTTAAATTAAAAAAATTAATTAATTTTTAATCAGAGAGTATATATAAATAAATAATGATCTGTAAGGAAGTATAAAAAGTATAGAATTTTTGTATAAATATATAAACAACTTTTCATTTTTGTATGGGCATGCAAACAAAAAAGGGACAAATTATTTACTAGAAACAAAATTATTCTTTTATGAATTGAAAGATATTACAGATCTTTGTTTTTCAAAGAGATGTACATGGATGGGATGAGGCTCATGTAAATAATTGGAAATGGACACCAATTCCAACCAAGCCTTGATGATATGATGATTGTTTCTTTTAATTATTGGTGGACCCCTCTACAACCAAAATTTGGTGCAAGCTCCTGTTCAATTTAAAGATGCTGTCTCTAGTCACTGGAAATGTCACTCTCCACCATCCCCTTTTCCACAATACCAAGAAAATCCTTGAAAAATTAAATATTTATTTTGTAGTTAGGGTTCTTCATTTAAAAAAAAAAAAAAAGAAGAAAAAAAAAAGATCAATGCTTTTTGTCTCTCTGGTGAGTGGGAGCAAATTGGGTGTGTTTCATTTGGGGTTGTTTCTCATCTTCTTGTTGTATGTCTTGTTATAAAATTGTCTGAGAGTTGTGTCTGGTTTTGGCAGTGAACAATTGATGGAGATTTGTTTTTTTCCATACTTTGAATTTGAGTTGTGGGCTCACTTTGCACTACATCTTGGTCCCTTTTTCTTTCAGCTCCTTTCTATTTGTTCTGTTTCAAAACATCAACTTTTCCCACTCTTAAAATTTACTTTTATCCCCCTAAATATCATGTTGTCTACACTTATGCCATTAGGGTTTGTAATTACTTTTACAGTAACACTTCTTGAGGTTTAAGTACCAAAATTTTTCATGTGGTTTGGGCTTTGAGGATTATGGCATTATTAAAAATGATTTGAGAATAAGGAGCCTTCTCACATTACTAGTGATTGAGAGAAAGGATAGGTACCTATTTTAAAAAGTTAAATAATAAGAACAAAAGCTAAAAGACAAGAGTGATGTTCTAAACAGAGAGAGGGAAAGATAAATGTAAAGGGTTGCCTGCACCAAAACTAGAAAAACTTTTGATGAAAAGATCTTTCACAATGTAAAGAAGAAAGAAGTTACAATCACTCACAATATCCAGTTTGATAGATAGACCAAAAACAATGCACACTCATTTATGGTCCCATATTCATGACATTTGCTCAAAGTCTAACATTGTCTTTTGAAAGTCATCCAATTGGGACCAATTGTGACAATCATTCATGCATTGTTGTATTTGCATGGATATTTCAAAAGAGGAAAAAAAAATTATCAGAAAATAAGACTTCATATTGATGCTTCTGAATTAAATTGATAGACCTCAAAAATATTCCACTGTACAATAAAAAACTCTAACCAAATCACAGCATCATATTGACAAGGCTACCAACATAATAAGATTGAACAAAAGATGATGATTGATATACTAAAACAAAAGGCAAAAAGATGCGGGATGAGGAGGATTACACATTTGCGTCTCGTGTGTTGGTGATTTCGATACTCAGAGACCTTCCGATGAGATCCACCTTGCTTTTTCCCTGTGCCGATACGCGGCCTGCAGTGTTTCGTGTGATAGTTTGCTGCTGAAATTCTCCAAGGCTTCAATGAGGGACGGATCACCGCTTTGTTGTTGTTTGTGACGATCTGGCAACATTCGGGCACTCCTGTTTCCGGCTTCATACCTGGGGGATGCTATGTAATTTGGTTCAACAACCATGTCACCCTCTAATATGCGGAGTACCTACATTCCCATGGGGATCGAAATGCACTTATTAGAATGCTTGCCCATTGTATTTTGCAGTTTGTTGTTATTCTGATGTTAAAAGAGACTGACCTGAGACATTCGAGGCCTCACATGAGGATCACGTCTGATGCACAATGAAGCTGCATTAAGCATCCAATAGACCTCATGTTTGGAATAGCGATTTCCTAGATGAGGGTCCAGGAGTTCTTCATAGGCACATTCGTCAAGCAATGGCCGGGCCTGATCAAATGACACTCCAAATGTTAAAAGATGGTTAATAAAAAACATTCATCTAAATGAGAACACAAACATACCCATTCGGTGAGGCATTGCTGACCCTTCGGTCGGTTAATATCCACAGCTTTTCTGCCAGTGACAAGCTCCAATAGTACAACTCCGAATGAATAAACATCGGCTTTTTCAGTAATTTGGCCACTTTGTGCATATTCAGGTGCCAGATACCTGCATTATAAAGCATGTAGCATAAATTAACATCCTCATCATTTGCTGCGAGATGGATAACTAAAGAATTGACATCATAAGGTTTACCCAAAGGTGCCAATTACTCTTGTTTCCACACCCAAGTCTCCATCAGGTTGCCATCTCGCCAAGCCAAAGTCTCCAACCTTCATTGGAGCATATCACCATATTTAGATATTTTGTATTTTCTCCATGCCAACCATTGCATTTAGAAACAAGATAAAAACTCTCTAATTCAAGAAGTCCTTTTTCTTACTCAAGTAAATGCCGTGATATCCTTGAAAAATACATGATGGAAAATAATAACGAATCAAAGGATTGGTAATAAAAGATTAAAGATTCACACACAAGGAAAGTATGTATGTACAAACATTGAGAGACAAACTGGCCTGCCTTTAAGCTAAGCAAAACATACAGCATTTCAAGGAAGATCATAATAATGCAGAGTATGATAAATGCAACTACCCTTGGTGGTTTTTGTTATCTAAACATTTGCATTAACATTGCAGCAAAAATAATAGCAATCATCAAGAAAAAGTGTACACTTAGATTAAGTTGAGAAAACGACCAAAGACAACCTTACCAATGGTTCAAAATCATGGGTAATGAGAATGTTGTTAGGTCTCATGTCACGATGGACAATACATCCCACTCTGCACTCTTCATGAAGATATCTCAACCCACGAGCAGCTCCAACTGCAATTTTTTGTCTAGAAGACCATTCCAGTACCTCTCTGTTGCGACCTACAAAAAAAACGTAAGTATCATGTTAATAAAAAATTTTGTAGGATGTTGATAGGTGCAGCAGAATGATACAAGTCACATTCTTTAAACTAAAACTGCAGTGACATCTATGCTCAATATAGGCAACACAACAAGATACCCGACAGGCTAACAAATCGGTATATAGGCGATGCCTACTAGAAGAAGTTCAACATTTTTTTCCAAGCAGAATCATATGGCTTGTTTTACTCTTCTACTCTAAAATTTGGCTTTAAGACTCTAAACTCCATGCCATGGAAGACCTGTGAGGATTCGAATCCATGGCACTCGAAAAGCTAATAGAATACAAAATAGCTTGAAGTGTTGGGGAATGATCACAAGGGCTACACCTACATATGCAACGTAAAATAAGAACAGGGATTACCATATAAATGTGAGTCCAAAGATCCATTGCAAATGTACTCATATACTAGCAACCTTCTCTTATCTTCGACACAGAACCCAATTAGCATGACCACATTACGATGTTGAGCACAACTAAGAACTTCCACCTCTGAGCAAAACTCAGGATCCCCCTGAGAACCAGCTAATCTATGCTGTTTGACAGCAACTACCTGCCCATCGGACAGGACGCCCCGGTGGACAGATCCAAAGCCACCTTCAGCCAAAAAGTTTGCTTGGGAAAATCCACCCGTGGCAAGTTCCAGTTCAGCATAACTGAACCATCTAGGAGGCTTTCCAAACACAGGTGCCTTGTGTTGACATATTGAGCATAGAGGAGGAGGCCCTAACGGTGCATTCCTGGATAGCGAAACAGCTTCTCTGACATTACCACTCAAGTCATCTGATCTGTAACTCAAGGAGCTGATCCTGGCATCCTTGTTGAGCTTAGAAAATTTATCCAGCAGTGTTTTGGATGGGGAAATGTGTGTATTATCAAGTCCTCTTGAAATTTCCTCAACTTTAGATGATGAACAGCCAACATTCAGGATGTCAGTCACCCATGGTTGAAATTCAGAGGTGGTTGAAGGACTCACGCTGCCGCTATCAGAATCAGAGCTGGTTACAACCAAATTTCTGTCTTCCTTTAGAGCTTTTGCCTCCTGTTTTTTAAGCACATCTTTTGTTGGAGGAACAAAAAATGGTGAAGTTCCAAGGTCAGAGCTTGAAACTGATGATGTTCCCACTTCAGTGGCGGTAAATGGTGTCCCAGAATCAGGGCTGCTATTTGGTGTTGCAGTTGGCACGCGTATGGAAACAGAAGGATCCACAGCATGCCTGGATTTCTTTCCTGATGGTTTATCCAGCTCCGCAGGCAATGTGCATGAGGTTCGGGGCTCTGCCTCTGGTGATCCAACCAGATTCAAACGAAGAACTTTTGCTTGAGAACGCTTCATAACCACAATGTTACATTGTAGCTCATCCATGCATCTTTTCTCCTCATGCTTCAGCTGTCTGTTTGCAGAAGACAATAGTAAGGAGGACATACCAAGGAAATCATAAATGGATGAATTACTGAATACAATGAGTTGAAAACCAGATATCTTACCCTTAAATCGGAGCGAAAAACATTTAATACAAGTTGCGAAACAAAATCCAAAATAGGAACATTTTTTAATTATTAAAAAGCATAAATAAAGTGATCATTACTTGTCCAATACAACCCAGTTTGCCTGAGCTCTCTTGGATTCAGCAGCTACTGCACCACAGGGTGAACCAGAAACAATTTTTATCTTGATGTTAACCTACATAAGACAAAATACAGATATCCACACCTTATTAACATACAAAAGCAAGCAGAATTGAACCATGGGAATACAACAATCTGATGCACTAACCTTAGCTGGATCATATACATTGTGAAGCTGAACCATCATTTGTGAACAATAGTCTGTAATATCAGATTTCTGATCCAGAGTAGTTCCATATTGCAATCTCTTGTGACCACTCGCACAGTCCCCAGCGAATATGGGAAAACCCAATATTTTCCTGCCTACAAGACGGAGATACAGAAAAGATTATCAATTTTTCCTAGTAAAAAGCTCATGAAAATTGCAGAAACAAACAAAACCAAAGAAGCAAGAAAATCAACAAAACAGAACACCCATAAAGAACACAACAAATCATGCTTAGTAATTTATCCAAACAAAAGGCATACAATATGATCAGACAAAAAATCTTTAAGCCATTGTATCCTGCCAAAAGTCAAACCTTTAATTGGAAAATTCAAAATATTGTTTACCAGGCTCAGGCATGAAATATTAACAAGCAAAATAAGGTACCAGCCATTCAAAGACAAAAAGAGAAAACCTACACTCCAGTTTAATCAAAAAGAGAAAAGAAAAAGGGAAAGTGATGGGTTATAAATAAAAAGAAAAAGCAAATTCAAATATCATCCCCAGCTTTAACCCCCCAAAAAGCCGAAAGATAAATAAATACCTCAACCAAAAGAGGAAGAGCAAGTGCTTTAAATCAAATCCTCAAATTTTGAACCAAGAACAGAGGACAAAAACAATCTCTAAAAATTTGTGCTCCAATAACCCAAAAAAAAAGAAAGAAAGAAAAAAATAATAATAAAGGATTGAGGAATCAAGAAGGATGGAATGAAATGGTACCTGGAGTATGACTGGGAACTACAACCAGCAAAGTAATGCAATCTCCAGGCTGAACAACATGAGTCAAAGCCCAAACAAGAGCAGCCCTAGAGATCTCCTTTGAAGCTTTAACAGCCACCACCACCTTCTCGCTCCCATCTCCACCCTTCCCACTCCTCACTCGCTTCGGATTCGAACCAGTACTCATCTCCAAAACCCTCAAACCCTAAACTCTCAAACCAACACTTTCATCTCCACCCCCGACCTCAAAAGAACCAAAAAGATGCCATTTTGTTCCCATCCCAAACACCCATTTTTTCTTTGCTTGTTCAAAACTAATACTAGATAAAAAGGCCAAACTTTTAGGGTTCCTACAGAATCAAAGCACAGTCCTCGTGAATGTACCCCTGTTCGTTTCTTCTTTTCCGTGGAAAAGACATAGCAAAGCAAAGCCTTGCAAACAGCTTCAAACAGTAACAAAACCAGATTCGATCATCCAAAAAAAAATACCAACAAGAAAACCCCACGAGAAAAATCAAAGAAAAAAACAGGAACGAATTGTTTCCACGTTGGAATCTTCCGATTTGGACGATCAAATGCTTGAACTGACAACTGAATGCTACAAACAAAACCCTCAATCACATCAAAAAGATAATAAAATCAAAATAACCTAACCCTCCGATTCTCCAACCCAAAATCTCGCAGAAAGCTCCTGTTTTCAATGACCTCTCATCCGAAAACTCCTCCAGAGACTCCAAATCCGAAACCCAAAGAGGAAACGAACCCTCAAACCTGGTTCACAGGCAGCAAGGTCTCATCTTTATGGTTCCATGATGGTGAGAAAGGAAACATCACCATCGCCATCGCCATGGCCGCTTGCTCCCTGCTCACTGTCAGTCTTCAGGTCTTTCTTTCGCTCTGTTTTCACTGTGTCTTGCCGTCGACCTTCTTCTCTCTACCACCAAAACTAATGCCCTTTTTTCACGCCATTATTACACTTATACCTTTTCCTTTCTTCTCCAAAGTTTGTCTTATTTATTCAATTTTAATAAAGTTTTGGGGTTTTTCCATCAAATCACACTGCTCCCATTAATTTCCCAGTTATTTCTAAATTATATTTTAATCTTTTAATATATATATATATATATATGGTAATTTGTCATCCACCTCGGTAGATTTTAAATTATTATTTGACTGGATTTTTTTATAAAAAAAATAAATCACATATATATTAAAAAAAATAAAACAGAGTGTAAACAACAACAAAAAAAAAATTCAACAATCACTTGTTATTATTACTATTATTTTTATATTTTAATTATTTTTTTATAATAAAAAAAATTACATGATAATCTTTAGATTTGATCAGATAATCTTTATATTGATTACTAAATTTCGATCTAACAGTCAAATTTGCGTAATGGTAGTTAGATTTTGATTTAAGGGCTACAACATCAATATTTTTAAATTTATTTATTGTATAGATGTATTTTGATTATGTATATATAAATTATATATATATTATTTAATTTAAAAAAATTAGTGTTCTTTACATAAAAATTGAAGCGTTTATGGAAAGAAAATCTTTGGTAGACTTAATGTTGGTATAGAGGAATAGTGCAGTTATTGGCAAGTGTTGTGAAATAAATTAAAACACAAAATTTGTGTGTGTTTCTTTATATAACCTCTGAAGTCATCTCTGTCATCCATAAACTTGTCCGCCCGTACGGGTTTATTAATTATTGATATTAATTTTTAATTTATATAATTAAAAAAACAGAGAAACAGACGTGAGAAAATGCATGCATTTTCAATTGGTAAGTCAATAATATATATATTTCAAATGGTTTATGATATGTTTCAGGCAGTTACTGTGGCCGGTAAAGTTATTGTCAGAAAAAAAAATAAAATGTAAATTGAAAATAATATTAAAATATCTGCACAATAATAAATAGTTTTAATAATATTTTCATAAATGCAAATCTAATAATAGAAAGACAATTTTTCAAACCATCTCTACATGGCATTTTAAAAAAAATATAGACAAATAAAAAAATCTCATACTTTTAAATTTAAATAATAAATTAACATAATATTTTTATAAGAAAAATAAATTATAAATATCGGAAAGTTTCAAAAACATTCCGAACAAATCCATGATATTTGAATTTATCAAATAGTCTCTTTTTTTTTATAGTTATACGTTTCGTCAGTTTATTTTATTTTATAACATATATTTCACTCTTAAAATGTATAATTTCTGTTTAGCATTACGTGTTTTTATCTAACCATGCAAGTTTTTACTTAATATATAGTATATTTTTGTTTAATGTCGGTTTTTCTGTTTAATATTAAGCATTTCCGTTTAAAATATTAAGAAGTATTTTTATCAAAGTCAGCTAGTACATTATCTAAAAATAGGCTTTTTTTTGGAAATAACAAAATTTAATAGGACAATGTGGGAATAATTGAAATTTTCAGAAATTTTTACCCATTTTTAATAGTTTATACGTGATAAATAAATAAATACATAAATAAAAATAAAATTTTGAAAAAAAAAAAGAAAAAACAGTGGAGCGGCAGCAATGAATGTTATTGCTTCAATGTTCGGCGATGGGGGGAGCACATTGGGGAATGGTCCCAAAGATTCATAATTTGATCTTTTGTTCATGAAAACCCAATCCCGATGCAGCTTTCATCAGATCACATCCGTCCATTTGGTATCAAGCACGAATATCAACGCACCGTACCTCATCCTCGTGAAAGGCAGAGCCGGGTGCTGGGCTCGAGGGTATTCTCGTAATTTAAGGCACGTAACATGGGCTTTTAATGCAGCCCGGGACCACAGGGCTTGCGGGCCCCGGCTCTCGTTACCTGTCGCCGTCATCAGGTGGGGTCACGTTAGCGGTGCCCGCTGTCAAAAGTAACGGTTAGGTTTGACGGATGATGACGTGGCTTTTTTGGCGGTACTCGCGGATCGTGTCTTTCGGGCTCCAATCCAAACCCGCCCAAAAGGCCCACTGAATTCGAGGGTTCCATGGTGGACCATAAGTGCATAGTATTTATATATTTATATATACTTCAGTGCCAACAACGAGTCAGTTTTAATCTGTGGATAATAAGTTCACATTTTGGAGTTTTTTTTTTCAGTTAATTTTTTTTTCAATATTAAATATTTTTTTTTAAAAATTTATTATTTATATTTAATATATTTTTATGATTTTTAATAAATTATATTCAAAGCATATTTTAAATAAAGATAATATTAAAAATTTAATATAATTTTTATAAATTTTATGTTACCAATTAATTTTAATTAATTTTTATTAATTAATGTGAATTAATTAAAATTGACAAGTTAAAAAAACGGATTAAGTATTATTTAGTTTATTGACACTGAATTTCTAGATATAATATTTGTGTTCTGTCAAAAATATACTGAATCTCTCGATATAATATTGGTGTCATAGGTATGAGTATATAGGCTTAGGTGTTTGATATGTTACCTCTATGTTGATGCACATACCTAATACAACTTGTTCATTTTGTTATATATATATATAACACTGATGAAATGGTTTGTCTTCACTAATCACCAAATCCAAAAGAGTTACAAATAACTTATAACAATTGAGACTATAAAAATGCATTAATTGATAATGATTGGGATTTGTATAAGAACAATAATATATTAAATTGAATTGGTTGTGTGCACGTTCAAAAATAGTTGCTTGTCCTTTACACTAAAACAAAAATAAAAATTATTGAAAGGTTGAGGAGACAAAGGCCCGGAATTAGTGTTATTTAATGACTAATGAAATGGGTTTAACACATGGTTGCTTACTAACTCTTTTTAAGTTGTTGAAAATTCCTGTTGTTTGTCTTGATTAGCATCTAATGATGGGATGATGATTTTAACTTTTGCTAAACTTTGTCTGTTTCATTTAGGGCAAAGACAGCTTTGCATCACTAATATTGGTCATTATTTATTTATTTATTTATTTTTGGTAGTTTTAGCATCTTGTTTCAAAACAATATTGTGTAAACAATGCATAGAAAAAAGATTTCCCTTTTGGGTTGGTCTAGCCAAATAATTGAATCATAATGAGCATTGCTTACTTTCTTTTATGTTAGATTGAATTGAGTGGCTCTTGAAACTTAGAAACACCGATTTAAAAATTAAGGATATGTTAGTATATATTCAAGCACAGAAGTTGATTAGTTATGCTTCTTGAAACTTTAGAAAAAAGATTTCCCTTTTGGTGGGTAGCTTTATTTGCCCGTATAAATATTTTTATTTTTTTAAGAAAATAGTATTTTTAAGAAAATTTTAGCATTCACCGACAACTTTTAGATATATTGTCATTTGATCTTCTATATAGAATATTCATGTTTTTGTCAAAAAGACGAATTTAAATATCAACTCATAGAGAATAAGACTTAAATGTGTTGAGATATTAATTCTACATCTGCAAATGTTCATAACACATAGTTTGTCCATATAATAATAATAATAATAATAATAATAATAATAATATATTATTATTATTATTATTATTATTATTATTATTATTATCGCATTTAAAAAATATGGGCCATGTTGGTTGAAGTAGTATTCCGACTTGTGAATTTAATTACAAGTAGAGGCCCAAAATTTCTTGGACTAATAATTTTCTTGGTCCATGAATTTTTTATATGATTATTGTTTGCAACCCATATTTTTATATTATTTGATGGTCAATATGATAATTTATATGCTAAAATGTATATTATAAAACCACCCACAAGCCAACGGCTGCTAGGTTAATTGGCACCGGATCCCTTACGTAGGGCTTTTGTTTTGGGGAGGACTCGAGATCGAATCCCACGTCCACACAGGGATGTGTTGAGGTAGTAATTCTGCGTCTCTGCGCACGTGTATGTCCCTGACTTACCCTTCGGGGGATGCTTGTCATCTTGTGTCAAAAAAAAAACCCACAATAAAAAAAATTTGTATTTCATTTCTCTCTACATCAAAAGCTGAGGGTTAGATATAGAGTTTTTCTAGATGCTTTAGAATTTGTTAAGTAGAATTTTGGGTGCCAAATACTTATTTTTCCCAAATTTAATGGGCCAAGTGAATAACATTTGGGAAATCATTATTTGTTTTGTTTTATGAATAAATATTGGAATTGGGCCGGCTCAGGCCAACTTATAAAACCTTGCTCTTTTGCAAAGATAGTTCTCACATCGATGATTGATAAAAAAATCTACATACTTATATATGACCTCCATCTTTTTTGTCTATTCCGAGTTGTATTTTTTTTAATACCAAATATTTGCGCTACTCTTCGCTAAGACATATTGACACTTGAAATTATTATGTGAAAATGTGACATTTAACATATCTAATCCCCCATTTAAAAGTCATTACTTATATTTATTATATATACATATATTTAAAGTAGACGTATAATCTACTTTGAGAGCATTTCAAGAAGTAATTATGAATTTTTTAAAAAAATATTATTGTACTTAAATATTAGTTTATATTAATTATGGTATTAGTAATAGAAAGATTTAATTGCAATTATTAATTTTAAAATAAATATTCCACTAAACCTTTCATAAACCATTATAGTGATTGAAAAACATTTATTTTATGTAAAATGTATGCCTATATGAATATTAATCATGATTATTTTTAGCCAATTTGCAAGTCATAATTGAAAATGGGGTTTTTGTCATGGTTTATCAAAATATAAAAACTTAAAGGTTGAGAGATAACGGAGTGTATTTCTAAAAAATATTATCACAATTCTAAGGTTAGTTGTTTTGTTTTTGATTTTTTTAATGAGTTGTAGAAGAGGTTGTGATATCTTTTATTATGTCATTAAATTTTTTTTACTCTTTTATTTTCCTACTAATTTTTTTAATAAATCTCCTCTGTATATTGTTTCATTTGTGCTTGCTTTGCATGATGCTATAATTTCATTAATTAAAATACTTTATTTGTATTTCAAATTATATATGTATGCAATATTACTTTGGGATTATCAAAATTGTATAAAAAAAAAAAAAACACACGGACAAAGGGGATTAGTTTTAATCAAATTAATTGCATGCTATAATAAAGACAAATAATACAAATAATAGACTTATTTTATTTTATTTTTTTGAATTTTCTTTTTGTAGTTTATTGTTAAGTATTCTAATCTAAGTTAATAATATTATTATTCAAATTAAAATCAATTAATGACTATTAAATATTAATGCATTAAACTAAAAACTATAGCAACAAAAATTTTAAGATATCAAAGAGTAACTATTAACATTTTTTGCCTAGACATTTAAATTAAAACTAAGAATTAACTTTTAAATTATATTATTTCAAATATATATATATATAAGCTCCATGTGGGCTCTATTTATTCAAGGTAATAAGAGCTGTGGAGTGAGGATACGACAAGATAAAAGAAAGATGCTATATTTAATAAATAAAATAAGCATGTTTTTATTTATTTTTTATACTTTTAAAAATATTTGTACTTTTTATTATATATAAGCTTGCCCATTATTAAATACAGAGTGTGACTTTAATCATAATATTTACTGGTAATTACCAAAGAAACCCCCAAAGTTTACAATATTCACAAAAAATCCCCACGAATTTTGATAACCCTAAAAAACCCCTCCTTTTCTATAGAATGAATTTCAAACCCCCCAGGGCTGTAACGGAGATTGACGGAGTTAAATTTGAATTTATTTGACGAAATTGCCCTTACGTGGGAAGTTGTGAAATCGCGAGTTGGTTTGACGGTAATGCCCTTACGTGGAATGATGTTACCGCTTATAGAGGAAGCCGGTTATTTTTCTTTGTTTATTACCGAGAGGGCACCATTTACGCCGCCGGTTAACTGCGATCATCGCATCTTCATCTTTTCCGTTTCCGAAGTTGTCGTTGTTGGCTGGGTTATTTGCGATCATCTCCTCTTCACCTTTTCCGTTTCCGAAGTTGTCATTGGCTGGGTTATTTGTGATCATCGCCTCTTCACCCTTGTCTGGAAGGAGAACTCCCGCTCAAGGCTTCGGAATTTCATCAGTTTTCACACCAAGGTAAGGAGGCCGTTGATGAATCTGATGGTTGACTTTTTCTGTGTGATAAATCTGATTTTGTGTTTTATAATGTTGTCTCCGTTTAACAATTTATGTCTCCGTTTAAGTATTGAGTTTACTGTTTAACTATTTTGCTTTCTGTTTAACTATACGACTCTAAACAGATGTATTGTTCTTCTTGTAGGGTTTTGGTCATGGCAGTCAACCTAGTTAACGGTCGATGCTACTTGACACCTGTTGTCGAGACTCTGAGTGAATTGAAAGCTCACATGAGTGGACGTCACTGGGAGATCATTAGAAGGACACCGTTCGCGGCTTTGACCGAGATTGAAGCCGTCCTCCAAGAGAGAACCCTTCTTGATTCTCTGCTGCAGAGGTTTGATGACCGCAGCAACAAATTCAGGATCGGGGCAAGCCTGGTCAGTTTCAGGCCTCAAGATGTGGCTCTCATCCTGGGGCTACGGTGTGTTGGAGACGCTGTCGTGTTCCACAAGAAGAAACCACGCTCGGCATTCGAGTCGAGGTTTCTATCAAAAGCGTACGAGAGAAATAAAGACTCCATCAAGAAAACACTTGAGCAGGTAGTTCGGCAGAGGGGGGAAGAGGAGAATTTTGTAAAACTCCTCATGGTGTACCTCATGGGTACTATCCTCTTCCCGAACACCTCCTGCTCTGTTCCAATCTGGATCGTAGACTATGTCGACGACCTAGCGGGAATGGGACGATATGCATGGGCGCAAGCGACCCACAAGTGGATGATGGAGGACGTTCCACAAGCGGCCGCTCGAGTGCAAGCGAGGTGCGCCGGGAACAAGACCAACACGGGGTATGTCAAAGGTTGCTCGGTTGCGCTAACGACTTGGTTCTATGAGCTCACCGGAACCGGCAAGAAGATTCGTTTTGGCAAGACCCCGAGGATCCTGTGCTACGGTGAGACTGCCTGTCGATCCCGCTGGCGATGTCGACAGGATAATAGAATCTCTTGCCAGTGAAGTCCCTTCGTTGGAGGCACTGGCACCGGCAACGAAGGAGGACACAGTCCAGGTGACAGTATCCCTGGAATCGAACAAAGACGCTGTCGTGTTACCGGCACCGGCACCGGCACCGGATAAAGACTCTGTGGCAGTACCGGAGTCTAATAAAGTTGCTGCAGCAGGTACGGGAAATAAACAGGCTGCCACCGAAGGGCAAGGAGCTGTCAACGAGCAAAGAACGCTCACTCAAGCTGAGAGGACACTCCTTGCAAATCAACAATTCGATGACGTGCCGAAGAACTTTCTTCCGAAGAAGAAGAAATATGCCGGGTTACCGCGTCTTTCGAAATTCGAACAGGAAATCATATCGGTATTCTTAAACTGTTATATGGACTCGTAAGTTCCGTTTAACTATCTATGTTATCATTTAAGTAGTTTACTTTTATATTTAACTATCCGATTTATTAATCAACTAGGTTATATATCTGTTTAAGTATGTTAGAATGTAATTTGTTTAATTTTTCGTTTAAATGTCAGGACTATCGTATGGAGGAATGATTATGTTTTCACTACACGAGCCAACGTGTTCACGTTGTTGGACGGGAAGGAAATGGTGACAGACGACGTCGTCGACGTTCTGGTCTGCATCATCCAGAAAGCGCTGAAGAGATCGCGGTCTCCTTACAAGAAACGCGCTGCCATCACTCGGCCACTGGCCCTGTGCCTGTCCAAACAAGAGGACACGGCGGAAGACGCTCTCAGCATGATCGACGATGCTGCGCGGAACGTCCATGATGTCGACATCGTGATCATGCCAATAATTTTAAATGGCCATTTCCACGTCATCGTGCTGGACAACGTCAAACGAGAGTACAGGCATTACTCCTCTTGCGAGAGTGAGGAATACGACAGAGACGCGATCGATATGGTGAGCTACAAGTCACGTATAGCACACACATCGGATTTCGTATTTGTCCATACTAACTTTAAAGCTTATTTCGTTACAGCGGAAACTATTCGAAAATTGCGTCGAGATGGAATTGGGCGTGTCGGCGATGTCCTCGTACCCCATGATTCACGATAGGAGTGCTCCACGACAAAAAAAAGGAACTGTCGACTGCGCAGTGTACGCGATGCGGTTCATTGAGCTGATTCTAAATGGTGAAAAGCTACGCCTACCACAAGCGGATGTCCCTTACCTACGAGCGAAGTTTGTCGCACGCATACTCATCGATGGGAGTCCAGCCGGTGTCAAGGACAAAGCCGAGAAGAGTACCGCATCCGATGCACAAGAATAAATTAGTTTGTTAAATACAATGTAAATTTTATTCGTTAGTGTTTACGTTTAGAAATACATGTTTGACTAAGAATGTCTGTGTTTAAATACAAAGGTCTCTGTTTAAACACAAAGGTCCCTGTTTAAATATAAAGGTCTCTGTTTAAATATAAATATCTTGGATTACGTAAGTAAGCTTGTGTGTCATAAACACTGATTGAGAAATAGACAAGTTTTTGTTTGAACTCTGCATGGGAATTCGTGGGAGTGTGACGTGGTATGATCGTAACGGTCACTGCAATAATTTCGGCTTGTTGGGAGGAGAACAGGGATTTTGAAATATATTCTCTACTCCGCACTGTATGCCCGGAATTAACCTTTCGGTCATTGTCTCGACGGAGGGCTTATGGTGGCAACCCTAGTTAATGGCCGATGCTCCATGGCAGCGGTTGCGGACACGATGGATGGCTTGAAGGTTTACATGAATGGACAGCACTGGGAACTTATACGATTGACACCGTTCGAAGCATTTACTGAGGTGGGAGCGGTATTCCACGATAGGGCCCTTCTTGATTTTTTGTTGCAAAGGTACGATGACCGCACAAATAAATTCAGGATCGGGGCAAGCATGGTAAGTTTCAGGCCTGAAGATGTCGCCGTCGTTCTTGGTCTGCGTTGCGATGGAGAGGAAGTCGTCTTCCAGAAGAAGAAATCACGCTCATCTTTCCAAGAGAGGTATTTCTCCAAAAGCTACGAAAGACACAGCGACTCTATCAAGAGCACTCTTGAGCAACTTGTTCGGCAGAGTGGGGAAGAGGAAAATTTCGTCAAACTCCTGATGGTGTACCTTATGGGTACAGTCCTCTTCCCAAATACATCATGCTCGGTGATTACGTCGATGATCTACCTGGTATGGGCCGATACGCTTGGGCGCAAGCGACGCACAAGTGGCTTATGGATGGCGTCCCACTAGCTGCCGCAAGAGTGCGAGCAAGATGCGCCGGGGAGAAGATCCAGACGGGGTTCGTGAAGGGTTGTTCGCTCGCATTGAACATATGGTTTTACGAGCTAACCGGTTGTGGAAACAAAGTGAATACTAGCAAGACACCAACGATGCTGTGTTACGACAAGCAAGGGTCTATACAAACCATTTTGCCATCTCTGGAAGGAAAGAAGGTACATATATCGAAGTCTCTATTTAACTATATGGATTAATCTTTAACTATATCAGTTACCGTTTAGATTTATACTTCTTTGTTTAACACAACATGGTCTCCATAACTTTGTCGGATGTATCTTAGTTTCGTGAGCTGGTTACCGCGAATGCGAATGCGAATGAAGATATAAGTGTTGGGGCCGCCCGCCAGACAATGCAAGATGAAACTCCAATCTCTTCCGCGCGCGTAAGCCCCCATTCTCGTAATACGGCCCCACAGACCTGGGAAGCCACCCCGACGGCACGAAGCGACGATGTCACCGCACGTCTGCTGCAGGCGTGTCAGTTATTGACAACCGAGTTCCCTCAGCTTGTTGCTCGGGTTGACGCAATGGAAGGACGGGCACAATCGACTGCGCCGTCCATACAAACAAATGAACTTCCCGGTTCGGATGCCCCGGAGGTAGTCCCGGCGAATGCGGTTGCCTTCATTGAGATGAGCTCGGAAATTGACTCCGATGAGGTTATTGGGGCCTCCATTCGCAGACGGTCACACTCGAGGAGACGTACGAAAAAAACACAAACAACGAAGCGAATCTACCCGCAGGCTGCCGACGAGACAATGCCAGCATCAGAGACAGACAGAGATCCGGGGTACGACGTCGTAGTGGCCGTATCGCAGACAGACAATAGCAACAATGAACCATACGACCAGGTACGGCACGTCTTCATTCCAGTGAAAAAAAATACCCCGGGTACTCGCGTCTCGACATATTCGAGCAAGAGTTAATAACGATCTTCGCCAACTGCTATATTGACGAGTATGTATGTAGTTCGTACATGTGAGGTTAAATATTAACATTACGCCTTAGAAATCGACATTATCCTTTAGCACTATATTTTTACGTTTAACTTAAGCTTTCAACATATAAATATGTCTGTCTGTGTTTAACTATACCTGTTACCATTTAACCGCAGCACCATCGTCTGGAGTAATGCCGTTGTCAGCGCCACACGAGAACAACTATTCACTATGCTAGAAGGGAAGGAAATGGTGCCCGACGAGTTGATGGACGCGTTCGTATGCATAATGCAAAAGTCCATGAAGAGGGTACCATACCCTTATAAGAAGCGCGCCTCCATTACACGTCCACTGGCACTGTTTATGTCCAAGGTTCCTGACGCGTGCGAATTGTCGCTCGATATGATCGGAGACGCCGCGCGAAACCTGCATGAAGTTGACATTGTTATCTTTCCAATAATCATTAACGGCCGCGTCCATGTGGTGGTGCTGGACAATGAGAAGCAGGAATACAGGCATTATTCCTCATGCCTTTGCGATGATTACATCAGAGACGCGTTTGAAATGGTACGTTCCTTAGACATAGTCACAGGTTCATGAATAGTAATTTAATAGCATCAGTTTGTATATCTCAACAGCGGCAACTATTTGACTACTGTGTCGATATGGAGTTCAGCAACGCGGTGACTATGCTGTACCCGCTAATTCACGACGGTGACACCCCACCACAGAGACGAGGAAGTGTCGACTGCGCTGTTTATTTGATACGATTTATCGAGCAAATGCTCGAAGGTGAGGAGCTACGCGTTGCTAGAAAGGATGTACCATACTTCCGATTAAAGTATGTTGCCCGCATACTTTTCGAAGGTCGAAGAACCGGGATCTTAGAAAGAGGCGAGTCTTCGACTATGGAGGGGAAACCGACTTGAGTTACTGTTTTAAATTATTCTGTTTAACTAAATATGTTATTTTTGAAACCCACTCGTTTCTGTATAACTATTTCCGTCTTTGTTTAAATAATGCGGCTCTGTTTAATAGACAGATTTGTAATCTTGAATTTAACATGTTTACGGAGAAAACGATAATAACTTTATTGTGAAAACGAGAATAACTGGTTACATATCATCATCGTCTAAAAATGGACACGTCTTGCGCAAGTTCATCATCATCGTCTTCGTCTTCAAGCGTGAATTGAACAGGTTTTTGTAACTCTATAATCTAGTCACTCCACTCGAAGGCAAATTTGATTTATGTATAACTATAAGTGTATATATTTAATTTTATAAGTTTCTATTTAAACATCAGCATGGCCATTGTACTACCGGAATTTTAGTCCTTTAACAATAATATTTTTATGCTGAAAAGCAACCGTTTGTGTTTAAATATTAAACATAGAGACAGTTTTACACATGAAATGAAATATGTTTATTGCAAATACGAGAATAACTGATTACATAACAAACAAGGCCACGTTTATTGCAAATACGAGAATAAATATTAAACAAAGACACGTTTTAAAACAATTGATGAGATATCTGATCCACCAGGACATGAGCAAGATGCAACTCGGCGATGTAATCGTTGGAATCTTGCACATCAGAGGGTTCGCAGGCAGTTGTTCAAATTGCAAGTTCAACAACCACCTGGGAAGCCTCTGATCTCGAAGAATACTCCGATTACATCGCCAAGATGTGTCCCGCCGATCCCCTGGTCGAGCAGATGTCACATCAATTGTTTTTTGTAACTTTATCCCTGGCCATTGTACTATCTTCGCCTGCAAAATCTGATGGTGTCTAGAAACCTTCATAAAGTTTTAAAACAATTGATGGGATATCTAATCGCACAGGGGATGTCCAGGATGCATATCATCAATGTCATCGCCGGAGTCTTGCAAGTTGAACAACCACCTGCAGATTCTCTGATCTTCAAGGATACTCCGATTTCATTGACGATATGTGTCCCGGCGATCCCCTGGTCGAGCAGATGTCGCATCAATTGTTTTTGTAACTTTATAATCTAATCACTCCACTCGAAGGCAATTTATACAGTAGATACATTATATGTGCACGGGAAATGGAAGGGTCGTTCAACTTGGCTACTTCAATTCAGGAGATACATTAAATGTCTTTCAATGAGAATTCCAAGGGTCGATCAATTTTGACCGGACAACTACGCTTCGGTATTATATGTGTTACATGTCTATGTTATCCCTTAAACAAAACGTTCTCCATTTAATTTTAACTTAACCCATTTAAATATTAATGTCTCCCTTTAACAACAATTGTTACTCATTAAAATAATATATTTATGTTTAAACTTACTGTGTAAATATCAAACATATAGACATAAATATGCTTATTATGAGTTAAAATAGGTGTTTATTTACAATGGCTAGTCGGCGACAGGTTCATTACAAGATCTACGATTATGGCCGGACGCGTGGCAGCGGCTGCACCGTAACTCGCGGACCGCGTACGCTTGCGACTCGAGCCGCTTCCGTTTGGGTCGCCCAGGTTGCCTTCTCGTCGCAGGCGGACGCAGATGGAGTTCTCGATTGTTGTCCGTAGGCTTGTCATCGTCTGGTATAGGGAAAATAGCGTCCGTATACGTAAGTTTGTATGTCTCCACGGTGAAGTACCGGCTAATAAATTGATGAACGTTGGTGTCTGTCTGCATTATTGCAGCGCAAGCGTGTGTGCACGGGATACCATAAATTTGCCACCTGCGACATGAGCATGTTCTACCCGATAGATCGACGGAGTTGCTGCAATGGTCAACGACTTCGTAACGATCATCGACACAACGACCAACATAAAGATTTCGGCTTTCCGCAACCAGTTCGTCTACCTTCCTATGTATATCGGGGCACAAGTACGTGTCCCATTTATTCGCTTGCTCACGACGTGTGCGTAACATCCGCATTAATTTGAACCTGTATCATAACAAATTATAATTGATTGTTAACGTAAGCAAAGAATACGTAAACATAAACGTGGATAGTTAAACGAAAACAATTATAGTTAAATAGTAACAAACATAGTTAAACACAGACCATTATAGGCACATGTAAAGTAAACGAAGTTAAAGACTGACGAAGATGTTTAAACAGATCGAAGGAATCAAACATTCAAATACCGTATGGAGTCGACCATTCTCGTAACGGGTAAATGGCGAGCTTCTTTTATCCATGCATTGAAGGACTCTGCGACATTTGAATACATATTGCCCCAACGTTGTCCTTTGAACAAAAAATTACACCAATGTGACAAATCTGACTTTTGAAGCAGCCAGCGATGTGCTTCTGGTGATATGCCCCGCAATTCATTCACCGTATCATCAAATTCTTTACTCGTTGATGCCCACGCAATACGAAAGCATATGGACCAGCACTCGTCCTTCAATGCCCTACCAAGTCCGCCATTGGCTTTCATAAAATTGGCCTCCAAGTGTCGAAGGCAATAGGCATGTGGGGAAGAGGGGAAGACCCTAGCAATGGCGTTCACAAGCCCCTTAGACCTGTCAGACACAAACGTAATAATCTCTTCATAATCGCCTTCATCGTATAACGCATCACCTAACTTGGAAATGAACCACGTCCAATTCGCATCTGTCTCGTTGTCGACGATACCGAAGGCCAAGTGGAAAAACCCATTGTTTCCATCTTTGCCTGTGGCGCCCAGCAACGTGCCACGATATTTCCCAAGAAGATGGGTACCGTCGACAAACACGCACGGAACGAGAAGAATGCACGTTTAAAACAGTCACCGTCTCTTTCTACAATCGCAATGCTGTCGGGATTTGTCTCAGCCACCTTATAGACGTACCAGAGCAGCAGATCATAGCTGGAGACGTCGCTGCCGTCGAGGATCACCCGGGCACGCTCTTTACCCAACCAGGCTTGCTTGTATGGAATGTGGACACCGTGTTCCCGTAACATGTCCTTCTGAATGTCGATTGGCCTGTACAATGGCTGGCCTTTAAGCTTATCAATAACTCGAGCGCTTACCCATTTTTTCGACGCTTTAGGATGTGACACCGAGCCAATTCCACCACCGCAAGTGTGTGACGGGTGCATTGTCTTTATTCTGAACGTATTTTTATTGTATTCCTTTGATGCATGAAGGCGCCAGCGACAACCAACGGCAGCGCATTCTACAGTCACCCTGTGTTTCTCATTCTTTACGAATTTGAAGTCAAAATTCCTCTTGATTGCAAAATTCCGAAGCGCGTCTCTGAAATGTTCAACGTCTACGAAACGTTGTCCGATATCCAACGACAACACTTCGGAATGATCCGAGGAGGACGGAAGGCATGCTGCCGCGTTCGGGTCGCCATCAGATGGAACAGGTGCGCTGGCAAAATCAGAATTCCTGCCAACACTTCAGACAAACGGAAAACATCAGTAACTTAATCGGAAACAAAATAAGTTCACTTCAAACAAGTATATTTAAACTAAAACATAATAAGTTAAACACAGACACAAATTTTTAAACGGTAAAATATATGTTTAAACGGGAACGGGGATGAGACCGGTTAACAAGCATAACTTATTGGTTTCCCACGGGAACTTATTTTTTTAAAAGGAAACTGGAATACTTAAACGGTAACTATAATAATTAAACGGTAAATATAATAATTAGGCGAACACATATGACTTTAAGAGTAAAGATGAAGGATAAGAACTTTACAATGACAAGAATTCGTTTTGACTATGATGCGACAATGGCACATCATCTGTCTCAACAACGAGATCGACTGCAGCGCATTTGAAGAGTGAGTATACATGACACATGCGCTGGAAGTCAACCTCATTTTCTATTGGGCAAATCGTTTTATGTCCATCGGGTGTGATAAACTTCACCCTAACATGGGAAACATCAAGACCCCATCGGTCACATATCTCCGCTACGATTGAATCCCAACAAGTCTGTGCCGTGAACACTAGCACTCGTCCCTCCCCGTTGTATCTTGCAATTGCACAAAAACTCTCCATTAAAAACCTGCATGTAAATAAATATAAATTGGTACTCTCTCTTAAAGGATGATCAAACAGAGACAAAAAGGAAGACATTCTCACCTTATCTCCCCTTATCGGACAACCGGCGGAGTTCAAACGAATGCGAACGATGACACTTCCAAACTTTGTTTCAGAAAATTCAATACAAGAAGGAATGAAAAAGATTGACAAAAGCCAAATAAAAAATGTTTAACATGATGTGACTGGGCGGTTGTTTTCCCACCATTTACAAGGGTACACACGGAATTTCACAGCATAAACCTTGTACAAATGAACGACAGGGGGTAAAAATGAAATAAAACACTAACGGAAGGGCTTTCTGGGGTATTGCAAACTTGCAGGGGCTGTCTGGGAAAGTTTGCAATTCCCGAGGGGTGAATAGTAATTTTCCCTAATATCTAATTTATAAAATATAAAATACTATAAATGATAATTTTCTAATTTTCTAATTTAATTAATTTGGTTTTTGATTTAATATTAATTTTTCTGTTATAATTGAGCTGATTAATTTTAATATCTTTTTGAATAAATATGGGCAAATTATAAACTCTTAATTATTGATTTAGAGGAATATGAATTTAGATAGCCTAACATTTTAAAATTGAATTTATCATTAGTTAATAAAATTATTTTTTTATTTATATAAAACTTAAGCTAAAATCAAATTTAAAAATAATACACATGATACACATTGATTTCTTTTATTTACCAAAAAAAAACAATGATTTTTTCCCCTATATTTCTTAAACATAACTACTGTTTAACCAGGTCAAATATACGAGTCGCTTCGGCACTAAAGGTGAATGTCAGAATATAAAATCACATCTCAATTATGAAGTGTATCATTTGAAGACCATTAACAAGCAACTCAAAATCTTATCTTTGAGCAATTTAATTATTTTTTTTTGAAAAATTAAGTTTGAAAAATCAAATCTCCCTTGAAACAGGGCTTGTTGCAATGATAAAATCAAGTCTCAATATGGAGACATTGACAGTTCAACCACATTCTAAAAATGGTTGAATATTTAGTATGTATTTAGAGTGAATTGTCCACATCATCTAAAAAAATCACATCTCAACACTGTATTATTTGTTTTTGTTTGTTAGATTTTCTGATGAATGATTGATTATTTGTTTTCTCATTATATCTTTCTTCTTGTATTTATTTATTTATTTATTTGTTAATAAATAGATAAGGGTTAATTTTTCAGGAAGTCACCAAACTTTGACTTATTATCACTTCGGTCATCCAACTTCAAAACATATCAAAGTGGTCATTAAAATTCTAATTCATATCACCCAGCAGTCACCCGTGGCTTTCCAGCCTAAATTAGTCTACGTGGCCGCCGAAAAAACTGAGGCACCTCAGTTTTTTCGGCGGCCACGTAGATTAATTTGAGCTGGAAAGCTACGGGTGACTATGGTACCTCAGTTTTTTTGGCGGTCACGTAGACTAATTTGGGCTGGAAAACCACGAGTGACTGTCCGGTGATATGAATTAGAATTTAAGTGACTACTTTGATATGTTTTAGAGTTAGATAACCAAAGTGATAATAAGTCAAAGTTTGGTGACTTCCTGAAAAATTAACCCAAATAGATAATAAACATCTCTTATGTAAAAAAAATTAGAGATGTGCATAAATATGAAGTTAATACCACAACACACTTTACATGAGTTTAGGTGTTTAATTCCATGTCTTTTTTTGAAATAAAAACTTTATGCAAAAAAATCCAACGTCAATAAATTAAAACACGGCTGACTACTTGCTTTATTTTTATCTATGTGATTTTTTTTAAATAAAAAAATTAATACACGAACTCTAATCACAATGATCTGTGTTTTAAATCGGCATGGACCCAATAAAATATATATCCCTATCTATCTATATGACTATATAAATATTTATATTTGTAAGCATTTGATTTGATCTTGATAGCATGCCTTATATATGACTATATAAATATTTATATCTGTACGCATTTGATTTGATCTTGATAGCATGCATTAAATTAATTGTTGTTCTTCAACAAATTTCTGAATTTTTTTTTCATGTCAGTTGGACATTATAATGGCTCTACCATTATAATATGTACTTCTTGATTAAAGAGCAGTATTTGAGTGGACATAATCAGTGATAACTTTTTGGTCCACCAACAGATTTCCAGCTTTTTCCACTGATAAAGTAGCAGACACAAAGCTCTTCTTTGCAAATCAATAGAATAGTTTCAATGAAGAAATTCATGGGTATATTTATTTGTTTATTTATTTATTTATTTATAATCTCTACTTTCTTTGTATCATTCCTGTAATTTTGGTTTACAGGTGATCATTCATGCATTTTCAGTGGAGAATTTAGTATGGACTCTTCATGCACTCAAAGGATATTGATAGATGTTCTTGATCTTGTTCTTCTTGTGATTTACTGTTTGGTTTCTTTGGTTGTGATCTTTCTCAGAAGACAAAATGGTAATGAAAAGATTGAAAACATTGAAAACAGAACTAGAAACTGGTTTTTTGTGGTTGTTTCAGCTTGTTCTGCTGTTATTAGCATTGCTAACTTCATTGCTGCTGCATGGATTGCATTTGATGATAAACATGAATTCAAGCATCTTGATTGGGTGGTTTATGGTTTGAGAGGATTCATTTGGGCAGGCTTTGCATTATCTTTGAACATTCACAGAACCAGGTTGGTGAAAACCATTGCTTTGATTTGGTGGTTATCTTCTTGTCTGCTTGTCTCTATCATAAACATTGAATCAATGGTGAATGGTGATGTTCTTTCGGTCTTCGATTCGATAACATGGGTTGTGAGTTTGCTGCTGTTCTTCTCTGCCTTGAGACTCATACTGGGCAAAGAAAGGAATTCTGAAAACAACACTATATCTGAACATCTTCTAGTTTCTGAAGATGGTGATAATGGAACCATGTTCAGCAATGCCAGTCTCTGGAGCAAGCTGACATTTTCATGGATGAATCCATTGATGAGTTTGGGTCACTCTAAATCCTTGGATCTCAATGACATTCCTCCATTAGACTCTGAGGATGATGCACTTGTTGCATTTCAAGCATTTTGTCATGCATGGCACCATGAAAAGCAGAAAAACAGCAACAAATCAATGAAACAAAACTTGATTTTCTTTGCATTGGTTAGATGTTACATGAAGGAAATGTTATTGATAGGATTTTACTCATTTCTGAAAGCAATTTCCACAGTGGCTTTACCACCTTTGCTCTATGCTCTGGTGCAATACTCAAACAATGCAAATGGTGATCTCTCATTGGGAATCACATTAGTAGTGTGTCTGCTTGTTGTGAAGGTTGTGGAGTCTCTTACTCAAAGGCACTGGTTTTTCTATTCCAGACGGTGTGGAATGAGGATGAGATCGGCTTTAATGGCTGCCGTGTTTCAGAAACAGATTAAGCTTTCTAGCTTAGGCAGGACACGGCATTCTGCTGGGGAGATTACAAGCTACATCGCCGTTGATGCTTATCGGCTCGGAGAATTCCCTTGGTGGTTCCATACGGCATGGAGCCTTCCTCTCCAACTATGTTTCTCAATTGCATTACTTTTTTGGATTGTTGGATTAGGAGCTCTTCCAGGGCTTGTTCTTCTAATCATCTGTGCAATTCTCAATGTTCCTTTTGGCAAGATGTTGCAAGCTTATCAATCAAACTTCATGGTTGCCCAGGATGAAAGATTGAGAGCAACATCTGAAGTACTGAACAGCATGAAAATCATCAAATTGCAGTCATGGGAAGAGAAATTCAGAACCATGATTCAATTTCTCAGAGACATTGAATTCAAATGGTTGGGAGAGATACAAATTAAGAAGGCTTATGGCGCTGCAATTTACTGGATTTCTCCAACTGTTGTTTCAGCAGCTATTTTTGCAGGATCTGCAGCAATGAGAAGTGCTCCTTTGAATGCGAGTACTATTTTCACTATTCTTGCAACTTTGCGCCTAATCTCCCAACCGGTGAGAATGTTGCCTGAGGCTTTATCTGCCTTAATTCAAGTAAAGGTGTCACTGGACCGTCTCGATATTTTTCTACTCGAGGATGAGATCGAGCAAACAAATACAACGAGGAATTTCATTCAAACTGCAGATACGCTAAGTGTTAAGATTGATAATGGAGTGTTCAGCTGGGATTCAAGTTCAGTGTATCCAACATTAGAAAGTATTGATTTGAATGTATGCAGAGGAGAAAAAGTGGCAATTGTTGGATCTGTAGGAGCTGGAAAATCATCGGTGTTATGCGCTATACTCGGAGAAATACCAAAACTCTCAGGATCAGTAAGCTTATTAATAACCAGTAAATTAGTTCCTTGTTGCATAGATTATTAACCTGAAAATTTTTATTTCTTTTGCAGGTTGAAGTGTATGGTTCCATTGCCTATGTTTCACAGAGTGCGTGGATTCAAAGCGGGACAATTCGCGACAATATTTTATTTGGGAAGCTGATGAACAAGAAAAACTATGAAAAGGCTATCAAAGCTTGTGCATTGGATCATGATTTGAATACATTTCCTTATGGAGATCTTACTGAGATTGGTCAGAGAGGTATTAATCTGAGTGGTGGTCAGAAACAAAGGATTCAACTTGCTAGAGCTGTTTACAATGACGCCGATATTTATCTTTTGGATGATCCTTTCAGTGCAGTTGATGCACACACAGCTGCAATTCTCTTTAAGGTAACCGGAATATATATGTTTTCTTTAAATTTCTTTTGTATATCTGTCTGCAGAAAAATTGAACATCAAATTGAATGAAAAGAAATGCTGATTTGCAGGAATGTGTCATGGCTGCTCTTGATAAGAAGACTGTCATTCTTGTGACTCATCAAATTGATTTTTTGAATCAAGTTGATAGAATTCTGGTAAATTGCTCTCTTTTCAGTTGAATTCTAGAAAACAAATGTCAACATTTTATATTTTGTTTTTCTGCTGCAGGTTATGGAAAGTGGGCAAATCAAACAAGCAGGGGAATATGAAGAGCTTGTAAGATCAGGAATGGCATTCGAAAAATTAGTGAACTATCATCAATCTGCAAAAATAGTTTTAGATCCTGCAAAACCTCTCAAGAGTATTAAAAAACCAGAAGAGATTGAAAATCAAATTGAAGTTCAGTACGAAATTCCGATTGAAAACAAAGGAACAGCTCAACTCACAGAAGACGAAGAAACAGAGTTTGGAAGCCTTGGATGGAAACCTTATAGAGATTACATCAGTGTCTCAAGGGGTTACTTTCTTTTTTTTACAGTTATTTTCACCCAAACAATCTTTACAATTATGCAAACAATGTCATCATATTGGTTAGCAATTGCAATCCAAATGCATAATCTTAATGAAAGCATTTTGATTGGAGTTTATACGGTGATTTCGGCTCTTAGTTGCTTGCTTGCATTCACAAGGAGTTGGTTTGCAGCTCATCTTGGATTGAAGGCCTCAAAGGAATTCTTTTGTGGATTTATGGATTCAGTGTTCATAGCTCCCATGTTGTTCTTTGATTCAACTCCGGTGGGAAGGATTTTAACTCGGGTAAAATTAACTTCTTCATCTCTCATTTAATTCTCCGACTTAATTTTCATCGATATGTAAAATTTAGATGATGAATGCAGGCATCTTCAGATATGAGCATTATTGACTTTGACATACCGTACTCCATGGTCTTCGCACTCGCTGGTTGGATTGAACTTCTGACCACTGTAATCTTCCTAGCCATTGTAACATGGCAAGTGCTTATCGTCGCTATTCCAGTGATGATTTTGGTTGTTTACATTCAGGTAAAGACTAAGATTTTTATTCGAAATAATGAGGCAACAAACATCTGATTTTTATCGTCTGCTTTGAATATAAAGAGGTACTATTTAGCTTCAGCAAGGGAGCTAGTGAGGATAAATGGAACAACAAAAGCACCAGTTACTAGCTTTGCAGCAGAAACATTGCTTGGTGTTGTCACAATAAGAGCTTATGCAATGGATGAGAGTTTCATCAGTAAAAACATGCAGCTAATCAACACCGATGCCAAGCTATTTTTTCACACGATCGCGTCAATGGAATGGGTGCTAATACGAGTAGAGGCACTGCAGAATTTGATCGTTCTTGCTTCAGCTCTTTCTATTGTCTTAATTCCTCAGGGAACAATTGCACCAGGTACTGTTTGATTGTTTGCAGGCATTCTACTGCCTGTGTTACTGTATTTCATGGTTGAATTCATTGCAGGATTCGTCGGTCTGTCCTTATCTTGCAGCTTGTGGCTTACTAGCATTCAAGTATTTCTGACTAGATGGTACTCGGTATTAGAGAATTCAATCATATCTATTGAAAGGATCAAACAGTATATGCACATTCAGTCTGAACCTCCGGCAATCATAGATGGACATAGGCCACCACATTCATGGCCACAAGAAGGAAATATCGAGTTTTCCGAGCTGAAAGTGAGGAAATATAACAGACATGCTCATCTATAACTGTTATTCTTTCTTTTTTTATAGCACTGAACACTCACATTCTTTGGGTTTATTAATGAAACAGGTTCAGTATCGGCGAAATTCTCCGCTTGTGCTCAAAGGTATCACATGTGCATTTATGGCAGGACAAAAAATCGGAGTTGTTGGAAGGACCGGGAGTGGGAAGACGACAATGATAAGCGCTTTGTTTCGCCTTGTGGAGCCTGTGAGTGGTACAATCTTTATCGATGGCCTTGATATATGTTCGATAGGCCTAAAAGATCTAAGGATGAAGCTAAGCATTATTCCACAAGAACCAACTCTCTTCAAAGGGAGTGTGAGAACTAATTTAGATCCACTTGGCCTTTACACTGACAAAGATATTTGGGAGGTAATCAAATTAACTGGTTGTTTTCATTTCACTGAAACACAAATTCATGCAGTAAAATTTTTCATTGTTTTACAGGCTTTAGAGAAATGTCAACTGAAACACACCATATGCAAGCTTCCGGCACTTCTTGATTCATCAGGTAATTGAATTAGTTTTTCTCATATGATCAGATTTTTTGTAAACATTAACATTGTTAACATTTATTCTGCTGATTTATTAATGAAAGTGAGTGATGATGGTGAGAATTGGAGCACCGGAGAACGGCAATTGTTTTGTCTTGGCCGAGTTCTACTACGGAAGAACAAAATACTAGTTCTTGATGAGGCAACTGCATCAGTAGACACTGCAACAGATGCAATTTTGCAGAAAATTATCAGGCAGGAATTCTCTAATTGCACAGTGATCACTGTGGCTCATAGAGTTCCGACAGTCACCGACAGTGATCGAGTCATGGTTCTCTCATATGGTATATCTTCAGAAAGCATCTCTTATTTATTTACTCTTTTCAGATAAATTTCTTGCAGAGATAATATTTAGAATCTAGAACATGAATGCTCATCGAATCGAATATAACGAGTAAATAGCAAGTGAAAAGTTTAGTTTGAATTAGTATGATACAAATAAATGTCTCAGTTTGCAGATACTTTTGAGATAAAATTTCTGCAGAAATTCTCATAACTATTCATCAAATAAAAGAATGACATCTTTAAATTCATGCCTGCAGGGAACATTGTGGAATTTGGGAAACCTGCAGAGCTGTTGGAAAGCAAAGAGTCATACTTTTCTAAACTTGTGGAAGAGTACTGGTCTAAATGAAGAGTGAACAACAAACATTCAGATCATGATCAGAGGCTTGGTGAAAATCATCAAACCATGATGGAAGATTTAAATTACAAAAATAATCTCATGGTGTTTTGATTCTATTATTTGCATTTACTTGGGTTTCAAAATACACTGCAGTTAAATTTTATGTTTGGTTGCGTGTAACTGGAATTACTGTATTATAAGATTTTATGTTTGTTTGGAAGGATTTGTAAATCTGAAATTGAAAAACACGTGTATAAGTATACGTGTGTATATATATATATATATATATATATATATAAAAGGATTTTCAACTTTTCGAATTTTGACTTACGTCCAATTTGAGCATAAAAACAAATTTTTCATTGGATGTAATATGAGTTACATGGGTTTTTAGAATCATGTGAATCAAACACTAGATTTATAAAAACCTGGTAACTTAAGTTACATGTAACTCCAAATTTCTCCAAACAAACACTACGTACATGAATTATTGAATTACAATAAAGTACAAGTTGAACTGCAAGTTAATGGTTTTTCTTTTGAGAAAAATATGATAAACAAAAGGCTCTATGCTTTCAATATCATAAATAACTACAACTTAAAATCAACTTGCATTTACTTATGAAGACAAAAACAAAATATAGAAATTAAACAAAGAAATTGATCACATTGCTAGTGGATTGTATTACCAAGATTTAAAGAAAAAGTATGTGACTGACTTAATCCATTGTCCAATCAGTCCTCTCAACAACAACAGTGAAAGTGAGCGAATAAAACTTTTATAAATAAAAGGAACATGCCTCCTTGCTTTGTTCTTACAAGATAAAAGAAATGGTATCCAAGGAGGTGCTTTGCTTTGAGGTACACTGCTAGCTGAGAGAAGAGAACCTCAAAAACACTTTGGAGACACTGAGAAATAGAGATAGTAAACATAAAGACTATAGAGAGGGATGGTTGACAAGCATGCCTTGTTTTGTAAGTTCAGAGGCAAAGGTTATTAAAGTCAAAATAAGTATTTTTATTAGAAGCTTGTGATATAATCAAATGTCATGAATATTTTGCTTGTGCATTAAAAAAAAAGTTTTAATACTATAAATTAACATATATATAGCATTTCATTTACATTTTTAAAAAATGTACATTAAGAATAGGTATTTTGGTTCTTTTTACAACCAAATAGAGTTATTATTTAAAAAAAATTAATAATAAAAAATAAAATTGACTCCTCTAACTCTTGTTTAAAACTTTTAATCCATTTTAATCTTCATTATTAGAGAGAAATTTGAATTTAGATAATTTTTTAAAGTTAAAAAACACATCCCCTTCTCTGGAGAGGACAACATAGGGAACAACATCCAACTATATTTTAAAAATTTTCATCATTTTTTCCACTTCTACATTGTGATATGTTGTGAATTTTTAATAATAAAAACATATAATAGATAAATATAAGATGATGAAAGAAAGAAACATGAGGAACAAACAAAAGAGGAAGAACAAGCATGGGTGAAAAAGGGTAGGGGGACAAGGAAAGAAGAACAAAAACATAGAGGAAACATGTGAGCTTTAAGAGACATGTGAGGCCACAGCTACCAAAGAATCAGCACTATTTACTTTGGTGGGTGTGTGTCCCAAAACAATACAAATTATAAACATAGATAAATATATAGGGTAAGCAAAGTAAACACAACAGCTAACAAACTTGAAAAGGACAATATGCCATATATCAATCAAGAACAAAAGAGACATTGAAGACAAAAGACAAAGCTCAGTATTGAGGTGTAGGCTTAGCACAAAAGGGCAAAGATCTCATTTGGAAGAGGACCTATAACCTATATATATGCATCTCTGTTCTATGATCATGATGATGATGATGATATGCATGGTTGGATGTTTCACAGGCATTAGTTCAATCACATTGAGGGAATCACTTGATATGACAGGACAACACAATGGCCTATTCATGAACAACAAAAGCATAGATGATGGGATACTTACATGATGGAAGTGATGGATGGAGTGATCATTCATACATTCTTTCATTTTTTTCATGACTTTGCCTGTTTGGAATCAATCACCTGAAATCAGCATTTCAGAAAAGAAGGGGTTATTCATGCCATGCTTAATATATGAGCAACACCAAAAAATGCAACCTTGATTTTGAGAAACCTTGTGGTAGTATAGCAAGTAACTTCATAGCAGTTTCAGTCTCAGATAATATTCAAGAACTAAAAGAACATTGAATTAATAAAGGACCAGTTCACTTGTACAACAGAGCAAAACCAAATACTTGTTGCAGACTACTAAAGTCAAAGGTGTTTCAAGAACTCAAGTTGTCCTTGTGGTATGAACCTAATAACATTTCTGGAAAAAGATCCAGTAGTTTGGAAATGAAGCTAGGAACTGGACAAAAAGTAAAATGAGATTTAGTTAATTGAGAATCAAGATATGTGAAAATGGATAAAGCAATGGATGACCACCATAAACAAAAGATTCAAGAACATTTATAAAAGCCAGTAACATCATTCTGTGAGCAAAAGCTCTTATATCACAGAATTGAAGACATATCGAACAGTGCGACAGCATGAAATATAATCTGCTTCCCGCGTAAGGAAGTGAATCTTGACTCAATTTCACAAGTTAATTATGTTTAATTCGCCTTAATTATACCATTATTCAAGGTGTTATTTTGGAAGCAGAAATAGAGATATTGGATAGAGCGATACCTGCATCTACGATGCAAAGGAAAAACCAATGCAATCAAGTATATACTGGGGAAAAAAAGAGAAGCTAGACTTAACACATGCAATTCCAAGAACTTTAATCCTAGACCAAGAATAAATAATTCCTTTATGTGTTTATTGGAACTCAAGCATGCCTTAACAACCCCATCAAACAAGATTTGCATAATCCTAACATCACCAATAAAATTAGGGTCACAATTTAATCAACAAAATTAAACATTTCCCAAGATCATTAATCTAGAAGCATTATGTAACAAGTAAGATCCAAAGTTCACAAGAGATAGCCACAGTAATTCAACCACAACACTCATAAACTAGAAATTTATGACTTATATTTCACAAAAAAAAAGAAGAAAAGATTAACAAGTACTTGTAGCCATAATCGAAATTGTCAAATGTAACAGACATGCATCTGTCTGTTTCAGGACAAAAAACACACACACTGACTTGAAGATCAGCAAGCTCCATCCCTGTATTCTCCATTAAGAAAGTTAGAAATAGGTAAAAATAGACCCAAGTCCAAACACCATAATTGTGTCAGGAACGAGTTCTATTTCAGGAAAAACTACTCACATATGCAATCTCCAAGCCTTTGTAAGAACCACAGCAGTCATTAACATCTTGTTCTTGCCTTGTTAACCAGGTTTCACTAATCCCTAGCATTTGCCAATAATGATCAAGTTCCGTCAATACCATACTTCATCGCCAACAATTCAAACAAAAATGTTACTATTTCAGATAACAAAGCGCATGAGCCCATTCCCATGTAGCTTTAGGTTAACCTACTACTAAGATGGCATAAGAAATTTAAATCAAGGTACCATCAATACATGCTCTACATGATAATAACGTCCATATCAATCTATTACTAGAAGAGTAAAATTTCAGTACAAATGGACGCCCATAGCAACTAAATGGATATTTTTATAATAAATCGACAAGATTTCCATACCACTGCAAATGCCTTCCATTTGTACATGAGTTGTCAAATAAAAATCAAGGCAGCAACATCACCAGTAATCTCCACATGAGCACTTCCCATCCTTGAAATGGTGAAAACGCTTGTTATCACGCACAATAAGTTCCCTCCCAACAATCCTAGACATGATCTTGATAGCATTGTGACAATCTCCACAAACTCTCAAGTTCTTAATAATCCTAAGGGGAGTCCTTGCCGGAGTACTAATCAGACCATAGGCAATTGCCAAACGCTCGCTATGGTAAAGCAAAGCTTGCTCCTTTGCCTCTTGATCAATATCATGAAGCACATATCTTGTATCCGGAACATAAACCTGCTCCTTCACTTGAGGCTTCACAATAACCGGTGGCAGCCGATACTCAGCCAATTTATTCTTCCCATCAAGCATGTTAATCCCCAACCTTCTCTTCCGAGGCGGTGTCGGAATCTTCTTCGGCGAAACTTTGGATGGGTCAATTGAAACCAAGAGCTCTTCCATTCGGTCCTCAAGATCAATATCTCCTTGGAGCCTTGCTAAGTTCATCATAGTCTCCCAAATCACTGCAGGTGGTTCAAAAGGCAAATTTTCAATGTACTCCACTGCTTCATGGAGATGCCCTGATTTCCCCAACACTTCAATCAAGCCCACATAGTGTTCAATGCCTGGTGATATCCCATACTCCTTATACATAGAGTTAAAATGAATGAAACCCTCCTCTATTGCTTCCGCGCTTGCACAAGCTGATAGCACGACAACAAAGGTGTGCGCATCAGGGTGGACTCCGACCCTCCGCATCTGCTCAAAAACCTGCAAGCCATCATCCCCTTGCGCATTCGAAGCGTACCCATGGATCAAGAGATGCCAAGAATCCATACTCCGATCAGGCATTCTGTCAAACACCCTGCGGGCATCCGACATGCTCCCGCAGCGGGAGAACATCTCAATAAATTTGTTGTTGATCTGGACGTCTGCGCGGAACGGGGTACGAATAAATAGATCATGGAGTTTCTTGAGGTCGTCGAGAAGCTTGGGATCGGAGCAACCGGAGACGAGACCGAAGAAAGTCGGTGGATCAGCGCGGGCACCCTTGCTCATGAATTCGACAGCTTCCTTGATCTTCCCCTCTCGACAGAGAGCAGCGAGGTCAACGGGGGCCTCTATCGGCGGCGTCGCCGGAGGGGGTGGCGGGCCGTTAACAGGTGCCATCGGGGGGCGATGTCCGTGGGGATTGTTGTGCCATTGATTAGGGTTTTGGGGTTGTTGGACGAAGCGAGGGTCGGATGGTGGACGGGGGTAGCTATTTGGGATGGCGGAGGTGGAGAGGCATCGGGGGGCGAGCGATCGAGATGAGGGTCGTAGGGATGGGATGGCCGTGCGTAGCTTGGAGAGAGAGAAGACGAGGATGGAGTTCCCAGCGCGGTGAATGGCGGAGAAGGAGGTCGCCATGGATGAGCTCGAGCGCGGAGAAAAGCCCTAGCGAAGAAGCGAGGAGGGTTTTAGATTTCAGTGTGAAATATCTTATCCGGAGAACGGTTATGATTTTCCCACGTGGATCCGATGATAATTTCTGATCGTCCGATCGTGAACCAAAACACTAGGGTGTTTTTCGCAAAATACTGAGAGAGAGACTAGTTTGTAATTTTCACATTGTCAAGGAGTTTCTGGTAATATTTTGGCCAGGGACCGATCTTGGGGACTGATTTGTAGTTTTCAGAAATATTGGGGTTGTATCTATGCAATTGAACGGTGAGATTATATATATACACTTACTAAAAATCCAAAATCATTTTGTACCTTTGTTATGCTTATCGTGTTATATAAAACTTTTAAAAAATCAAAATTATTCCTATTTATTCACAAGACTTCATAGTTAACCATGAGTTATTATACGATATCATTAAATAATTTTATTAAAAGCTTTTATTCCCTCAAATCTCTTGATATGAATGATAGATATAATGATTATATAAATATTTTTTCAAAATATAAATTTATACTACAGTGATGAACTATGCTATTTATAAAGTGTTTAACATTTAAATAATGAGCAGATGAAAGGACATTTCTTCCATGATTTTATTTATTATTAAACAAAATACATTTTGAGTAACCATGCACGGAAAACAACCTTGAAAAAAATAAGAGTCTAATCTAAATAGTAGAGACTTGAATCACTTACTAAATATTTCCAACCACTTGACCGGTTTGCCATCTTTTTGCCCTGTCAAAAACATGAGAAAGAAGACAACAAAAATCCAAAGCAGCAAAACATTTTCCAATCTATGAAGCTCACTTGAAGAGTAAATGCTTATATCATACAACATTCTGAGCATTATCTAGATTTACACAGGTGAACACAAACAAACCCATTCTAAAACACTGATATCTATCATGACCACCCGTACCGGCCATTAAGGTTTTCAGAGCATCAAGCTCAACTCATATTTTGCATTCTGAGGTTGATGATGTTTCCATGGCCCCTGCGATCTCCGCCGGATTCATCCCGATTCTTCCTGTTCAGTTCTGAGTACATTTCCTCTATCATCGGCTTCCAAAGCCGAACTCGTGCATTTATAAACCAGTTCGACACCTGAGCACATTCAAGAAATATATATATACATTCCAGTCTCATAACTTACAATTAGAAGTTCTGAAAGTAGTACCTG
Source organism: Dioscorea alata (assembly GCA_020875875.1). NCBI lineage: Eukaryota > Viridiplantae > Streptophyta > Magnoliopsida > Dioscoreales > Dioscoreaceae > Dioscorea > Dioscorea alata. The sequence continues at coordinate 2,246,510 of CM037027.1, read as the reverse complement.
GCTTCTTGTAAGTCCACTCTTTATCGCAAGCAGCTGCTTCTCATTGTCCTTTGGGTACCTGAAATTGTTATCGAGTATAAAAATAAGTGATAAAAATTTTGGTAGTTGTATAGAAATCAGAGGTCGTTTGATGTTGCCGTGTCAGGTAACTCACGGGTGAAGAAAGTTTTGGAACATCCATGCCCGTAAAACGGAAACAGATTTTTCAGGCAAACCTCTCTGAGGCCTCCAAGATTGCTGATCATTCCTCCTCAGATGCTGCAAAGCCCATTGTCTCTGGATGAAAGATGATTCAAATGATTTCTCCTTGTCACTCGGGCATTGGTTGCCGGATTGCTGGCTCATTAGAAGGATCTGGTTCATAATCCTGTGTCTCAAGTTTTTATAAAAGGAAGTGATCATCTGAAGCGCAAGGCGAGTGTGTAATTGAGCATAGTGGGACTCCGTCGCATCACAAAATGCAGATATCACACCACGGATTTGATCAGAGCACTGACCATATCGGTGATCAACCTGAGTCAAGAAACAAACTATGCCATCAAAATATCAAACAATAAGAAGAGGATGATGCACATTGTAGTTGAGCCTTGGTCATTCTTACTGCACAAAGTATCTTTAGATATTGAAGGCTAACAAGGGTAGTAGTTAATTATTTTTCAAAAATGCACCAAATTTATTAGTTCCAATTGAATTTTTGAATAGCTTTGGTGATTTAAGAACATTAGATCATTCAAGATCAAAAGAAATTTGAGAAACAAAACCTGCACAAAACAGTGTATAACACAAGAATATTGCCTGAAGGTCATTACCTAACCTTACCCATGTTCTATGTTATGACTGGAAGAAAATTCAGATGTGAAGGACATGCAAAGGAACCACAAAATTCCGAATATGTTAACTATTAGAAAAACAAGAATCTAAGCAAAGAGTTGACATACCATTTGAAGCATAGTTACCAACTCAGATTTCTTGATATTAGATTCATGTTGCTGAAAGGGGAGATCTGAATGACTCTTAGACTTGATCTCCTCGTACATGTGTGGAAAATCATCAGACCCAATTCCTGGAACTCGTCTTACACTGGAGCAACTTGAAGAAAAGGATGTCTTTACCTCCCCTTCAATCCCACCAAGTGAATCATCCATCTCACTATAATTTTCTAAAGCATAACAAGCAATTTCAGCAAATATATCATGAGTCACAAGAAGATATTTTGATCCTAGAAGCACACGAGGAAAATGAACCGGGCCTGAAGAACCACTAAATAGGGAGAAGCCCACATTATTTGGGAGTACTTGTGCAGATCCAAGTCCCATACCCAACCCAACATCCTGAAATGAAGGCCGAAAAATATGAGAAGAATCTTGTGGTTCACTGAGATCAGCCTGCCTGCTATCCTTCGATGTAACTTGAGTTATGCCCGAGCAGCTTACTTCAGAGGACTGATCTGGGGCACTGGGCATGCTGATCATAGGAGAGCGGCAAGAACCAAGACTCAAGGACAATTCATTATTTGCTGTGTAGTAACTGTATGAATGATCAAAGTTCAACAATGCCTTGTTTAAGGGCCATCCAGACTCAGAATTTCCTGTAACATGGTAAGACGGACGTACTGTACTCATTGCCTTGCCTGAAGGAGCCTGATCTTGAGCATCTTTTCTTGCCAGCAATAAACATTGAGCATCTTGTTGCCCAAACACACAATTTACTGTTTCTGTAAGAGATGACTTGCGCGTATCACAGCTATCACTTGATATGGCAGTCCCCATTCCATTTAACAGCGCTAAAGGAGCATTGATGCTAGCACCGTCAGTATGGTTCTTAAACCCAGTGCTGGCAGACAAAAGCTTTGCAAGTGAAGTAGCAGAGAGGCTAGCTCCCACAAGATTTTCTCTGAAATCAGTGTTCCCAGTGGAAGCACTAAACACATCTCCAGGATGAGACACATTCCTTGAAACTGATGAATAAGCATTGATCCCACCATTGCTGGTTATGTAGAGATTGTTCATTGCTTCTTCCTGTGCGCTTGAGAACGAAGGATTGTTAGCCATTATTTGCCTTTGGTTGTTTGGATCTAGTAAACCTGACTGGACGAATTGATCTGGAAATAAATTTGTTGAGCCTGGATCGATGACCATATGATTATGAGTTGCCATTGGAAGGTAGGCATTGAACATGTCATTCTCCATTATGACTGTATATATATTTAAATATGGTATGCCAGTCAACCTTACGCTGGTAAGATGCCAATGAGCCAAGCTAAATGGACCAAACAAGTGACAAGCTTCCTTGATTTCTCAATAATTAATCAACCATGTGCTTTGTTCATTCTAATACTGCAAACTTAAAACAGCACACGAAATAGTTGCATACTGATGAAAGGTGGCATCAGACGTCTTCTCAGATGCACATTTGGAATAATTTTCCACATCAGAAGCACTGCCTTGACCACATTGATCAATACTCAAATTTCATCATGAAAACTCTAGATAGTTTTTTGTTCTCCTCATGCATCAAAGTTCCATGTGTTTATTACACATCCAAAGTTGTAAAATTTGAAGTCAGGAATAGCTTGAAAAATATGCCTGCACAAAGTACAACAAAATGAAGTTTTCATAAAAAACAGAGCATTTTCTACAAAAATTATATCCACAAAATAATTTTCAAGAATTCTATTAAGGTAAAAAATAAAATAAAATAAAAAAATCTTTCGTTTTTAATACTTTTAGAAAAGATGAGCACTTTCTACAAAAATTATATCCACACATAGGTTATAATCCTCATGTCATAACCTAAACTACAGATATCATTCTAGGGACTAAATAATAAAGGACGCATACGCTAATATTTATATGCATGTGACAAGTAGCTATAGAATTTTGCCTTCTTCATAACAACAATCAGAAACATGGCGGGAGTTCTCCACATCAATCACAGATCACTTAATCAAGTAATCCAAATTTTAAACCGTCAACTTGAGTTGCAAAACTGACTTCAAAGAGAAAGGCATGGAAGGCACCTGTTGATGGAAGCAAAACTAAGGTCAGATGGTCAGAAGGTCATAATTCTAACTCTGGAGTCATTGGAGAGGTGGACCATGACTGAACTGCTGAACACATGAATGGTTTTATAACAAACTCCTCTGGTGTCCCCCACTATCTTATGAGACCACCAATGCTAACTGGATGATTTCTTTGGAAAAGCAAGGAAAGACGGGAACAAGAAGTAGACAAATAAGAATCTAATTGATGTTTTGCAGATGGCATGAGCAGGATTTTATCTTTCCTCACTCATCAAAGATAAGTACCAAAAGATGAAAAGTTATACTCAGGTACCATAGAACCTCCAAATTTTCCCAAAAAAATAATAATTATTATTATTATTATTATAATAATTATTATAATAAGCAGGAGGAGGAGGAGGAGGAGAAGAAAATTGAAATAAACCTGGCATCTTAGCATGAAAACATGGACGCCTCCAGCTGCAGTTTGAATGGAAACCATAAGTTACTCTGCAGCCAACCTGAACCCACAACCAAAAGAATGAAGTTTAGAAACAGACTCAGAAGAAACTAGTGGTATTAGAGAACATAAAACAAACTAGTTTCTTTTCCTTCATCCAAAAAAGGAAACTGGTGAATTTCTATGTTTAAGGCCTACAAGAGTGAGTTATCCTCTTTGCCCAAAACTAAGCAAGAAAACAATGGAGTACAGAGTTCATCAGGCGCCCATCATTTCCACAAACATACAGATATCAAGGGCTAAGGGAGGGAGTACAGGGTTTTGTTTTCACAGTGATAAAAGTGATGAGAGAAATGGGCTTCGTTTCACACAGCTCGCAAATCCAAGAGAATGGGGCCAAAAGCTAAAGAGGAATCATTTGTTCTCCATCCTCTAAAAACAAAAGGCCAAAGAAAAGAGCAAACATCAGTGGGATTCTCACTCTGATCAGAGAAGCTAGGCTGTGGTTTTCCTGTACAGCAAAAACCCAAGAACAGGACTTCACAAGAAAAAGACACAAACTTTCCCCGTCTCCAAGAACAAATCAAAATTTCAATGCAAAGAGAAGGGCTTTATATCAACATAACACTAGGCTACCGCCTCACCCTATGATTGACCAGGTATGGGGTTGAAAACTCAAACAGGAAACCAATCATGCCGCTCCTTTTCTCCGTTCTTCATACTTCATATCATCATATAACCCACAAAGTCACAAGCCACAAGCCACAAGCCACAAGGATGATATATTAAAATACTCTTTTTATCCACAGAACCATGATCAGAACACCACGCCCACGAGCCTTCTTCTTCATTCCCTCCACTTCAGCCCAAGTCCAACATGTAATAAAGAGAACAGGACCAGGACAAGGACAAGGACAAGGACAAGGGCCAGAATTAGAACTATAACATTTCATAAATTACTATTATAAATTAAAAAAACACCAGAGAAAAAAATATATACATTATTACCTAAAAAAAACAGAGCATTTAAGGGGAAGGGTCAAAAGAGCTTTTGCAGAGAGCTGAGAGGTACATGGGCCATCAACCAAAAGCATACATCTATGGGAAAAAAGAGCAAGCAAAAGAAAAAGGAGGTGGGGTTGAGATATAAGGTGGGGAGGAGAGCCACACAAAAGGTTGGAAAAAAACAAGTGAAGGAAGAGGGCAGACTCTTTGGTGCAGGCTTTTGGGGCCCATCCCTCCTTCCCAAACACCTCTCCTTTTCCTTCCCCTCCAAAAGCCCCTCTCTCCATCTGCAATGATAGTTTGCAACCAAAATATCTGGAATCTCTGGGCCGGCCTCCTCTGCTCCTTTGGCAGATAGCCGTGGAGGCAAGCGCGCGCGCACACACAGCCACAGAGAGAGAGAGAGAGAGAGTAGTACTACGCTTGCCCTCAAGCGCCATTTATTTCTTTTTTCTTAAAAAAGAAATGAGCTTTCAATGAAGAGAGACAAAGGAATGGAGGTAAGGAGGGCTGCTTTTATCTGCTACAGTATGAAAGGTGTGCAATATTGGGAAGGAAAGGACAGGATGATGTCAGCAAAATCCAGTGAGAAAGATCTCTGACAAAATTGAATGTGGGGTAGAGCTCAGCAACAGCAAGTTGCCAATAAGTGGCTGCCTACTCTAAGGCCCTGTTGACTAGGGGTCATTTGGGTGTTCTCCTTTCACAAAACAACAGAAGCCTCTTTCAAAGTTCATCTACTTTTTATCAGCAAAAGGATTATATTAGCAGCAAGTGATTCAATCAATCTATGGTTATATTATTCTATGGGAGATTACATAACAAAAGGGGTTTACCTTATTTATGGATGGAAAGAACTGGGTAACAGTGGATGATGCATTGATGGTGAGCTATCCCATGGAGGGCAGCAGCAGGTGGATATTGATCAGAAGATCAGACCAAAACTGGCTGGTCCTTGGAAAAGGACTCCCTCTTTATCTCTCCATCTGTGCAATCTGAGCTCCAGGTGTCTTAACTTGAGCCCATGCATTTGTACACTAGCACATGAGGTGCACCCGCCATGAACAGGAATATGATGCTTTTAAGCTTTTTCATTCTTGTGAAGGTTCAGGCTTCTAAAAAGTATGCTCACCTGCCAGAGTTATTGCACTAGCTGGTTGCAGCAGCAGCAGGAGGTTCTGCAGGTCCTGATGGGAATTACCCACTGAATTGCTCTTCTTTCAACCTGAGAAGAGAATGCAAGAATGAAATTAATATGATGCAAGAATGTCGATGATGCATAACGTTGATAATATAAATTTCCTTGGAATTGGAAACCTTGGAAAGAAAACTGAGAAAGGGTAAGCGTGACCCTCTTTGTAAACTGTTAGGAGATTCCATAAAACTTCATTCTATTGAGACCGACATATCATATACAAATTTATCTTTTTCAATACCATCTATCACAAGCTTTTCAATAGCTTGCTCATTAAACAGCTTCACATGAAAAACACATGCTCTAAGGAAAAAGATAAGAGTATGAAAAATTTTAAAGCCGCACAAAGGGTATGGATGAATCCAGCCCACAAATCGCACCTAATATTAGAGTTCCAAAAGAATCAAATCCTTCATTAGAATCCGGGACTGGAGCAACAGTTACTTAGATCTCACTTTCATGGGGTTTAATGACTTCAACCAGAGAAGGAAAGACAGTTGTCTACTTTGTCTCTTCTCTAACCACTGGTGTGGCCACTTCACCTTCAGAGTGAACCTTGAGCCACAGCTTCATCACATCATAAACTGTAAATCCAATTGTCATTGATGGCACAACCTACACAAAAGTTTTGTTCCATAGATGCAAAAGTGAAATTTAAGAGATACAGTAGAAGGGATGGGTCATTACGCACCAAATATTTGGGTGAACATGCAGTACCTTCAAGTTAGTACAACACAGTAGGTGGCCTAATTTAGAAATAGCAGTTATGATTGTGGCTCGTTTCTAGTCATCTAACTAAGATGCCCTGGTAACTGACAATTTCTATGCTTTCATTAATTAAAATCCACTAAGCCACTCATGAATATGGCCAAGTTGATTCAAATTAACAAGCTTTAATTCCAAGGACGGCTATACAAGAGGTGCTTTCCCACCATAAGACAACAAGCGAAAATGCTCTTTTATTACCCTTATATCAGTTAATTACCAGTAACGAAATATGCATGTATTCTTGCACACAAGTATAATCATCAAGGTGTGCAAATACCTGCAGTGTTCTTTAGTGTTTTTATCCTACTGATTTGAAACAATTAAGACAGGGCTTCCATAAAGTTCCCTTAATGTTCTGACGCTGAAAGAGCTTCTACCTGAAGATGGTGTTTCTCCTTTTATCAATCAAACACACTGCTCCAATTTTTCTTATGCTGTCACATGGAGTGGAGCCAATAATTGAGCATTGGCAAGATACCTGCATTTTGTCATTCAATAACATCAAGCAGGTAGGCTATTGTCTGGCCTAATAAACCAGCAACAGAGCGACACGCAAGCTACACGATGATACACTTTTTCTGTAAAACATATGAACCAGAATATGGGCAGATTCCATATAAGGATGGACCTGAAAAATAATTAGCATTAGATATATCGATTTATAGAAAATTATCTAACAAAGAATCCTTTGCCACAAAGAAGATAATGATAAGGTATGCAAACTAGGTGTAATAAAAAAAAAAACCAAAGATCCCAGAAGATATATTCAATTATGCTCCACATCTGTCTCAGTAATTAAAGAGAATAGAGTAGCACAATACCCAAAAAAGAAGAAGAAGAAGAAGAAAAACACACCAGTAAGTTCTACCACACAAAAAACCAGAGAAAGTGAAAAATTAAGATCAAATGAGCAAATGAGCAACCATATATTTTAACTGCACAACTAACAACCTTTAGCGAAAAGAAACAAGCTCATAAAAAAGACTCTACAAAGTTCTAGAGCTGAAATAAGCAAATTGAGAAATTAATGGAACTCCACTTTGAAAAAAGAAATCTCAAGTTTTTGCATAATCATCATCCATATGCATGAAAGAAGAGAGTAAACCCCATGAAGTTTCTATAGCTCATTATTCCATCTTTAAGAACTAGTTTCATTGTACTTTCTCAAGCTATTCAACATGGTATATCAACTTCAGCTTAAGGTCACATACTGATTAGTGAAATAAGAGAGTGATCCCAAAGATTGCTATAGCTCAATCTCACGCTTCTATCTTTAATAGCAAGATTCATTACATTTTTTCCCAAGCTACCACTAACTTAGGATTTTTTTTTTTAAAGAAATCAAGTCCCTTTATCAAAATCTTAAGTCTTTCACCATTTATCACTCTTTACCTGCACCTGATTTATGCCATGCATCTCATATCAACTCACAAAAGCAAAAGTTTATTTACTGGCTGTTGTTACCATTAACAGGCAAATAATCTAAAGGGGAAAGACCTGGCACATGGGTTAGGCAAGGAAGGTGGAGGACACGAGCAGATTTGCAAGAAAGCATGGGTCAAATTTACCAGTGTTTTAGTGGGTGCCATAATCATTTGACATTGTCTTCCCACTTACCATGGGCAGTTAATGGGTAGCAGCATAATCAAAAAGTTCTCCATTTTTTAACTAATATATAAATAATAATCAGTATGATAAAATTTTTGGTGTTATATAAATGGAAATTTAAATTAATTTAGATTTTTTTTTAATTTTCAACCAAAAAATCAATTCATCATGGATAATACGAGAAAAAAATATGGTTGTATTTAAAAAATGGTATTATATAATTATTAAAATTCAATTAGTACATTTAAGATTTACTTGTGTGTGTGTGTATATACTTAATTCCACAAAACCACAGAGTCAATTATGAATTTGAGTTAATCCGATTAATAAAAATTATTTTATTCAATTATACAAACAATAATAAAAATAAATATTTTTACATTGTTAAAAAGACTTTTGAAAAAATATTTTTAAAAAGTGTTATTTTGGCCATTTATCTATTGGTTTCTCAAGGTTTGAGAATCCTATAAGGGGTGGACCTAAACAAAGATTCAAATTCTAAACCACTTACTTAAATAACCCAACCTCTACCATTTGAACTACCCCTCATTAGTTAGCAAGTGTTTTTTTACTAGCCATCACTTGACCATTTAAAAAAATGGGCGCCCCCTAATTTTGCTAAAAAGAGTAAAAAAAAAAATCCCTATGCTCTCCACTTGCACTTTATCAATGGGGCCACATTTTGCCATGTAGGCACTAATAAGGAGATCATTCCAAGTAGACGTATGAAATCGACATGAAAGAATAGTATTAATCACAAGTCATAGTCTTAACCACTTCTATAATAGGAGAGCAAGTCAAACAAATCAAAGATTAGGATTTGAATATGTGGCTTGTCCATATTTCTAAAAAATAAAAAAAAAATCTTATCTTGTGCTACCTCTTGCATCACTAAAACCTAACCTAGAGTAAGATTTTTTTTTTTTTTTTTGGTGATAAATGACTTACAGTAAAATTTCTCCTATCATCCATACTATCAATTATCAAATAGTTTATTATCCAGTATCCACAAATAACATTATAAAATAAAAGTATAAGAAAGAATGCCCATTAAGAAAGGGGGAAGAGTAGCATACCACCAACACCCTATAAAAACCTCTTTTCCATTTTGTTTAAAGAGCTTTGAAATACAATCAAATGCTCCTCCATAAATGTTTAAAATTTGGGATGAGAAATAATAAGAAGAAATAAAGGAAAGGAAAGAAGAAAAGAATAATATTTACCAAGTTCAAGAACTGATCCTCTTCTTATATGAGGAAAAGCGAGTATTATTCATTCTAGAGCATTCTTCATAAGCCATATGGTACAAATATGAGACAATTTGAGCAACACCAGCTCCATTTTCCCTGAAATGGAAAATATTACGCAGATCTTAAATTTGTTACTCGAAGAAATCTTAAAAAAAACAAGTAGCAAAATTTTACCTTTAAAACCCCATTAAACCTTCTACCTTGACAATTTATGGTAAGGAACCAAATAACTGTGCACCATGAAACTCTGCTCTTCTAGCCTGCCAAAGCACAATCGATAAAATTTGAACAAGTGAATTATCCACATATTGAATTTCAACATATTGGATACGCTACAGAAGCGAAGGCCAGAATAAAATACTAATCCTAACATGGACTGTGTCTCAATTCACGTTTTAAATGCTCTGCTCTTATGAACTTCATATATACTTAACACTGTATTATTCTAGTACCATTGGCAAAGTCAGGAATGCAACTTAAGTTCTAGTACCAGCTGAAGTCCTAGTATCAATTATCCTAAAATCTGAGTATCATGGTCCAGAAAGTTGCTATGTTCGCACTGAGAGTACAATAATAGCCACTCCGTATTATCTTTCAACAGATAGTGTATGGTATATGAAGAAATTATCTAGTGCAACAACATTTATAAAATTTTGCAGAACCAACCACCGGTCAAAGCTTTCCAAAACAGCCCTCACATTAGCTGCACTTTCAAGTTTTTTTTTTTTTTCGGTTTGACAATATGGACAAGCCACCTCACACGCACTTCAAATCCTCAACATTTTGAAAGGGAGTCGAACTCTAAACTTTCTGCATGGGAGTTAATTTCACTACCACTAGACTATTGTGGCGATGGTCATTTTCAAGAACTACAGCATTGAACCTGAACAAAATTATTCACAGCAGATTGAACTTCTTTTCTTGCATCCAATCAATTCTCATCCTATACTAACAATCAAGAAATGTAAATCTACTTTTAACTTTGAACGTGGAAAATTTGAATCAAGAATCTTCACAGACACTAGAATTACATGATTTTCAAGATCAGTAATTAAAAAAATAATAAAATCAAACAAATAGAATCCCAAGTCCTATTCTTAGATCTATTCGAATTATGCTCTTGTTCGTACACTAATAAAATCTGATTCAAGAAACTGCTTTTCTTGCATCAATCCATCTGCATATAAAAACTTCAATTCAAGAATCTAAAACTTAAAACCAGCATTACAAGTTTTCAAGATCAACAAATCAAATTCTAAACAAACAAAACCCCCAAACAGACCATCTCAAGCTTAATAAAAACCAATTTAAAAAAGAGACTTAAAAAAAAAAAAAGCATAACAGCTCCAATGCAAAGAAAGAAACCCTAGCAAAAAGCCAGAAGGAACTCAAAACACAGAAATCACAAAATCCAACTCCAAGAAATCACAACGAAAGGCACTACCTGAAAACGGAACTCAACGAGCATGGAGTCCTCATCGATGTCACGAAGGGGCTCTTCTTCCTCTCTCTCTCTCGATCTCTATCCACCCCCTCCGCCATTGTTATCAAGAAGAAGCAAAGGAGAAAGGGAGAGAAGAAGAATAAAAGCTCCGAGAGAAACGTAGAACGGGAACGATCGAATACGAGCCTACGAGAGCTACAGGGGGTATTTTGGGAAGAGAGACGTTGAGATCTTGAGGACGTGGAATGACCTGCAAGCGTTTGAGATTTTTAAATATTTTAAAATATAAGGGCGGCCTTCGAGTTTTTTTTTTTTTTAAATATTTTTATATCATGGTCTTTTTTATTATTATTATTTACAAATGACAAGTGATCCAAGAGAAATTAGAAACATATATAAATATGAAATAAACTGGGATTTAAGAGTCCAAATTTGATTTTTTTTTTTTTTTTAAATGAATACTCTATGTAAAAAAAACCCAGTGCTAATGTAGAGAGCACGAACACCATTGGATGTTGATCCGATGGCTCTCACAGATTATCTATAAATAACACAGGGTCTCAATAATATGTGTTTCCCTGGAATTGGAAACCTTGTAAAGATAATGTAGAAAGAAACATTCATACAGGTGTGTCTTCATTGTGAAATTTCCTAGCAATCAGATACATGAGCTCTTGCTCTGTTAGAAAATTCCATAGAATTCCAATCCATAGATGCCAAGTAAAAGCAATAGAATTTCTCTTCTTTTTTCTTTTTTTTCCTTTCTTGAACCTTCGCAAGTACATGGGCCAAGCTTTTCAATGGCTTATTGAATAACTTTACATGAAAAATGTATGCTCTAAGCAAAAAGGCAGAGCATGAAAATTTTTAATGCTGTACAGAGTGAATGGATGAATACCGTTCATGAATTACACCTAACATTAGAGTTCCAAAAGAATCAATTTCTTCATTAGCATATGGCACTGGAGTAACACCTGTTCAGACCTCACTTTATGACTTTAACCAGAGTGTAGGGAAGACAGTTGACCGCTTGTTTCTTCTCTAACCACCGGCGTGGCTACTTCCTCTCGAGAGGGAACCTTGAGCCATGACTTCATCACATCATAAACTGTAAATCCAATTGCCACTGAAGGCACAACCTAAACAAAAGCAAGAGTATGAAATTTTGAGATACCATAAAAAGGCTGGGTCATGATGGACCAATGTTTGGGTGAACATGCAGTATCTTCAAGCTAGTACAATGTATAGGAGGACTAATTTTGAAATAGCAATCATTATTGTGGTTTCAGTACCGGTCATCTAACTAAGCTACCCTGGAAAGTGACGATATCAAATGCCATTCTGTGCTGTGTCATTCATTAAAAATTCACCAAGTTATTTATGTTCATAGCCATGACTAAGTTTGATTGAACTCAGCAAGCTATATATGGCCCTAAAATCAGTTGATTGACATTAACACAATATGCTGGTGTGTGCACAAATACCGATATCCATACAGTACTCTATAGAATTTTTCTCCTTTCTTTATCAAAGACAACTCACCTTCAGATAGTTGATACTCAACCCTGAAAATAGTTGCCTCCATCCTTGATTTTGAACAATTGAAACTAAGCTTTCATAAGTTCCCTTTGTCAGTCCATGTTCTGATGCTGAAAGAGCTTCAACCTGAAGATGATTTTTTTTTTCTTTATATCAATTAAACATGCTCCTCCATTTTTTTAATACTGGAACCAATAATTAAGCATTGGAAAGATACCTGCATTTGTCGCCTAACAACATCAAGAGGGTAGGTCATTGTCTGGCCTATTAAACCAGCAACAGATCCACATGCAAGCTTCACAATAATATCCTTTTTGTGCTTTTCTGGAACACGAGACTTCATCTCCTCATAAAAGTAAAACTTTAAACCAGAATATGGGAAAATTCCATATAAAGATGGACCTGCAAAAAGAATTGGGATTAGATTTATAGAAAGTCATCTAGGGAAGAATATTTTGAAACAAAAAAGATAATGATAAGGTACATATAAAGTTTATGAGAAAGTAAGTTACAGAAGATACATCCAATTATGCCTACATTTGTTTTAATGACATGAAAGGATGGTATTGATCACAAGTCACAGTATTCAGCTACTTCCTGAACCAAAGAAACCTATGTCAAGACTTCTACTATCAGGTCTAGATTGTGAAGAAGTAACCCCATTAATCATACCATCAAATAGCTTATTATCCATGAATAACATCATAGATGAAAAATAAATATATAAGAAGTAAGAAAAGCAAACGGTAGAAGTTTACTTACCAACACCCCTATAGAGGCCTCTTATTCCATGTTGTTTAAAGATCTTTGAAATACAATCAAATATTCCTCTATAAATGATCCCACCAGGTTGGGATAAACCTTGGGCTCTCAACTTGGGTGTTTCAACAACCTGCACAAGTAGATATAATAAGAATTCTTCTTCCAAAATTTTATCTGCACCAAATCGAAAACACATTATGCTATTGATCCAAATAAAGCATAGATGCTAAATATTTTGAAATTTTAAGATATCGGTGCATGAAACTTTTTACCAGAAAATTACAATCATCGGCTATAAAAAGTAGAGATTGATAAGAAGTTTACATGCACTGGGAGAGATAAGTCAGAAACATAAAAGAAAAGGATAATCTTTACCTGAAAAGCCAATTTGGTACGAACTAAATCAAGAGGATAGGTGAAGATGACTGCAGTTCCACCAGCGATAGAACCTGCAACAAGATCAAGAACTGGCCCTCTTCCTATATCAGGAAAAGCAAGTATTATCCACCTGCGGTATTCTTCATATGCCATGTAGTGCAAAGCTGCATAAGGAACAATTCGAGCAACGCTAGCTCCATTTCCCCTGAAATAGAACATATTACGCAGATCATTGAATTGTTAGTGGAAGAAGTCTTAAAGAAGCTGCACAACACCAAACTGCTGAAACAGAAAAATATGTAGCGGAATTCTACCTGTAAAACCCCATTAAGCCTTCTGTCTTGGCAATCTTTTGGAAGGAACCAAATAACCCAGCAGTCCAAAATTCTGCTCTTCTGGTCTGCCAAAGAAAAAAAACACTCATAAGCAAGTGAATTGCCCACATATTAATCTCAACAAATTGGATAACTGTAGAATTGAAGACCAGCATATAATAGTAATCCAAATCTGGATTATGTCTCTCTGCAAGTTTTAAACAATATGCTCTACTCTGCTCTTATGAGCTTCTTATATACATAGCACAGTAGTATGCCATTAATATTGGCAAAGTCAGGAATGCAGCTTAGGTTCTACTACAATATCAGCTCAAATCCTAATATTAATTATCATAAAATCTGAGTATCATGATCAAAACAGTTGCTATTTTTGCATATAACTGAGATTATACAGAGTATACATAAAGAAAAGGAAGAATTATTACTTTATCAATGATCTTTTCATGACAGATAACAAGACCAATGGTATCCAACAGACAATGTTGCTTAAATACCACCAGCCTCAAGATCTTTAATTATTTGGTTCTCCTATTTCAATGATATCTTCACTTTCCTTGAGTTTTAGTCACTCATTCTTATCGTTCAGCTGCCAGTGTATGATAGCTATAGGCCTTTATGAAAGAATCATCAAATGCAACAGCATTTATTAAAGTTGGCTAAAAATTTATTCCCAATTTTGATAAATATAAAAATTTCAAAAAGAAAATCCGACGTTTCTCATATACTGGTGCAATTAGGATAGGTTGTACAGGAGTGTAATAATAATATTGCTCATGACATTCAAGTTAACAATATGAAAGGTTGATTTTGTGGATCACTACCAAATCGCCTACTTATAATTCTTATCAATTAGGAGATTTTAGAACATTCCCCGGAGGGGATTACTATGACAACGTCAACCTTTTCCTCCCATTGGACTTGCAATAAAATCTATCCTTCTTACTCGCCTACAAGGTTTCCTAAATGAGAAATTTTCTGTTAAATGATAATATTATGGGTTATGAAAATATCTGAATGGAAAGCTTACCATCCAACAACCCAACCACCAGCCAGTATGCCAAGGCAACACTTGGCATTAAGCAAAAGCAAACCGATTAGCTACATGGTCAAGAACTTTAACTTGAAATAAAGACCAAAGCAGCCCCCTTCTTTTCTTGCATGAATCCAGTTCTCATCCTATACTAAAAACAATCAAGAAACATCTTTTGTAGACAATTTGAATCAAGAATTCACAGAAAACAACATCAAATGTTTTCAAGATCACTAACATAACACCAAAAAGATGGAATCCCCAGCTAACTAAACTCTCAACCATGCAAAATGTCAAACCAAGCAAGCAGAAGCTCAAAGCAAGACTAAAAGCCCTGTTCTTAGACGCAATCAAAGTTCTCTTCTCATCCTACACCAATAAAAACAGGATAAAAAATCCAACTTTTCTTACAAGAATCCGTCAACATACGAAACCTTCAAACCAATAACCTAAACTGAACCAGCATTACATGTCTCCAGGATCACCGATCAAATTCCAAACAAACAAAACACAATTCTACTCAAACCTAGAATAAAAACAAAAATCAGCGCTACAACTCCAAATGCAAGAAATAAACCCACAAGAACCACAAGAAAGAACTCCAAAGAAAAAACCCTCAAAATCCAGCGCAAATAAACCACAGCAAGAAGAGCTACCTGAAAGAGTATCTTGACGCGCTCAAGCGGAGCGACAGCAGTCTTGGCGAAACCCCCAGCGACGCCACCAGCCACGAGCTCCTTCACAGCGACGGGGATCGAGTTCTCGATGCCATGAAGAGGGCTCTTCCTCCTCTCCTCCCCCTCAACCCCCTCCGCCATTGCTATTGAGAAGCGAAGGAGGAGAGAAGAAGAAGAAGAGAAAAAGCGTGGAGAGGGGTAGAATGGGAACGATGGAATATAAGCAGCCGAAAGAGAAGAGAGGGGTATTTTGGGTAGAGAAGGGTAAGAAAGTCAGAATGTGGAGAAAGAGAGAGAGAGAAGATGACGTGTGTTTTGAGAATAATAATAAGAAAGAAAGCAAAGAGACGATTGGTCTCAAACGTCACGGTAGACTTATTCAAGAACGCGCCACGTTTTATAATATTTAATATTGAGTTTTTGCATGTGTAACCTTGTGAGATTCTGAAATTTCTACTTTAATATATCAGGGAAAAAAACAAAAGAAATGAATATATATATATATATATATATATATATATATATGATAGTTGTTTACTAGAAATGTTTGTTTATAGCTTTTATTTATATAGATAGTATATATATATATATATATGACAATAAATCATCTGGACATTAACAAATAATGAAGAGAGTGGTGCAAATAAGGATGAATGAGTATAATTTATTATATTACTGTTACAACCATGATTGAATGGTTTATAATGAAAATATTGTATATTCTATTTTTTATTATTGATAATACTGTTTGCAAATTCATGTTCATTGAAATGGATGGAATGAAACTATTAGATTTGGTAAATAACTTATTTATGAATGTTTGTAAATGGCGGTCCCTTGTATATATAGTCTGAATTTAAAAAAAAAAAAAATTACTTTTGTGAGTGAATTAAAGTATATAAAAGTATATAACGACAATATTTTTAAATAGTATATAGAAAATAAGCTGTATTTTTCAAGGGCATAGAAGATAAGTATACCATGTAAAATCAATATTTGCTTCTTTTTTTTTTTTGGAATTTAATATTTTCCTTAGTTTTTATTTAAAAGATTATAATTTTATTAATATTGAATATTGGGTTGGTCAATACGAGGGATATTACAAGATTCTTTTTGTGTTGTTTTCAAAGTCTTTTGTGTGTGCGTGGCCCGTTAGGGATTGAGATTTTTTTTTTATTATTATTATTATTTACTAAGCACTTACACCCACAAAAATAAGGAGGAGCTCAGGAGGACATAAATTTTGCTAACACATTGCAGCTAAACATTCCCATATTATGGGGCTAAGTTTAGAGGATCAATTCGCTAGAAAAGACAAATAAGTATATGAAGAACTCTAACGTTCCCTTTACAAACTTTTATACTCCCTCAAATGATACTCAATAATAAGCCTACAAATCTTGTATTTCAAAAATTTTGCCTTAACTAACCCTCCGTTGGTCTTAAAGTTGTATTTGACATAATATGTCTTCTCCAATATTTTATCATGATCACTTTAACAATAAACTTTTTTATTATAAGATGAGCTGAAAATATCATCATTTTCATTATTTCTCTTTTTTGTATCATGAATTTTTGAGAAAAATATATAAATGGCCACACAAATCATATTTTAAATTTTCATATTCTATTTTAATTTTTCACTGCCTTTTTAAATCTAGTTGATAATATTTTATCAAAGAAAAAAAAATCTAGTGGATAATATAGTTTCAATATAGCCTATATTATATTTACTGAACTGGTTGAATCACAACTCCAGGTTATAACAAAACTTCGAAACACCATCAATCCTCTTGATTAAGTTCGGATCAGATATGCTTGAATCATTGACTATTTTCAAGGCAAACCACCAATCAATTATGCTCATCACCCTACTCACCAAGAACCCAAATTTGGTCTTTAATCACACGCTCAAACTTGGTATTCTTCAGTCATACCAAAATGAGCTTCAATAATAAATCTTCAATCAACTTATTATGCTCTTCAATCAATCCTTAATCAGTTACATATAATCTTCAGAAAATCCTCAACGAATCTAAAACCAACAGTAGTGCATCGCTCACTATCCAATGTCCATGGTTTGAGTGAAATGTGTCCCTATTACTAGCTTTAGGTGATAGGTTAGTACTATTAAAGCTGTTACCAAATGGCCTGCTGAAAGTGACATGGTGACAACAGCTCTAGGCCACAACAATGGTATCAAATTAATGCTCATTGGTTGTAAGTATTGCCGCATTTTTAAGAAGCATATTGCATTCTCAACTCAAGTGGATGACTTTTTACCAATGTTCTGAAATCGACCTGGGATATGACCTGAAAAAATTTTGGGTCATGGGTCAATGGTTGAACCGGGGTTAAACTGACCCAGTCATATATATATATATATATATATATATATATATATATATATATATATATATATTATAAATTACTAAAAAATTTTAAAAATGGTAATGGAAAAGTTTAACAAATAAATAGTTTTTCTTATAATTTATAAATATCAATTTAATACCTTAAATACAAATTCAAGCAACATACAACATAATAATAAATAAAAAGTAATACAATACAAGCTTTCAAATTTCACAATACAATCTAATAAATAAAACTTAACTATTAGATATTGAGTTTTGATTTTTGAAGCAAATTTTATATATAACCCCCCTATACTTACATATTTATTACTCAAAGTTTTAATTTTAATCATATAATAATAATATAATTGGGTTGACCCGGTTCGAACGGACCGAGTCGGCCAGTTCACCGGGTACCGGGCCGAGTCAAGCCGGTCAACACTGTACCCTGACCCGACTCGGTTTTATGACTGGGTCCGGTTCAACCGGGTTGAACTGACCGAGTTAACCAAGTTCAACCCGGGTTTTAAAACATTGCTTTTTACCCAAAGCCATTGGATGTGGCCAAGCCTAGGGGTGACAATACTTTGTCCGGGCTCACCGGTCAAGTTCTATCCTACCCAAAATAAAAAAAGTTTAGATAAAAATTGTTTTAATCTAGGCCAAATATATACAATGCTTGATTGTCCAAATTTAAATCCGGACAAGATCCGGAGAAAGAAATTCGGATAACTGGACTTTTGTATGTTTAAAATTTTAAAAGCCCAAAACCATAAGCCCAATTGTTTTAAGCCTAATTTTTCAAAAAAATTCAAATTTATATGGAATTTTTTTTATTAAGAACTGAAATTTTGTATGACTTGATTTGGGTTTTGGATTGTTGGATTTTTTTTTTTTTTGCATATAATGTGAATTAAATTATTTTTTATAGCTTAATAATTGAGTGAAGTTAAAGTTTATAGGATTGAGACAAAATTATGATATTCAGACAACTCGATTTTAAATGAAACCGGATAAGTTAGATTTGTTTGAATTTAAAATTGGTCCGGGTTCGAAAATAAGTTTATTTATTTATAATAGTAGTTATCCGGACCCGGATTTTTGTCACCCCTAGCCAAGCTTTTTATCAAATCTAAACCATGATCTTGCACTAACATCACTAGCTTAAAACTTTTGCCTAATTCTATTGAACTAATGCAATCTTTTAGGTATCAAGTTGTAATTTCATTATTATGCCCAAAAACTCTTCAATTTGTTTTAACTATAGTGTGGGTGCAGTTTGGCATTTATGCTTTAATTTTATCCAAATATAATTATATATATAGTGTCGGTGTTTTCCTGACGAATAATTCCATCTATTGGGATGGAGACAACCTAGAGTCTCTTAGCAGGAATGATGTTAATGGTGTTTTTTTTTTTTTACATATCCTTAATTTTGCCTCTTTGTGCTTATATTTATTTGGTTTCTAACATATTTTGGATAAATTAATTTTTTTTTAAATATATTTTTTTGTTGGTGGTTGAGCTAATCAACATTCATTTCTTCTGATGTTGTCTTGAAGGAAAGCTTTTTCCTTGACTTAAGAGTCTTAGACCAACTTATTATTATTAATAAAAAAAATTAAATTATTTTATAGTAGTTAGTGTATCCATAGGAAATACAATTAAGACATAAAATAAATAACTTGCATACTAGTTATTGTAAAAAAAAAATTCAAAAGCCTAAAAATAAAAACATAAAAATTAAAAAAATACTCAACAAAAAATTGGTGAAACCCATAAACATATCTTTTAGTCTCCTCTGAAAAAAATGATAATCCATTACCCAGTTTAATTTCTGAATAACAAATAAATACACATATTACAAATTTAAATATAGGGAAGAAATTGTGTTTCAATTACGCACTATTGAGAATTGATTGTTAAGGGGTTGTTTGGCATCATTTTTGTTTTCTTGTTTTCTTGTTTTTGTTTTACTTTTGTTTTTGTTTTGCTTTGTTTTCTTTTTATTTTTAATTTTTTGAAAACAAAAATATGTTTGGATACATTGACTATTTTCTCTTTTAAAAAATTGTAAACAAAAACATGTTTGGTTAGTATAAAATTATTATAACATTTTTTTATCGTTTTTTTTTCAAATCCATATTTTTAATTTTTTTTATAAAACTTTATTTTTCATATTAGTTTACTTGATTATATTATTAAATAAAATTAATAACATAAATTATTATTATATTATAATATATTATATCGTAGTTTATCAAAATCAAGGGTCAAACAATTATTTTCATAAATAATTTCTAAAAATATAATTTTTATATTATATAAACTAATTTGTAAAATATCAAGCCAAAATAATAAATTTTTATAAATATTTTTAAATATATATATTTTTTAAAAAATTATTATTATTAATTTGTAAAAAAATTTATATTTTTTACAAAAATAAAAATTAAAAATTAAAAGGAGAGAGAAAAAAAAGTAGAAAAGAAAGGGTTTCATTGTGGGAGGAAGAGTTTTGAAAACGTTTCCAAAACAGTTGAAAACGTAAAATTGTTGTTTTCTGTTTTTTTTTGAAACATAAGAATTGTTGCCAAAATTTTTGAAAACAAAAACGAGTTGCCAAACATGTTTTCTCAGTTTTGTTTCCAAAACATGAAATTGAAAACAAAAAAACAGGAATTGACAACAATGTCAAACGAGCCCTAAGTTATGCTTTTTTATTCGGTAGTACAAGGATTAGGCTGTAAGCCAATTTTCACAAAAAAAAAATCCTAATAACACTCTGTGTGTAGCAACCTCTATTACTGTGCATAGACACTCTTACTCATCAAGAGTTGGGTGAAATTTGAACACCCCTAATAAGAGAATGAGTGCCTTATTCATTGATCTAGTCCACTTTGACATTTTGTGTTATTTTACGAATTTTTCTCTTTAATTATACCATGGCTTATAAATTTTTTCTTTAGAAAAATCTTTCAAAAAAACTCAAAATATAGGACTTTCATGCAATGTCTGTAACAATTGCAACTACCGCAATTTGCAAGAGTTGGTGATACCGTGATAGAATTAATTAATCACTTGCTTGCTTTTTTGAATAGCAATATGATCCCATCTATGAATGACAATAAAGTCAAATAAAGGGTGAATATTATATGCTATATATATATATATGTGTGTGTGTGTGTGTGTAATCAAGATGTCATGAGAAGAGAGAACTTTGTCCTTGTATCAGAACTTATTTATATCAACAAAAAAGAATGAATTCAATTGTACATCTCTGTGCATGAATGTATCTAATTACTAATCATCAGTAATGAGTATATTAACTTAATCTGTATAAATTAGAAGAGCTTGCCAGCAAATCCTTCAAACTCAGCACCATTAACTGAAGGAGAAGCACATGAAGCAAAGTCCTCAAGCTCTGAAACTCTTCTTCCAAGTTGCAAAGCCATGTTCATCTCAAACATCTCTATGTCCTCTTCACAGCTCTCCTCCGAATTGAACTCAATGATCTCCTCTTCCAACTTCATATAAAATCCAGCACAGTTCCTAAACATCTCAATCAACATGCCAATCTGAAAACCATGCTCCAAAGTGTTGATCAAGGTTGCAAGAACACCACCCATGACTCCAAGCAACACAGGCCATTTCCCAAGTGCAGGAGTTCCAATCAGACCAGCACCTACTGCACCTAACCCTGCCAGCAAAGGTCCTGAGATGGCCAAACACTTGCTGATCTTCACAAACAGGTTGCCATGCCAAACATACTGTTCCTCATCTTTCTCTTTCAGAACTTTGAGCAGCCCTCTCATCTTCCCTTCAAATTCCTTGTTCCATATTTTTCCATCTTGTGCTGATGATGATGATCTCCTCCTTGTCTGGAGCTTGGGCCACCATACGGTAGGCTCGATGTTCTTCGGGAACTTCTCGAGCATCCCGGGTAGCAAAGGAAGAGGATAAGCTTTGTCCAGAGCCAACACCTTCTCCATGGCTTCCTCCACATCCAATTCAGTAGGAGTAAAAGTAGAGCTCTTAAGCTGATCAAGAGATGTATGGATTGATCTCTCTAGCTGTTTGAACAGTCTGGTTGCATTCCTTTGCTCTTCAGCAAGCTGTGATGGTTGGATCTTATTGACAATGAGCATCATGCCTGTTGCAGCTGTGAATAAAAGAGCAGAAGAAAGCTTGAATGCCAAAAAATGCTGTGATTGATCACCCATGGAGATGGTAGAAAGACCAGCCATGATTGAAGCAATGAGGTTGATGGAGTTGATGGAGTTAAGCAAGAGTGTGTTCCAGTTATCCCTTTGTTCTCCAATGATCTTATGCATCTCCGCTCTGTCGCCGGCCGCCTCTGCGATCGCATAGAGCTTAGATACTAGTAGCATGTCTACTTCTTTATCATCAGAAATTGTTTGTGGTTTGTTGATGATGATGTTTGATCTTGGTTCTCTGATTCTTAGTTCCTGCATGTTGATCATGTTCTTAAGCTTTGGAAGATCAAGACCTTTGTTTTGGAGATTGAGATTGAGTTGCTTTTGGAGACTGGCTTTTGATCTCCAACCATGCTGCTTTGGTGCTGCTGCTGATGATAATGATAACATGAGATTGTGAACTTGCAGAGTTGCCATCTCTATATCTAAAGGATTAATTGAAGTAAATATAACAGAAAAGATGGAGATGTATATATAGATGTTGTTGATTGAGTTTTAATGATTTGGAGTATGAATTTGAGGTGTTATATATATATATATATATTTATGTAGGTAGGTGTGAATTAATAATTTGTTGACTGACCGGGCCAATGCAAATTGTACGTTGAATGAGGAATCCATGAGCTTGACATGGAAACCGTCAATAGAGACTTGATAGTATTTTGGACTACGTAAAACTATAAATTAATATGCAACTAATTAAAGTCATTTTCAAACATATTATTATAAAACAGAGTCATTTTAAATAACGTTAAGTTAATAAAAGCTGAAGTATTGAAGTGATATTAGAGCCTTAAGTGATGTTAGCAATTAAGAAAAACACACCAAAATAATTAACAATGCTATGTATTTGCATGATAGAGTACTTGTGTTATCTCCTGAAGTGTGAATCAATGAAGTTGTTGAATTTGTGTGTTTTGTTTGAAGTTTATTAATATATTCAAGTCAGAATGGCGCCCAATTACGAGTTGTTTGAATGATAAAGTTATTTGCAATATATAAAACACTTGTTATTATTTTTTTATTATATATATATATTTAAAAAATGGACAAATCATGTGTTAGAGGTGTGGTATGCACACTAGCAGGCTACCGAAGATTAAATATTTAGTTCATGTGCACTCACCTGGCATACACATACACAGAGATTATGTTACATACCCATTTTTATAACTGAAATTTTTTTTGGCATTACTGTGCTTGACTCGTTTCGAATCTTCAATAATGAAAGTCTCTGTAAAACACCAAAGTGAGGCAAATGCCACTAAACCAAAAAAAATCTTTCTTTTTATATTTATTTATTTATTTATTTTATGTTATTTTACTTTTGAACTTGTCAGAATTACACTGTAATCACACACACATAAATATATATAGCATTTGATGAAAATTTTACTTATTATTTTAAAATATAGTTGACTTAGACTTTGATAACCTAAAATGACCGTTAATGTTTCAGTCAAATATTTGGCAATTCATGCCCTCATGATATTACTAAATGCATGCAGATTAATTGATCAATTCAAGTCTAAGGTCAGTTTCCTTCATATCATACAACCACGCGCATGAGGTTGGTAGATGAATGAGTAGTTTGATTTATATATATATATATATATATATAAATTAAGTTTTTGTTCGAATTTTTTAATTAATCAAATTAATTCTAAACCAAAGTTGAGAAATATAATTAAGATGAATTAAAGTTTATAAATAACATGAATTTAAATTTTATCCCAAAGAGTTTTTTGTCGAGTAGTATTGCTCTCACTATAAAAATATTTTACGAAATTTTCATTGTCCCGAGTTTGAACCTTGTGTGAGCAGACTTAATTATAACTCAATCCCCATATCCATAAGGAAGTGAGCATACACAAGAGCCGCATAATTAATTCCATGTTATGCATACCCTTAATATATTGTTTATCCACCTCATTAAAAAATACATAAATAAAAAATTAAGTTGTATCTCATTATAATTGCTAAAGTAATTAAATAAAATTAGTGTGAGTTTTTTCTTAAATATTATAACTCAACCACGCCAACCAACTCTAAATAAAATTTATGAGTAAAATTTAGTTCACTCAAAGTTAAAATCATGCCTTTTATTTAATTATATAATGTGAAACATATGTCTACAAGACAAAAATAGACCAATTGTATAAATTAGGATAAAATAGTGAAATACGTACGTGGTCTATATATAAAGCCAAACTAATGATAGCATGAATATATATACTTGAAAAATATCATATGTTTGGTAAGTATTATACTTATGTATACATATGTTTCCATGTCCGTATTGCAGTAATTAACATTGGCTGATTAAAAGAATGAGTCTCTATATATGTATGCCTTGACTAATGAAAAATTTGGTTAAATGGGTTGCATCTACCTTAAAAACAATGTACAGCACTGTTTAATATAATTAAATCTCAATCAAACACAACATATATGTTTATAAATTCATGTAATTAGGCTTCATGGTTTTACAAAGTCTAAAAAAATAATGGTTCATATATCTTGACGGTTTCCTTGTCAAAGAAACAGGCATGCATTGGCCCAGTCAGTCAAACCATTAGTCAATTCAAACCAAACCCTTTAGCTCTCTATCTATATATACATATATAACACCTTCATGCAAACTCAAACCAGAAACTCATCAAAACTCAAGCAACAAACTCAAAAGCTTCTCTTATCCCCTCAAAACTCTAGAGATAAAACAAAGAAAAGCATATACAGAGATGGCAACGCTGCAAGCTCACAATCTTCTCTTATCATCATCATCATCAGTGATTGCATCAAAGAAGCATGGTTTGAGGTTCAAAGCTGGCATCTCTAAGCCACTTAATATCAAGAACAAAGCTCTTCCTTCACTCTCAAAGGTTGGAATAAGAGAAACTATGTCAAGTTCAATCTCAAACAACATCTCCATCATCAACAAACTGGAAACCACCCCTGCTATCACAATTGATGATAAAGAAGTAGATATGCTAGTAGTATCTAAGCTCTATGCCATCGCTGAGGTGGCGGCAGACCGAGCGGAGATGCATGAGATCATTGGAGAACAAAGGGATAACTGGAACACACTCTTGCTTAACTCCATCAACTCCATCAACCTCATTGCTTCAATCATGGCTGGCCTTTCAACCATCTCCATGGGTGATCAATCACCTCATTTTCTGGCATTCAAGCTTTCCTCTGCTCTCTTATTCACAGCAGCAACAGGCATGATGCTTATTGTCAACAAGATCCAACCATCACAGCTTGCTGAAGAGCAAAGGAATGCAACCAGACTGTTCAAACAACTAGAGAGATCAATCCATACATCTCTTGATCAACTCCAGAGCTCTACTTTTACTCCTACTGAATTGGACGTGGAGGAAGCCATGGAGAAGGTGCTGGCTCTGGACAAGGCTTATCCTCTCCCTTTGCTGCCCGGGATGCTCGAGAAATTCCCAAAGAACATCGAGCCGACCGTATGGTGGCCCAAGCTCCAAACAAGGAGGAGATCATCATCATCAGCACAAGATGGAAAAATATGGAACAAGGAATTTGAAGGGAAGATGAGAGGGCTGCTCAAAGTTCTGAAAGAGAAAGATGAGGAACAGTATGTTTGGCATGGCAATCTGTTTGTGAAGATCAACAAGTGTTTGGCCATCTCAGGACCTTTGTTGGCAGGGTTGGGTGCAGTAGGTGCTGCTTTGATTGGGACTCCGGCACTTGGTCAATGGCCTGTGTTGCTTGGAGTCATGGGTGGTGTTCTTGCAACCATGATCAACACTTTGGAGCATGGTTTTCAGATTGGCATGTTGATTGAGATGTTTAGGAACTGTGCTGGATTTTATAGGAAGTTGGAAGAAGAGATCATTGAGTTCAATTCGGAGGAGAGCTGTCAAGAGGACATAGAGATGCTTGAGATGAACATGGCTTTGCAACTTGGAAGAAGAGTTTCAGAGCTTGAGGACTTTGCTTCATGTGCTTCTCCTTCAGTTAATGGTTCTGAGTTTGAAGGATTTGCTGGCAAGCTCTTCTAATTATTCAGACTAAGAATATGTATTATAGTGATGATTAGTTGTTAGATACATACATGCACAGTGATATACAATTGGATTGATTCTTTTGTTGATATAAATAAGTTTTGAACTAGTACAATTGAATATTCTTTTGGATTTATTATGGATTTGTTGAAATATATATATGTATAGATAGATATATATTCTTAATTATTTTATTAAAAAATAATTTGTGGCCATAAGAAGGGCAACGAATACTTGTAAGTCATGAAGAAAGTTTCAATTTTAATTTATTGGAGGTTGTCTTTATTACTTTTTAGTTTAAAAGAATTTTCTGGTCTTCTCTTAGCAAAGCATAATTTTGAAATGTATAATATCAGGACAAAGTAACAGACACAATAATTGTTTATACATTCACACAAAACAAGCAAATGTTTTAGGATGCATCAAATGAAAAAAGTATAAAAAATGTGAATGAAAGAATTACTGACATGGTAGCTGATAAAAAAAAAAAAATCCTCATGCAAAAATCAACATTAATTTTCTTTCAAGAAATTATAGTGAAGTTTTTTGGATTGGCATATTAATTAAAAAAATCCATAAATACAACAAATTCACCCATGTATTCAATGGATGTGGCTATTTGAGAAAATGTTGGTTAATTAATATTTATGACCTTCCACTAATAAGTTCTTTTTTTTTTTTTTAAGGAGACCAACCAGATATGAATGGTTTATTACCTATTCATGTTACATGCATAATATATATATATATATATATATATATATATATATATATATATATATATATATATATTATCTCCACGTTTGACTTCGAAGAACAATGAAATACCAATGTTATTATTTTAGGGTGGTAGTCTTGACTCTTGTGTATTTCCTATCTTAGAATTTTGTAAGTTAATTAATGCATTGTGATTGATTTATACTTTTATATATAAAAGAAATAATCCAAGTAATGATTCAAGAAAGATGATATTCATGCAAAGCTCTATAAATAAATAAATAAATAAATAAAAAGAGGTGATGGGGATAGAATCTTAGTGTAGGCAATTATAATTTATAAAAATGCATTATTTACGATGGCTTAATAACTTTTACAAATCACCATATAGGGTATTAGGGACAAGTAGAGACATTTATTGCCTACTAGCGCAATGATTTGATAATTTTATAAAGGAAAAAAAAAGTAGAAAATAGGCTCCAAAACATTTGGCACAAAAATACTTGAATGATTTGTCAAAATACAAGTATAACATGTACAATATTTGCCCTACCAACTATTTTATCTTGTTTTAAATCTTAAAATTTAAGAATTCTTTGTTATACTATTCCATTTTATCTTGAATTTTTAAATTTAAATAAAAATAAAAATGGAGAAAACAACGTTATGATAATGATTATGATTAGGAATGCCTAGACCATCACAAGGACCAAGTTGTTGCAAGTTAATATATATATATATATATATATATATATATATATATATATGAAAAAGGCTAGTTCTACCTAGGGGTGTAATCGACTGAGCTTGAGCCGAGTAGTAGTAAGCTCAACTTAAAATTCAGTACTTGATACTCAGTTCGAGCTCGATCGAGTATTCATTTTATAGCTCAAGCTCGACTCGGTACACAAATCGAGTTACTCAAGCTCGATCGACTAAGCTTGAAAAGACTAAAAAATGACCATAAACATTATGCTCGAGCTCAAAAGTTTTTCCCCTTGATTTTTATCAAATAAATATAATATTATATATATATATATACTCGATTAGGCTAACGAGCACTCAAGCCAAGTATCACAATACTCGAACTCGGCTCGCTCAACTACTCGAGCTTGAGCTCGACTCGACCGCGACTGAACTGAGTTGGAGTTTTCGCCGAATTGAGTCCAAGTAGCTTACGAGTAGAGGTGTATCATTTACACCTCTAGTTCTACGTTGCTTCTGAAATCTTATAATTTATTAATTTGTGAGTTTTTGATATTAAAGTTCTGAACAGAATTTATTAAATACAATAGACTTTTTAAATAAATGGCCGCCATATATCTAAGATGTGGCATTGAGGGCAACGCATGTGAACCAAAAATTATTAATATTTGTTTTCATGAGAAAGAGTAATTTGAGGTAGTCCAAAATAATTAACATGGGTCTCTATTGACGGTTTCCAATTCCTCCTTCAAACAAATATATCTATATACATATATATATAATGCTTTGCCTGGTCAGCCAACAACTTATTTTCATGACCTGACTTCTTCCAAATATATATATCTATACCTATATATATACCTGGCTCATTGCAAACTCCAAACCATCAAAACTCAATCAGCAACATCTCTTACTGAATACATATATAGCCTTCTGCTGATCATTTCAATTCTTTTGAGAAATTAAGAGAGAAACATGGCAACTCTGCAAGCTCACAATCTCATCTTGTCATCATCATCATCAGCAGCACCAAAGCAACATGGTTTGAGATTCAAAGCTCGTCTCCAAAACAGAAGCCTTGATGTCCAAAAGCTTAAGAACATGCTCAACATGCAGGAGCTTAGAATCAGAGAACGAAGCTCAAGCATCATCATCAACAAACCACGAACAATTTCTAATGATAAAGATGTAGATATGCTAGTAATATCTAAGCTCTATGCGATCGCTGAGGTGGCCGGAGATAGAGCGGAGATGCACAAGATCATCGGAGAACAAAGGAACAATTGGAACACTCTCTTGCTAAACTCCATCAACTCCATCAACCTCATTGCTTCAATCATGGCTGGTCTTTCTACCATCTCCATGGGTGAACAATCACAGCATTTTCTGGCATTCAAGCTTTCTTCTGCTCTCTTATTCACAGCAGCAACAGGCATGATGCTCATTGTCAACAAGATCCAACCATCACAGCTTGCTGAAGAGCAAAGGAATGCAACCAGACTGTTCAAACAGCTAGAGCGATCAATCCATACATCTCTTGATCAACTCCAGAGCTCTACTTTTACTCCTACTGAATTGGACGTGGAGGAAGCCATGGAGAAGGTGCTGGCTCTGGACAAGGCTTATCCTCTCCCTTTGCTGCCCGGGATGCTCGAGAAATTCCCAAAGAACATCGAGCCTACCGTATGGTGGCCCAAGCTCCAGACAAGGAGGAGATCATCATCATCAGCACAAGTTGGAAAATTATGGAACAAGGAATTTGAAGGGAAGATGAGAGGGCTGCTCAAAGTTCTGAAAGAGAAAGATGAGGAACAGTATGTTTGGCATGGCAATCTGTTTGTGAAGATCAACAAGTGTTTGGCCATCTCAGGACCTTTGTTGGCAGGGTTGGGTGCAGTAGGTGCTGCTTTGATTGGGAACTCCTGCACTTGGGCAATGGCCTGTGCTGCTTGGAGTCATGGGTGGTGTTCTTGCGACCATGATCAATACTTTGGAGCATGGTTTTCAGATTGGCATGTTGATTGAGATGTTTAGGAACTGTGCTGGATTTTATAGGAAGTTGGAAGAGGAGATCATTGAGTTCAATTCGGAGGAGAGCTGTCAAGAGGACATAGAGATGTTTGAGATGAACATGGCTTTGCAACTTGGAAGAAGAGTATCAGAGCTTGAGGACTTTGCTTCATGTGCTTCTCCTTCAGTTAATGGTGCTGAGTTTGAAGGATTTGCTGGCAAGCTCTTCTAATTTATACGGATTATATTTTATTAATTACTGATGATCAGTAGTTAGATACGTACATGCACAGTGATGCACAATTGAATTCATTCTTTTGTTAATATAAATAAGTATATATGTATTGAACAAGTACAATTGAATTCATTATTTTGGATTATAATTATATGATTATATATATATATATATATATATATAATTGATCATACGGTTCTTTTTGAATGTCTGAAACACCAGAACCAAAGAGGATCAGATTGAAGTATACTTTGTTTCAATCATCAAACATCAATCATGCAGCAAACATAGCTAATTTATGAGGTTCTCTCACCCCTAATTTTGGGGATACTATGCCCAATATTGGCTTTGGCTAAGTGCTCAATTGATTTAATCACCTACGTGCCACACAGGATAGATGATCTTCGACAATAAGTACTGTCATTTGTATTCTCTGTCGAATCATCTTTGCTCACATTCACTATTTGTGCATCAGAAATATTTCTATTGTGCTATGTTGTTTCTAGTCATTTAATTTTTTTTATTAGTTAGTTATTTTGTATTCCATGTCTATTTAGACTTTTCTCTTCTTTTAATTAATTGAGTTGTTATTTATCTATTGTAGAAAAAATTGTGGCTTTACAAGGGCAACAAATTACTTGAAAGTCATTGAGAAAATTTTAATTTTTTGGGATGTCTCTTTTACTTTTCAGTTTTAAAAAATTTTGTGGTTTTCTCTTGACTTGAACAACTTCTTGTTTTTGTTATCCCCCTTACATTTGGTTGACTAATTTTGCACCCTTGTGGTCTGGGTGTATCAAGAGTTCTTATGTACCTTGTATTTATATTTTTATTATTTTAATAAATTTCGTAATTTATCTATTTTATTAAAAAATAAAAATAAAACTAAAAATTAAGCTACAAGAGATTTTGGCACAAAAATACTTGAATAATTTGTCAAAATACAAATATAACTTGTATACTATTTGTGCAACGACTTATTAGGTCATTGCTGAAATTTTAAAATTTAAGAATTCCTCAATTTATTTGTTATGCTATTCAATTCAATTTTATCTTTTTTTTTTAATTCTTAAATTTATTTGTTTACTATTCCATTTTATCTTAAAAAAAAGAAATAGCTAGTTTTGCCTTGCCCTTTAAATCATATAATTCATTAATTTGTAAGTTATTGATATTAAAGTTCTCAACATATTATAATCAAACCAGGCTTGTAGATTTAGATAAATACAATAGACTTCATAAATAAATGGTAGTGATGTGTATGAGATTTTTTATAGAAAGTAGATAAACCACTAAATTTATTAAAGAAACGAAAACAATCGTACAAGAACATATTAAAATAACTATTAAAAAAAACACTGAAGTAACTGAAAAGTAAATAAAAGATATGAGTTACCACAGATGAAGAACAATGAAAATAGAATACAAATATAATGCTTAGGGTGTTTATAACTAAGAAAGCAAAGATGAAAAGGGGTTACCTTGCCCCAGTCCCCGTCTAAAACGGATATAACTCTTTAGATTGCCATTGACTAGGATATGAGCTTTGGCTGTAAAGAGTGATTTTTTTATGTACGGAATCCAAGCGAGAACAAAAACCCTTGACTTACCTTATTATACCCAAATTTCACTTTGAGCATCAAATTTTAATTTATTTCTTTTCAGATACCTTATTTTGATTTACATACACCGGGAGGGCACCAGAGAAAATCCGGTGAGGTTTTTGCTGACGTGGCCACCGGAATAGCCACATTAACACTAAAATACTATCTCATTTTCTTACGTGGCTATTCCGGTGGCCACGTAAGAAAATGAAATAGTTTTTTGGTATTGATGTGGCTATTCTGGTGGCCATGTCAGCAAAGCTTCATCGGATTTTCCCTGATGCTCTCCCGGTATATGTAAATCAAAATAAGGTATCCGAAAAGAAACAAATCAAAATTTGGTGCTCAAAGTGAAATTTGGATATAATAAGGTGCCTCACTCAGGATTATTACCCATGTGCTTACAAAAAATTCCTAGTCGAGATAATCAAATGTATTTACATAGTCCACTTTAAAAACGAAACCTATAAATTTGAGTTTTTAAGGCTAAAAATGAGCTTTTCTGGTGTGATAATATCCGATTGAGAATCATCTGTCATCTATATATAAGATGTGGTATTGAGTGCATGCATGTGAACCAAAGATTATATATACTTAACCTTAATTCTATCCCCTAAAAATCCTATTCATCAAAAGCCTTCCGAATGAAGACATTTGGCTAAATTTGATTAGCCATCAAAAGTAACGGCCAATTTTCTTTCCTGCGAAATTAACGGTGGATTTAGCTTTTGAGAACTGAAACCCTAGGACCGCTCAACCTCTGATCTTTTGCGCCGTCACCCTCTCTACACGTCCTCATTCCTCATCACTATCAAGAAGATCGGCACCGGCTCCCTCTTCCCGGAGCTCCGCATAGCCGCCTCTCTTGCCTTCTCCTTCACTCCAACGCCCGCAAATGGTCGCGGCTCCGACCATCAGAGCAGATATAATGGTAGATCCCACAGAAGTCAGGAAGACGACGATGTTGGTCAAGAGGGTGAGGCCGCCGAGAGTCTCACGGTCACTGAAGGTGCGACCGAGGAGGAAGAGGAGGACGAGGAGGGTTCCAGGGTTGGAGAGAAGAGAGAGGCCCAGAGCGGCGGCGAGGAGGGCGGCATAGTTGGCACGGAAGTAGGGAAGGTTCTTGCGAAGGCGAGAGGTAGCATCAGAGAGGTACTCAGGGCGAGAGAAGGCGGAGCGGTCGAGGACCTCGCGGGGTAGTCGCTGGCGTCGGAGAGGAGTTGGTGGTTATCGGGATCACGGCGAGGACGGAGGCGGGGGCTGGGGTGGACGCCATTGGAGTCCAAGATGCGAAGCTTGGGATTTGAGATCTGGAGAAGAAGGCGGAGGGAAGGTGAAGGATATTCATAACTAAATATGTAGAATTTTTCGATGGTTTATTTTAGCTTAACGCGTTCTGGTGGTTCTTTGTTTGCAAATTGCAATGGACGGTGGGGATTTGTTTTAGCTTTTCGTTTGCTGAGATATTCAGGAACCACCTACTAAATTATATTATTCTCTTCCTCAGATCTACCCTGATTTTTCCCCTGTTTTGGATTCCATGGATCTGAATCGCCTTTTTTTTTTCCCCTATTTTTTTTCCTTTATTCCAGATCGAATTTTGTTTTTTCTTTGTTTTTGTGTTCTCTGATTATCGATTTGTTTTTTTTTTAATTTTTTCCTTTTAATTTTTTTTTAATGGAAGCCTCCACGAGAAGGCGGAGAACTCCTCGCCGGACGTCTCCTGGGTTTCCGATCTCCTCCAGTGATCACCGCCGGCAAGATCATGGTACTCTTAATTTCAATGATTTTTTTGGGTCACTGTGAATATCTTAAAATCTCAGGGTCTTTTTTGTAAATATCTCAACGAAGGAGAAGAAGAAGAAGAAAAGCAGAAGCTGCTGTTTGGGACGTCGTCTCTTCCACGTGTTTGCACTATTTTTAAGGTTTGTTTCACTAAAAAAAATTAGATACAAATATTCGGGTTTTTGTGTAAATATTTCGATGAAGATGCAAGAGCTCTACATCTAATTTTTCACCTATTTCCTCACTGTTTAAATTTTTGTTTCTTTTTTTTCCCCTTAATAAATTACATGTGATATATCTTTTTTTTTTCCCTGCATTTCCTTTATTGATGTTTTAATTCAGATGATTTATTAATCTTCTCCATGTTTGATTTGTTAGGTTGGTTCAATGATCAGAATGGGAAATGAGGAATTAGAACCTCCAGGTCGTTTTAAGGTTTGTATATTTCATTATTTTGGAACACTGATTCGAGATTTATATAAATTGTTATTAATTGTTGACATTATTTTTTAATTAAATTTGCAGGAGTTTTATGGTGTGGGAGCTCAAAAGAACTTCTATTGGAGCTTTAGCACTGAAGTTCTTGAAGCTTCTTTCAATGTGTGTGAGCATGGAATTATTTTAACCTTATTATAATTAATTTGATATAAAAATAGTTTCATTTTCATGCATGATATATAGTAGTTAATAATATTGTTATCTAATCTGTTTTTTGCTTGAATAATTGATGACTTGTGTTTGAGCTTCTTAATTACCAAGGCATGTTCAAATTAGTGGGAAGAAGAATCTAGAGCTGGAAATTGGTGTTTAATTTCTTTTAATTTTATTTTTCTGTATCTCGTGAAACCATATTATGTTTCCTTTTGCATCTGTTAGAGAAAGTATGCTGTAACTATGTTAAAAAGGTCCATCAATATTGATTGGTAATTGATAAGTTTATTTCTTGATAAACTTGATCCCTGAGTTTTTGTTAGAATAATGCAGAAATGTAGCTTATTGTTTCCTATATATAAATGATATTTCAAACTGATAAATTCCATTAGATTTCTTTCTCTTCAATTCATGATTTTGACATTTGTTTGAAAATTAGTTGAATTTATTTCCGCTACAGTAATAACATGTGTGTAAAAACAATATTATTTGTTAAATAATTGATGTGATTTTATCTTATTTGCTTGCATGCTTGAGTTCAAATTATTGACATTATATATTTGTTAAATAATTGATGTGATGTTATCTTATTTGCATGCATGCTTGAGTGTAAATTTCTGACATTCCAAACTTATATAGTACATAAGTGGATAGATTTTAGGTTTTGATGTTTGAGTTGTTTTTGTCCTTTATTGACTTTTTTACATATTGATAAAGTATATACAAAAAATAAAATAAAATTCATTGCTTATAAAATGGGATGATGGCATTGTAAGTTATTTACAGGCTATATCTCATTCAAAATTGTAAGTTATTTACAGGCTATATCTCATTAAAAAAAAATCAGGTAAATCTTATTCTATTTTTTTTATTCATTAGTAGAACAACTTTGACAACATGTTCATTGAGCTTCTCTTTCAGTTTTTTTTCTTTATTCTCTGTTTAATGGTCATTCTCTCATTTCAAAGGAGTTGATGTATAAAAGTTAGATCTTTGTGATTGGTTATGTTGAATTTGTGGGTTCTAATGCTCCATTGCAATACCGTTTGAATCATTTTGAATGTTGATGCTTTATTGAATATTGTGCTTCAATTAGATCTTGATTTTATTTAGACAAAAAAGGTTTGAATCTTGATTTTATTTAGAAAAAGTTTGATCTTTTTTATGGAATGGTTCATGTTTTGTAATGCTATTGGAATATAATGCTCTAATCATTATTTAATTTGACATCATGTTCACATATATTTTTAAATGATAAGATTTTATTTTTTAAAACCTATAAATGGGTTTATATTTTTTTTAACTTTGTTTCCTTGAAAGCAATTAAACAAGTACTAAACAAGTTAAATATTTAAAAGAAAACGGTAATTTATTTTTATTTGGTTTTAAGAATGAGAAAATGAAAATTTAACATTTTCGAAAGATAAAATTATAAAATAAAAGTTGCCTAGTGTGTATTTAAAAAAATCAACAATAATTGTCCATGAATTATTTATTTTATTATTTTAAAAATATATAAATCAAGGAAATTAGTTATAAAATTCAACAAAATGATTCCGGAACAATATTATTTTTATTTTATAAAAAATATTTTTAAAATACAGTTAATTTAGTTTTGAAATACTGATAATAATAGATATTTATTATTATTTAAAAATTAATATTTATTTTAGAAATATTTAGTAGGTGGTTCACCTTCCCTCCTAATATGAGAGATGCTTTTATATAAGACCATCTATTACGATAACAAATTAACAAGTTAGCTATATTGGAGGAGGTGTATAAATATTAAAAAAATATTTATAATACATTAATATTAATGTATCTTATATAAATATTATTATATGAAAAGCAAATTAATAATATTTAAGGGTAAAAAAACATTACAACTATTATTAGACTATTAAATGCTGATTCTTAATATTTATATAAGATACATTAATATTAATGTATTATAAAGTTATTTGAGATTATTAACAAAGTATAGTTGAGATTATTAGATTATAAAGTTATTTGGAGACAATGTCAATTATTGTTGGTTAATTATTAACAAAATATTTTATTTGGTTAATAAATTAATATCTCAACAACAATAATTTAATTTCGAAAATGTTAAATTGTACATACTCGGCGTATGATATTATTATTATTAACTATAAGTATTATAATAATAATAAAATTATTATTATTTTTAACTATAATTATTTTGTTAATAATTATTTTTCAATAATACAATATATAATACAAAAAAAAGGTAAAAAAACATTACAACTATTATTTGAGATCATAATAATAATAATATTATTATTATTTTGTTAATATTATATAATTATTTGAGATCATATCAAAGATGTATATCAATTCTATGCTCTTTTGTTAATAATTATATTTTGCTAATTTATAGGTAAAAATGGATCAATTATATTATTTCCTTAAATACAGTTAATTTAGTTTTGAAATACTAATAATAATAAATATTTATTATTATTTAAAAATTAATATTTTATTTTAAAAATATTTTTTATTAGTATTTGTTTTAAAAAATATAAAAAAATCAAATAATATTTTTACAATATATTCTTATTTTTTTGGACAACCATGCTAAATTGTCTTAAAAATCCTAAATAATTCTTTTAAAATAATATATAAAACTCAATGAAAAGTACAATTTTAAATTGAATTTTAAAAATTTTTTATTTTAATTTTACATATATTAAAATATAAAATATAAAACTTATTTTATTGATTTCACAAATATTTTCTCCTAACACACAGCAACAATAACTAGCCTAAAAACTGATTCAGTATGTTTGTGTAGCATATTTTATTTTTTCATTTATACTGAATAAGTTTTTAGAAGATATGTTTGAGCATTAATTTGAAAGACTTAAATTGTGATTTTCATCAAATATATCTAATATTTCCAACTTTAATAATAAAACTTTTTCCATTTTTTTTCAAAATAATTAATTACTCCGATAAATAAATAGAAAAGATACTAAAAATTAGTAAAAGCATTAGATAATAATAACATGCTTTGCAGTAAGGACAGTCCATAAGAGACTACTTGCCTTGTGATTAACCACTTCACCCACATATGAAACTAATACATGACAAAAAACTAAAGTAAGACAGAAGTAATACATGAGAGATTATAATAAATAGATAATCTATAAAAAGAAAGATTATAATTTTAAAAAGATATATTTTTTCAAATAATGATATTTTTTTAAAACTATAAACGCGTAAGGTGAATTGAATGAATTAATT
This sequence comes from Dioscorea alata, assembly GCA_020875875.1. Lineage (NCBI taxonomy): Eukaryota > Viridiplantae > Streptophyta > Magnoliopsida > Dioscoreales > Dioscoreaceae > Dioscorea > Dioscorea alata. The sequence continues at coordinate 2,209,473 of CM037027.1, read as the reverse complement.
ATTATTTCTTTAATTGAATGGAAAATGTCCATTATAATTAGTATATAATATTATTGGGTAAGTAGATTTTTTTCATGTAAGATGCACTATGTGATAATAATTGGATTGATATAGAATTAATTTATAAAATCCTGTCACAATTACTTAATAGCTCATAAGTTTAGTTTATATAACTATTCCTATGTTTTTTATATCAATTTATTAATAGAAACTTTGACCTGTGTTTAATACATCACAATAGGTGGAAAAAATGGAAGTCGACATGCAAATTATTGTTGAAGTTCAATTTAAGGTCGTATTGAAAGAGCTTATGGAAAAATTACGATTATTGCCCGCAACTTATGTATGTGAACAAACCGGTCCTGATCACAAACCAGTTTTTTCATGCCAAATAATTTTTGAAGACAGTTGTGGAGTTCATCAACTATTTGGATTTGAAGCAAATACCAAAAAGAAGGCCGAAAATAATGCTGCATTACGTGGAATAAAACATTTAAAAAATATTTATAATGTTATTATTAAAGATGTGAACCAGAAGGAATTATATGACGTAAAAAATGAATTGGAAGAGTTAAAGGATATTAACGACGTATTATCAGACAGTCTTTCAATGGTGACTGATGAGTTAGAAGAATTAAAGGACAGGATAAGACTTGCTGTGCAATGATGACTGATGAGTTGAAAGAACTAAATGACTGTATATGACGAATAAAGTCCTCTCCTGAAAGTACCTTAGTGTTTAATATTTTATTGTGTATTTTAATGTAAGTCTAATAATATTAAATATGTAACAAAAGGTGTGTTTTGTATTTTTTTGCCGTTCATATGCATAACAACTCTATTGTATATATTAATTAAAATATATAATTAAATTATGTTATTGTCTTTATCTTCCAAATTTGATTAAATGTTTACAAATGCAATCATGTTATGTAGATTGGAAATCTCGAGTAAAAGTGATAAGCTGATTCGGATCTTTGCAAACTTCTGTTTAGGTAAAAAATTTCTTATATATGTATTTATATATTATACTTATATGATATGTATACTGTATAAAGTATGTAACTTATGATATTTTTTTTTTTACTCTTGCTGGTCATCTTTCTCCAATTATGTTGCAAAAGATTCATGCAATATACTACAAATGACTAAGCCCCGTCATATTAAAAAGACTGATTCGTTACTTAAGATAAGTAAATCCGATGCTACATGCAACAGAATAAGGCGAATGGATATTCTAAAAGCTAAAAGAATGCATAGTATAAATAAGAAAGGAAATCAAAGTGTGTTTAGAGGTCTTAATAAGCCAATAACCAAACATATTCGATCACATTGTGATATTAACGCTAATGATGAAGACAATATTGAGACTACAATACAATCACACCCATCTGAACTTGATGGTGGCTTTAGCATCCATCCTAAGGAAATTCCATTTGCTAAAAGACATGAATCTTATTCGGACGTTAACGCTTCAACAAGTATGCCAGAATACGTATTTGGACTCATCGAATCTGATATACTAATGACCAACAATGGAGATGATGCTACTGATCATGAAATCAATCTTTCGCCCAGCCATATTAACACGAATGATTCTGATGATGTTTTAAACAATCGACATCAAAGTAAGTTTTCTCCTTCTTTACCTGTTTCCCATATTTCTATTATTGTTAATTTTTTAAATACCATAGCTATTATTTAAGTATTATCAAATTTCTCAGATTTATCATTACAATTCTTGCTCATATACAATTGTGTATATTATTCCTCTTTTAATGACTATAACAGGAACGATATTTCAACCTTCATACTTTGGTGGGCCAACTTTTAAATGCATGTTTTGCAATGCATCCATGTGGTATGATGAAAGAATTGACATATCAAAATCTACTTCAAATCCGAAATTTAATATGTGTTGCAAGCAAGGGATTATTTCTCTTCCGCCACCAAAACCAACACCACCTTTTTTATGCCGATTATTTGATGTCAATAGCGGAGTAAGAAATTCAAAATTTAAAGAGCAGATTAGAATATACAATTCACTTTTTCAATTTACTTCACTTGGTGGTATTGTTGATAATAGTATCAATCAAAGACCTGGACCTTATGTATTCAAGTTATCAGGACAAAATTATCATAGAATAGGATCTTTGCTTCCATTTGCTGGGCAAACATCTAAATTTGCACAGTTGTACATGATTGAATCGGATGCTGAGTTAGATTGCAGAATGTCATGCTTTCAATTTAATGATGGTATTCAAGGATTGGACAATGATATTGTATGCGGATTGAGAAATATGCTAGATGAGTATAATGAGATTGTCAAAGTCTTCCGGAGTGCAAGAGAAGTTCACATGCAATTTAGAGAATTGCCGGTTAGGATAAAGCTTATTGCAAATCGAAATAAGAAAGATCATAATTATTCTGCACCATCAGTTCCAGAAATTGCTGCTCTAATTGTTGGTGATATTGGTAATAATGATCAAGGAAGGGATATTATAGTAGAACACAAACAAGAAGGTTTAAAAAGAATTAGTGACTTACATCCGCTATTCATGCCACTTCAATATCCATTACTTTTTCCTTATGGAGAAGATTGCTTTCATCTAAATATACCTTATGAAGAATCTCCAATACGAAGTAAATTAGGAAGGAAGTGTTTAACTATGAGAGAATATTATGCTTACTTGATTCAACAAAGAAATATTGAGAATAATACCCTGTTAAGAGGAGGTCGACTTTTTCAACAATTTATAGTTGACTGTTATGCTATAATTGAAGATACAAGATTAAGATATATTAGAGAGCATCAAACATCATTGAGGACTGAAATGTACAAAACTGTTAGAGATGCAACAAGTCAAGAAGATCTGCAGTGCAATAGCATTGGAAAGCGTATTATTTTACCTGCAAGTTTTATACCAGGCCCTAGGTATATGTTTGAGAAATATCAAGACGTAATGGCTATTTGCAGATTTTTTGGCTATCCAAAACTATTTATTACATTCACTTGCAATCCTCGATGGTCAGAAATAACAGATACATTGAGTTCTATTCTGGGCCAACGCCCTGAAGATAGACCTGACATAATTTCACGGGTTTTCCGTATAAAAGTACGGCATTTGATGGATGATCTGATAAAAAATCATCATTTTGGACCTGTAAAAGCAGGTAAATTACGTAGATCCCAATTGTTTTAAAAAAACAATAGTTTGGATGATTGCAAACATAATGATATTTGTTGTTTTCTTTTTTATAGTTGTTTATACAGTCGAATTCCAAAAACGAGGTTTACCACATGTCCATATCTTATTATGGTTGGAAAAGGAAAGTGGCATTATGACAGCATCAGAAATTGATAAAATAGTTTCTGCTGAATTACCTGATAAGAGATCTGATCCTATTGGTTATGATGCTGTAAGTTCATTTATGATACATGGTCCATGTGGATTAGCAAATTCACAGGCACCATGTATGGAACATGGAAAATGCAAAAAATTCTATCCAAAGGCATTTCGCAATTCAACAACGATTGATGAGGATGGATTTCCTCAATATCGGAGAAGGGATTTGCCAGCAAGCACATCAAAAAATGGCATTAAATTGGATAATCGATTTGTTGTTCCACATAATGTTGATTTGGTTGTGCGCTATCAAGCTCATATAAATGTGGAAATATGTAATTTGACAAGAGCAGTGAAATATTTATTCAAATATATAAGTAAAGGTCCAGACAGAGCAAGAGCTATGTTTGAAGCATCATCAACATCATCAGCTAAAACAGATGAGATAAAAAATTATTTGGATTGCCGTTATTTGTCAGCATATGAAAGTTGTTGGAGACTATTTGAGTTTCCACTCCATCATAGAGAGCCATCTGTCCAAAGATTACTTATTCACTTGCCAGAAGAACATAATATCTATTTTAGTGATAAGCAATTTATTCCGAATATAATTTCAATCCCAGGAATTGAAACAACAATGTTCACAGAATGGATGGCCACAAATAAACTAGATGAAAGAGGACGATCGCTTTTGTATACAGACTTTCCAACTAAATTCACATGGTACAAAAAAGAGAAAAGATGGAAGTACAGAATGAATGGCAGATCAATTGGAAGAATAATCTATATACACCCATCTGCAGGAGAGCTATATTATTTGCGCTTATTGCTTAATGAAATCAAAGGTGCAAGGAGTTATGTGGATCTTCGCACAATTAATAACGTTGTATATACAACATATAGAGAAGCTTGCTTTGCCCTTGGAATATTAGGAGATGACTCAGAATGGTCAAATGCCTTGATACAAGCTGCTCATTGGGCTACTGGTACACAACTAAGACAACTGTTTGTAACAATAATCTTATATTGTGATGTAGGAGACAAAAAGGCACTGTTTGATAAACACTGGCAACTAATATCAGAAGATATACACTATAGACTCCGTCAGACATACCGCATGCCTAATTATACTATTTCAGACGAGAATTTGAGAAATTATCTATTAGTTGCTCTTGAAGAACTTTTGAATAAACACTCTTCATCCCTTGAGGATAATGATTTACCTCAACCACAATCATTGAACATGAATAATTTAACTGACAGACTGCTTCAAGAAGAGTTAAACTACAATATTCCTCAGCTTCAAGAAGATCATTTATCAATGTTTGCAAAATTAAATGCTCAACAGTTAGCTATCTATACACAAATACAAGAAGCTATAAACAACAATGGAGGAATGTTTTTTGTATATGGCCATGGTGGTACTGGCAAAACTTTTTTATGGAACACCATCATTAATGGTATTCGTACTGAAGGAAAGATTGTATTAGCTGTTGCTTCGTCAGGAATTGCATCACTTTTATTGCCTGGAGGAAGAACTGCCCATTCTAGATTCAAAATCCCAATAAATATTGAAGAATGCTCTACATGCAAAATTAGCAAGCAAACTCAATTGGCAAGATTGATTGAAAAAACAACTTTGATTGTTTGGGATGAAGCTCCTATGGTTCATAGGAATTGTCTTGAAGCATTAAACAAAACTTTACAAGATCTTCTTTCAGAGACAGCACCAGAAGCATCTACAAAACCTTTTGGAGGCAAAACAATAGTGCTTGGTGGAGATTTCCGACAAATCCTACCAGTTATTCAATATGGCAGCAAAGAAGATATCATAAATGCTACTATAACTCAGTCACAACTTTGGAAAGAATGCAAAGTATTGAAACTCAATACTAACATGAGACTGCATAGAAACAACCTTGATGAAGAAAGCCGAGATCAGTTAAGAGAGTTTGCAGAATGGCTGTTACAAATTGGTGATGGTACAATTGCATCTATTGAAAAAAATCATAATGATCTTGATGAAGGAGATTGGATTGAAATTCCACAATATCTATTGGTTGAAAACTTAGACAATCCAATACAATCAATTATTGAAGCTATCTATCCACAATTTCAGTTAAACTATGCAAAGACAGAATACTTGAGGCAAAGAGCTATAGTCACACCATACAATGAAGCTGTTGATATTTTAAATGAGACAATCAGCAACGAAATTGAAGCCGATGAGCAAAAGTATTTAAGCTCAGACTACATCTCTAAATCTTCAACATCTGCTGACGCAAATGCACCATTATATACAACTGAGTTCTTAAATACGCTAAAATTCACAGGCATACCCAATCATGAGCTTACTTTAAAAATAGGTTGTGTCATTATGCTCATAAGAAACATTAGCCAAACGAATGGACTTTGCAATGGAACAAGATTGATAATTACACAGATGCATCATAACATTTTGGAGGCAATAATTATTTCTGGATCCAACATAGGTGACAAAGTGTACATTCCTAGAATTATTATGCCAGTGCAACAAGGCAAATGGCCATTCATTATGTGCCGAAAGCAATTTCCGGTTAAGCTTTCATATGCAATGACTATAAACAAAAGTCAAGGGCAAACACTTGAATTAGTAGGTTTGTTCTTACCTAAGCCTGTATTTTCGCATGGGCAACTCTATGTTGCATTGTCCAGGGTATCATCTGTTGAAGGATTAAAGGTTTTGATTCTTGATGATAATGGAAAGAATACAAACAAAACAAAGAATGTTGTCTACAAGGAAATCTTTGATAGCATAGAAATTAATTCAGATCCTGGACGTTGAAACTGTGTTCTATTATAGATATAATCATATGCATAAACAAAGAAATATATATCAGGTTTGTTATCTCTAATAATTTCTAACTTCCATATAATAGAAAAATATTGAAACTCTATAAAAAAAAATGCGTAATAAATTATATTTTTGTTGTTTTGCAGATTATCAACAATGAGTCTTAAGGAAATAGCACAATTAAAGCCACCTGGCCAAAACCAAGCTGTGAAAATTAGAATAACAAGAATATGGGATTGCTATATTCCAACTTCAGAAAGATTCCTTGGTATAGCATTCATAGCAACAGATGCAAAGGTATTCATCATATATTACCTTATAAAATTTTGTAAATAGTATTTACATTTTCCTTTTAGAAATTATATCTAAAAAAATGTCTTTCTTAGGGTGATGCCATCCATGTTCAAATAAGAGAAAATGAATGTTCAAGCTTCCGAGGCATGCTAATCGAAGGAGCTGTATACCACATATCTAAATTCCAAGTTATGAAAACAGCTGCTAAAAATCTATCAGTAATGAGAGAATTTGCCATCTTTTTCACATCAAATACAATAATCAAGTTAATCTCTGATGATCCTACACCCTACCCAAGGCATTACTTCCAATATTTTGATCGAGACAAGATGGCGCCAGATGCAAACTCTGATAAGTATTTGACAGGTAAAAAGAATATTTATTATTTAGTCATAATTAAAATTACAAGTCTAATATCTTATCAATATTGCCCAATATATAGATGTTTTTACTAACAAAATAAAATATATGAAAAAAATACAGATGCAATTGGTACTTTGATCTCTATCGGACCAATTACTGCTATTCAATTAACAAAGTTTGCAAAAACTGTTCAAAAGAGAGATATTTTCATCAATGAGCGAAGGTAAGCAACATGAAAACATATTTATTCATAGTTTATACATCTGAAATATATGTAATAACCTAATATTCTGACTATCTTTAAAAAAATAAAAGCGGTGATGAACTTAGAATAACTATATGGGAATCAAGCTTTTCTCAACTCAATGATCATGATTTGTTACAAATGCTATCAAGACCTGTACTTATCATTGCTGGCACTGTTGTTCGAACATACCAAGGTGAGTACAAAATATTATAATAAATATTTTTTTTGATATGTACATAGTCAGTCAACAATTACTAACATTTCAAATTATTTAATAGGAACCATATATTTGGCTTCTACATCAGCAACCCGAATCTATGTGAATTTAGATTTACCAGAGATAAAAGCTATCAAAGAACGGTAAGAATAACAATTAACAATTTGGAAACCAAACTCAATTTGATTTCTAAACTTACAAATTATCATTTGTGAAATAAAACAGGGAAGGACTTGAAAATCAACAAGTGCAGTTGCTGTCTATACAGAATCAAGAAGCCACTTTGCAACAAAAAATCTCACACGCCGAGTATGCAACGATTGATCAATTATTGAAATTTGACCCAACAACGATAGGTGTAAGTACAAACAATTATATTTTAAGATTTTTAATGCTATTGAACGACAATTAATAATTTTGTTAAAAAAAATGTATAGGTAACTATGTTCAAATGTGATGTATGGGTTGAGAAGATCGACACAACTAATGGTTGGTTTTACAACTCTTGCAATATTTGCAACAAACGGCTTGCTGAGTCGGGATATAATTATTCTTGCTATAAACATGGTCCTACTACTCCCAGGGTGGTGTAAGTATAATCAATAATTGTATATTAAATCTAACTTATTTAGCATAATTATAATAGTTAATATAATCATGTTACAGGATGAGATTACCAATGATTGTGAGAGATGACACTGGAGATATGGAAATAACCGCCTTTGATAAACATGCAGAATCGATGACGAACATAAAGCTTGATTTGTTATTGGCAACAGAAGATATCTCAAAAACAAAAGTACCTGAACAAATACATAATATCATTGATAAGAAATTTAGTTTAACTGTTGGTCTCTCACAACAAGCAGTTAAAGATGATGTGCTTACGTACAGAATTTATGATGCAAAGCCTATTATTTTACATGGAGAAAGTTCGAAGGGGAAAAAACATGTACAACTATCAATAGAAGGATCAACTGAGCAATCTACTTCAGAGATGGATGAAATGAGCAACAAGCGTAAAGTAAGTGAAATACTGAATTCATCATCAAATATTGAAAGTCCTTCAGATCTACACATGGAAGTCCCAACATCAAAGAAGCAAAGAAACATACCTAAGCAAGACAAAAAAAATCACAAAGACGGAGAACAAGCATAAAGACTTGCTTATGAAAAAAAAAGATGTGATGGAATAACATTTTCAGGTCCATGTACAAATAATAACTACTTTTCCTAGAAGCCAGAAAACTAAGTAATGACTATTACAATATTACTATAAATAATGGCTGATATTATTTTATCCTTTGATAGGATTATGGTAAAAGAATTATACCATACTATGTTTGCTTATATGACTGTCATGCATTTTTATAGATAATGAAAATATATAGATAATGAAACCTTAAAAGATTGTTATAGAGAGAGAGGAAAAGAGAGAGAGCGAGAAAGAGAGAATGAAAGAAATATGATATTGATGACAGATAGAGCAGAGAGCACAATTAAGACAACATGGAATGATTCTGTCACCATTGTTGATTAACAATGCTCTCTCTCTTCTGTCATCTTCTCCATCTTCATCATCTCTTTATCATACCATCGCTATATATCCCGTCTATCATATATATATACACACACACACACTTACTCTATAAATTAATTCTATCCCCCAAAAACACTATTACTCATTATTTTGTCTTTGTTGGATATCTGGCCATCCCTTATTCGTTGAGTATTTTGTCTTTTTCATGAGTTTAATAAACCAAAGCATCACAATTTCCTCTATCATCAATATCTCTGCTGGCCCACTTTAACATCTTTACCGATTCCCTGTTATTAGTCATCTGGCCAATGAAAAGCCGATAGCAATTTAATATTAGAAATCAGCATACCATCAATTTGAGAGGGCTTTATAAGTTTTTTTTGTCTGTAACCCTAACCCTACTCCTCAATGACGCTGCCGTCTCCGTCCCCTATGCTCTCAAGCATGCCACCAATCACGCCGCTTGAATAATATTCCTCTTCTGTTTTATCTGTAGCTATGTCTAGCTATCTTTAGCTTTGTAACATAATTGAGAAGAGATCTTTGCTTGGATTTTGTTTTCCTTTGCTTAAAAAAAATCAAGATCATCATTTACATATTATGATAACATATTAATGTCCTATATTTGTTTTTTTTTTTTTTTTTGGATATTAACCGACTTGCATAATAGTATAATTAAGCCACAATTGTTGACCCTCCTGTAAAGTATATTTTATGTGATTTAGTTTTTGACTATTCCCACTCTTATACAGGAGGAAAACAACATAAGATTTCCGTAAGATATATAATATAGAAATCTTATGTGTAGCAATATATTTAGAAATGTATAGCATATTAAAACATTAAAAATAATTGATAAAAGAAGAAATGTTTTTATTAATGGTTATTAAGAAATCTCCAATATATCTCTCTCGCTCTGTTTGTTGCTAGCTATATCTAGCTGACTATAACAATATAAATGGTTTGACAATAAATCTTTTCTTAGATTTGATTTCTCTTTGCTACTGTGCTATATAAAATCCATTTAAATCATCAATATCAATTATATGTCTAAAATATATAATATTGATATCTTACTTTTAATAAAAGTAAAGTAGAAGTCATATATAAACTACAAGTTTAAGAATTAATAATAATAATAATAATAATAATAATAATAATAATAATAATAATAATAATAATAATAAGAGAGATAGAGAGCTTTAGCTTTGTAACATAATTGACAAGAGATCTTTGCTTGGATTTTGTTTTTCTTTGCTAAAAAAAAAATCCAGATCATCATTTACATATTATAGTAACATATTAATGTCCTATATTTATTTTTTATTTATTTATTTATTTTTTAATATGAACCGACTTGCATAATAGTATAATTAAGCCACAATTGTTGACCCTCCTGTAAATTATATTTTGTATGATTTAGTTTTTGACTATTCCCACTCTTATACAGGAGGAAAACAACATAAGATTTCCATAAGATATATAATATAGAAATCTTATGTGTAGCATCATATTTAGAAATGTATAGCATATTAAAACATAAAAAATAATTGATAAAAGAAGAAATGTTTTTATTAATGGTTATTAAGAAATCTCCAATATATCTCTCTCGCTCTGTTTGTTGCTAGCTATATCTAGCTGACTCTAACAATATAAATGGTTTGACAAGAAATCTTTGCTTAGATTTGATTTCCCTTTGCTACTGTGCTATATAAAATCTATTTAAATCATCAATATCAATTATATATCTAAAATATATAATATTTATATCATACTTTTAATAAAAGTAACCTAACAACATCTACACTACTCTAGAAAACCCTAATTCAATTGTTTTTCCAAACTATATATATATATATATATATATATATATATATATATATATATATATATATATATATATATATATATATATATATATATATATATATATATGATTGCATGAAACTATAAATAGAGAGATAAGATATGAAACAATCAGGTACCAATTAACATTGTATATCTATGGACACAACTGATTTACAATGCATCAGGCTACCCGATCACCAAAGAAAACGATATAGAGGATCAACGGGATACTTAGGAGTACGAAGTAGACCATCGGGACGTTATGCAGCAGAGATTAGAAACCCTCATACTAAGAAGAGACATTGGTTAGGCACATTTGATACACCAGATGAAGCAGCATTTGCTTATGACAAGTCATCAATTTCCTTTAATGGTATCGATAGAGGTAAAACTAATTTTTCCTATATGTTTCCTACTATGCCTTCTTCACCTCCTTCACTACCACCACCGCCACCTCCTCCACTATCACCTCCGCCACCTCCTCCAATACTACATTCAGTACCTCATCCTTCAGAGGAAGAAAAAAAATATTATTTTGAATATGACTTTGAGATTAATAATCATGACGATGATTGGATCAGTATTATTACTATTCTGCAAAGTTTTTGCCAATCGAATGCATTTTCTTCATCTTTTATACTATAACAAATATGATGTTCATGACTTGCAATGTTGTATTGAAAAATAAAAGTTATATTATTGAGACTAATAAAATAACTGATGTGAGTTTTCTTATGAATAAAATAATTTTGAAATTTATATTTTGTTTTTGTTAGAAGATGAATATAAATTAATCATTAAGACCTTTGTGAAAGTGATCAAAGACTTATATTATATGTGTCTGTGTGTGTGTGTGTGTGTGTGTGAGAGAGAGAGAGAAAGAGAGAGAGTACAAGTTGCATTAATTCTCAATATATACTCATTGAATATATGTAATTTAATCAATTAAGAAATTCAGATAGGAAAAATATAAGCACAATAATGTAACAATTAATTATTGTATATTATAGTGTTTATTAAAAAAATATAAAATGCATTTCTACCATTAAAACATATTCATCAACCATATGATATTAGTATAATATATTACTTTTTATACATATGGATTCATTTATTATGTTTTACCTTTATGTTGATTCTATGTAAGGATTTATCCAGCACCTATCATTTGCTATTGCATATTCTCATCTCTGCTTAAAGAACATTAGCTTAGCATATACACATTTGCATATTGATTTTTTTTTCCTTTGTTACATTAATATAAACTTCAACAAATTTTTACTTCAAAAATATATTACATATAACATTCATTAAAAAATGTACATCTATAATACAAGATTAGAAATACAAAAAACTATAATAGAAAAAACTACAGAATATAAATATTACATAAGTTCAGAAAGCAAATTAAATTCATATTTCCATCTACAAGCTGAGCTGCAAAACTCTCTTACTAATCCATCTTCACCTAACCATCCATTATTAATAATATCATTGGTATTCTGACCACAAAACTCTTTACCACACTCCCATACCTCTTTTTCTATCCATTTGCCTTCTACACTCCATAATATCTCTCTAAGAAACTCCGCTATAACATATCGACAATTATTGATTATAGGATTATCTGATCTTTTGCTATCTATTACTTCTGAAACATTATCTATTTTTCCATAAGAAACTAAATTCAACATTGTTATACCAGAATTGCGTCTCATATGATCTTTATACAAAATAATCCCTATTGCATATCCTGCAGGCAAATAACCTTTACAAGCTGCATTATGTAAATATTGGATGCCTGAATCCATTTGTAACTGTATAACTTCTACCTGCAAACCAATTTAAAAAATTAAACCATAATATTAATACTGTAATTTATCCAACATTAATAAATATTGTAATCATAAATTTTCACCATGCCAAGTTTCAAACAAGCTTCTAGATTTCCACTTAATGTGCAATTCCGAAGAAAAGCAATATATTCTGCCATAGTAAGATACCATAAATTATCTATCCGCATCATCTGTCCAACTCTACGACTTTTGGATGCTTTATAAAAACTCTTGCAACTAGAAAAAAAAAACGTTATTATTTAAACAAATAATTTTTATTTCTATTATATAAATGAATGAAATTACCAGCAACGCAAAAGTTTAAGATCAAGAAGGGATTTCGAAGATGTTGAAACTATATATCTGAAAATCTCTTCAACCATATCTTGAGGAAGTTTTCCCAAAAAATCATTACGATAATGATCTGCCATGCTAAACCAAATAAAAACATAATAATCACATAATCAGAACAAATAAAAAATAATCAAAGCAAAAAAACTAATGCAATAAGTAATGAAAACCTATATGCTTAAAAAAAATCTCATTGTAACAGAAGTATTACCGCTCAATCTTTCTTATGCTGTTAAAATAATAATAATGATGATGATGAGTCTTACTGTATTGTTAGAGATGATGTTGATAATGCTTAATCTTGCTACGCTAGAAGCCACAACACTACAGGTAATAGAAAATTACAAAGCTGGTGTCAAACTTGATAGAAGAAGAAGAAGCCTTATGAAGTAACGTTACCATAAAATACGTTGCTTTCCATTAAGACCTTATCTACTCCCCCCCACCCCCCATACACACACACACAATTTTCTCCAATAAAGGACAATGATGAGATAGAGAAAAAGATGACCCCCCCACAATTTTCTCCAATAAAGGACAATGATGAGATAGAGAAAAAGATGAAATAGAGAAAGTAGTGGTTAGGGTTAAGAGCATGATTATTGTTGGGAGTGAAGAATAACTAGAATTGAGGGGGAAAAAATAAATAAATATCCTATAAAAGTTGGACAAATGTCCATCCCAAAAACAAGTTTAAAAGTTTGTCAATATCATAATAATGGTGAAATGGTCAAAAAGAACAACTAGGTCCTATGTCTTTTAATTAAAGAAGGATTATCACATGTGAATAAAGGATTTTGGATAAATTAACTATCCTCTAGGCAGATGGTGACGTCATTGAGGGCTACGTTTAGGGTGACAAAAAAAAAACACACCGATAAAACCTTCTTGAATTGATGGTACATTGATCTGCAAGAGTAGAGAAACAAATACAGATGTTTACCCTTATGTTTGTTATATTTTAAATTTTCATCATGATATCTTTATCTATCTCATGTTCTAGGATTCTTATTTAACCAAATCCCATCAAGTTTATACATGATTTGATATGTATTACCCTTTCTTCTTTGTCAAAGAGAATATACAAAGCATGTATATACCTTTATTAAGATTATTTTAGTTATTCCTGTGGCCATCTTAGTTTCTTAGAAACTGGATTTGTTTGATTAATAGAAAATTAATGAATGTTATGAGTTATTGACGAGATGTATAACTACAGATTTAAAAAAAAAATGATGAATTTGTGTAACAACTTAATAAAATGTTTTTCAAAGAAAATAAATATAACTCTACTAGAAAGTAAAACATATATTATAAAATAAATATATAATATAAAAACCACTACTCTTCTTTTAAGAAAATCTACTCTTCTTTCCAATTTTTGTGAAAAAAAATTACAAAATACTAAATATATAACCACAATCATAATACAATCAGGCTAAAAAAACATACAATTTGTAATATATATATATATATATATATATATATATATATATATATATATATATATATATATATATATATATATATATATATATATATATATATATATATAGAGAGAGAGAGAGAGAGAGAGAGAGCTATGTCAACAACAAGCCGACAAGACCCATTGCACCTTTTCTATAGCAAACAATTATAGACAAATTAATACAATAAGAAACACAATAATTGAAAGGAATCAAAATGTAAAACAAACTGGCACTCCTTTTTAACAAAATCTCAAAGAACATGATGGATATCTTTGACAAAATACACAAAAAAAACTGAAAAAATATTATCCAAAAAAAACAACACAAGGTAACCAGAGCATGACAACCTTCTCTATCATCAATATATATACTGGCCCACTTTAACATCCTTCCTGATTCTCTATTGTTAGTCAACTATCCAATGAGAATTCGACATCAATATAATGTTAGGAACACTATTCGGGGCCTATTTATCCACTCCTGCATATCAGTGTACCATCAATGCAAGAGGGCTTTATCATTTGTTTTTTAACCCTAACCCTATCCATCAATTATGCTATCGCCTTTTCTCTCTACACTGTCAAGCAATGCCCTATATCCCGCCACTTGAATAATATTCTCCTTATACTTCATATATATATATATATATGTTTGTGTGTAAGCACAAGTTGTATTAATTTCCAAATGATGTACCCCGATACAAGATAATATTAGGACCATCCGCGCGTGAATATACCCCACCATTATAAACCATGTTATGCACAGATGTGGGCAAATTTCTAAATAATTTAAGTGGACACTACAAAGATCAATAGGAGAAGATTAAGGATAATATGTTTTTTTTAAATCAAAATAAAATCTTATCTTTTGTAACTCCTTATGTAGAAATATCTTATACGCACTTGCAGAAGAAGAAAGGTATATTAAAGTGTCTCGATGGAGAATTGTTTGCAGGAACATCTTATGCAAATGTTCAAATACACCTGCGGAATTTCTTTGTTATTTTGAGAACTATTAATCCAAATAAAGACAAAAGAGATTTAGTGGGAAAACATTAGCTGTTGGCTCGCGTGAACAACTGATACAAGTGAAGTTTTTTTTTGTCAATTCATTATGACTTTTACTTCCTTACATAGGTAGACTTAAGCTTCACTTTTATAATTTACAAAATCAAATATATCAACATGTGAGAATATGTAACCCAGATTAAATACAAATCGGATCCAAATAAACTATTTATTAAACTCTGACACAACTTTAATTAAATATTTTTTAAAAACAAAATATACCCTCTATTGCTTATAAAAGGATGTCAGAACACATACATTATAACAAAGCACACACAGAAGCTCATAATAGTATCTTTTACACTCTATGATTTTCCTATTATTATTATTGTTACTATTATTATTAATCATCAGTATTATTATTAGTATTATTATTATTATTATTGATGCATGATAATGCAATTAATGCATTTGCTAATAGCAGCTCTGTTGTTCATAATTCCACATTAAAGAATACCCAGAGAACAAATGCAAAAAAACTCCAATGGAACATCATCTCTCCCTGTGCGAAGGCTTCACCATTGTTGATGAAATCTACACTTTCATTGTCTTAGATATCTTCTCCTCCAACTCTGATTTTTCTGATCAGCCCCCTACCCTCTGTTTTGATCACTATCATCATCACAGAAGATTCCGCACAAGTAAGTATATCAATGTGGTGCATCTGAAATTTTTTTTCCCTTTTGTTTTTCATTTACTAATAGTGAAGAAAATATCTCAAAAGATAAAAAAAAAGTAAGGAGTAGAAAAGTTATTGCAAGAAGTTATAAGTGTAAACATAGGTACAAGATTAGAGAGAATTAGAGATGGTGATATTTTCTTTTATTAATTCCTCTTGATTTCCTATATACAATTTTTTAATGAGAGCTATGAGACGAGAAATATGAACTTAAAATTTTCCCCCCAAATTAAATTTGGATTCAATATTTGATATTGTTTAAAATTGTTTTTTGTTTACAAGTATAAAATTTTAAATATAAATAGTTAAATCACTACATTTCATTAAATACAAATCATTAAATGCATATATGCATTGTATTTACTAAGACATCATTCTTTTGTAGGTAAAAAAAATGCTAACCAGAACAAGTAAAATAAAGAATCAGCCCCCAACCATGATCAGATCCATGAAGTTAACTCATCGAAGAACAATTCCGAACAACCTGTCATAATAACAACCATGAATGGAGTGTAGTGCAGCTAGGTTGATGAACCCTTTTGAAAGTTATGTATCTTCTACTTCCGGTCAAAGACAATAGGTAGAGGGTAAAATTTATACTATTTTTTCGATACTCCTATTAGATATAGCTAACCCGCAGCGTTAGCGCGGGTACATAAATCTAGTTAGTATTATTTTCATGAGAGTAATTTGTGGTAGGCCAAAATAATTAATATGGGTCTCCATTGACGGTTTCCAAGTCCTCGTTCAAACATATATATCATGCATTGCCTGGTCATTCAACAACTTATTTTCAAACCCTGACTTCTTCCTCTATACATATATATATCTATATATATACACACCTCTCGTTGCAATCTCCAAAACCATCAAAACTCAATCAACAACATCTCTTCCTCATACATACAACCATTTAGAGAAAGAGACAAACATGGCAACTCTGCAAGCTCACAATCTCATCTTATCATCATCAACAGCAGCAGCACCAAAGCAACATGGTTGGAGATTCAAAGCTAGTCTCCATAACAGAAGTCTTGATGCCCAAAAGTTTAAGAACATGCTCAGCATGCAGGAGCTTAGAATCAGAGAATTAAGCTCAAACATCATCATCAACAAACCACGAACAATTTCTAATGATAAAGATGTAGATATGCTAGTAATATCTAAGCTCTATGCGATCGCTGAGGCGGCCGGAGATAGAGCGGAGATGCACAAGATCATCGGAGAACAAAGGAACAACTGGAACACTCTCTTGCTAAACTCCATCAACTCCATCAACCTCATTGCTTCAATCATGGCTGGTCTTTCTACCATCTCCATGGGTGAACAATCACAGCATTTTCTGGCATTCAAGCTTTCTTCTGCTCTCTTATTCACAGCAGCAACAGGCATGATGCTCATTGTCAACAAGATCCAGCCATCACAGCTTGCTGAAGAGCAAAGGAATGCAACCAGATTGTTCAAACAGGTAGAGAGATCGATCCATACATCTCTTGATCAGCTCCATGGCACTAGCACCACTACTACTCTAACAGAATTGGATGTGGAGGAAGCCATGGAGAAGGTGCTGGCTCTAGACAAGGCTTATCCTCTTCCTTTACTCCCCGGGATGCTCGAGAAGTTCCCCAAGAACATTGAGCCTACAGCATGGTGGCCTAAGCTCCAAACAAGGAGGAGATCATCGTCAACACAAGATGGAATAATGTGGAACACTGAATTTCAAGAGAAGATGAGAGGTCTGCTCAAAGTACTGAAAGAGAAGGATGAGGAACAGTATGTTTGGCATGGCAACCTGTTTGTGAAGATCAACAAGTGTTTGGCCATCTCAGGACCTTTGTTGGCAGGGTTAGGTGCAGTAGGTGCTGGTTTGATTGGGACCCCAGCACTTGGGCAATGGCCTGTGTTGGTTGGAGTCATGGGTGGTGTTCTTGCAACCATAATCAACACTATGGAGCATGGTTTTCAAATTGGCATGTTGATTGAGATGTTTAGGAACTGCGCTGGATTTTATAGGAAGTTGGAAGAGGAGATCATCGAGTTCAATTCGGAAGAGAGTTGTCAAGAGGACATGGAGTTGTTTGAGTTGAAGATGGCTTTGCAACTCGGGAGAAGCGTTTCAGAGCTCAAAGGCTTTGCTTCTTATGCTTCTCCTTTAGCTAATGGTGCTGAGTTTCAAGGATTTGCAGGGAAGCTCTTCTAATGTGAATATGTTCTTATTCTTTAATTTGTACAATTGAATTCATTCTTTGTGGGAAATAATTAATTAAACAAGTTTTGAAACAATCCCTTAATTTCAGGTTGAGTGCATAGATTCTATCATTGGTCTTCCTATAAATCATAGCTTGATAATTTATATATATGTTCTTATTTAGTTCAATTAAATTATTTCCAATATTGGTAACACAGAAACAGAAATTTCTAATGCCAAAATGATATTCCAAATGATTTGAATAAGTTCAACAACCTCCAATATTGACAAATTATAACATTACAATGTCAACAATGTACAAAATTAGCAAACATCCAAACAATTCACCAAACTTAATCAATGGTCAATGTAAAACTTCTCCATAGATATATATATATATGTGTGTGTGTGTGTGTGTGTGTGTGTGCCTGCCTGTAGCTCTCATAGATTCCTAAACACGTCCAGAAATGGCAATCATGCAAATGCATGCACACAAATTACCTTGCATTGGTCCTCATGGAGAAATAAAATTCAATTATAAATGTTAGATTTCAACCTAACTTTAATTAATTTTTTTAATTCATCTAAATTAGTTAAAATGGAGAAATAAAAATAAAAAAAAAGGAATGAGTAACAATAATATCACACAACAAATAAAAGCAATAGTAATGGATATTGCCTAGAGATGTCAACCGGGCGGAGATTCACCGGGGGTGCATTCCCCGGCCCCAACCCCGAAATTTCACTCCCATCCCCAAACCTGGCCCCGAACCCGAATACGGAAAAAAAAAAAAAATTCCCCATCCCGGTCCCCGCGGGGATTTTTCGGATTTGGGGATTACCCGGCCCCGATTAATAAATTAAAATATTATTATTATTTAAAATAAAAATTTATAAAATATTTGTTAAAAATACCATAAAATTTTTAATAATTAGAAACTCATTTATAAATATGATTAACACAAAATACCAACATACACAATCACCAATAAACTATTTCCAAAATTTAAAAAATTAAAAAATACAATATAATTAATATAAGTTTAGACTTTTATTTAATTTTTATACTAATGTTTATTTAATTATTAATAATTTTCTAATTAAATAAATAAATGGGTTTTTCTAATATATATATATATAATATTTCGGGGCCAGAGCGGGGCGGGGAGGATATTCCCCGACCCCGACGGGGAATTTTTTTTTTTGCCCCGGCCCCGTCCCCGACTCCTGAAAAAAATTCTCCGACCCCGGCCCTGATGGGGCGGGGAATTGGGTTCCCCGTCGGGGCCGGGGTCAATTGACATCCCTGATATTGCCACATGTGTTCTCATTAACAAAATCAGGTTGTTTCTGAGGAAGGAATAGTTAGTTGTGCAGTTGTGCTCTGGACCACACTTTGCAATAATTTGATTATATAAATATAAATAATTGAAAACTTTAATGCTTTCTCAGTTGAGTTGTTGGTGCATGCCATGCCTTCTGGTCCTTGATGAATTAATGCTTCATGAGCCCCCACTAAACTTAAAAGTCTAAAAACTCATTGAATTATCTATGTGGAAAAGTTGCAATAGTGGGATTGCACCAAAAGCAAAATCATAATAATAACAATAATAATAATAATACTTGAAGAAGAGATTATATGGATCACTAACTTATGATTTATTTATGTTTTTGTTTTATAATTTAGTGTTGTGATCAGTAAATTATATATCAGGTGTTTTAGATTGAATTGTGATTTTTATTTTTTAAAACTTTTAAATTTTGTATATATTTTTTTATAAAAAAAGATAAATTATAAAATATATTAAAAAAGAACAAAAGCTTGTACTAACAGATAACGATATTAAAAATAATGAAGAAAAAAATCACAAAAAACAACTAAAAAAATAAAGTACTTACCCATGATTGTTTTATTCATAGACAAAGATAGCACAAGCAGTACAAGTGGTTGAGTTATAATACAAGTGATTATTTGTTTTATATTAGATATTTAATGGACAACACAAAATTTTTATCCTAGCTAAAAATAATTTTATTTTTTGTTATTTTTTTAATTGACAAAATTATTTTACCATGATTTTTGGCTAAAAAAATTATAAAGTTGAGTTATAGGAAATTATTTTTTATATCATATTTTTATGCTATTTATAAAATAAATGGATAAAAAAATTTTGTATGGTACCCCACTTCAAATTTTTGTATATTAACAAACTTTTAAAAAATAATCATCATAACGGACCAGTTATACATAGAAGCACCTTCCAGACTAGCAGTAAACGTGAGCATGAAATATTGTAAAAATAAAATTAAATAAAAAATAAATAAATATCCAAGAAAGTTACTCACGTTTGATTCAATATATTTTTTATTTCTGTTTTTTATTTAAAATCACAGTAATAAAATTTCAAAATAATATAATAAATAAATAAGTGCACTTCTATATCTGGTATACCTTTGTATCTCTGTTTTTTTAACAATATTTATTATTTTATTATAAATAAATAAATTAAATAAATTAGTTTAACATAAATTATGGATTTCTTTACTATGAAACTAGAGTTTTCAATAAATTAGACAAAATCCACCGATTATTGAAAACCAGAGGTGCATTAATGAAGAGAAAGAAATAATAATAATAAACTAGTGAATTAGTAGTATTCATTATTTTAAGCCATGTCATCCCCATTAGTGTTTTTTTTTTTTTTTTTTCTGTGACTTATTAAATAATTATTTTTCTTTAGTTTTAAGGTGACTTTCTTGTCTCTTTCTTGTTCGGTCGCTTTGACCAAGAGTTTTTACATTCTAGAAAATATATACTTTAAATAGAGATTAAATTAATGTTCATGCTTTATATATTATTTTACAAATATAAGACAAAACATATGGATACTAGAGGATTCTCCTGTTTCATATCTAGGGGAGTCTAGATATTTTTTGACTAGCCACCTTCTGAAACAATTTGATGCCTCTTTTCAATTAGATAAAAATAATAATAATAATAATAATAATAATAATAATAATAATTTATTTGTACAATTTTTAATAAATCACAATTATTAAATAATATATATACTGTGGAGTTTTAAATATAGATAATTTTAAATAATAATAATAATTTATTTGTACAATTTTTAATAAATCATAATTATTAAATAATATATATACTTTATTTAGTGGAGTTTTAAATATAGATAATTTTAAAAAATAATAAAACTTTTTATAAAATTTATTTTGTTAACTAATTTTAATTGTTTTTCTTAATAAATGTGAAGTAGGTAAATTTGACAAGTAAAAAAAAAAACAAAAAAATACTTTGTATACAGCTTTGTTCTTTGTTCTTTGTTCTTTATTTTTTTTGTAAAATTTGAGCTTTAATAAATACATTTTGGTTTGACAAAAAAAAAAAAAAGTAATTTTGAATTGAATAACTATGTATATAATAAACATAATATAAGACAGGTTTATTTTTTATAGGATTTTCAAAACCTCCTCACCTGCATGTAACTCAAATGAAACCAGTGGATCAAAAATCTTAAAAAAAAAAACCATCAACTAAAATGTTTTTAGAAAAATTATTTTCTTATCTTCATTCTTCTATTCAACATTAAAATTTGAGGGAAAAATATAATAAAAGAATGTCAATTTTTAAAACTTTCTTATGTTTCTACTTTCTTATAAATTCAAGGAAGCTTGTTTTTAATTTTTCAAATTTTAATATTAAAATCAACCATCATTTATCAAACCATACCTCCTTCAACCCATCCCCAAATTTTGGGATCATATATTTTTCCAAAAAAAAAAAGTAATAATAATAATAATAATTTCTGTGTCAAGAAAGGCAGGCCTAAAAGAAAACGTGGTAGTTGGGGAATCTCCACTGGAATATTCCCCACAGACTCAACAACGAGACGCGGGAACCCGCACTTTCCCGCCACAACAACCAGAATATTCCTCTCTGATTCCCATTTTCACATGACCTTCAAAACCAAACCAAAATTTTCTTCTCTTTTTTTTTTTTGTTTTTCCTTCTCTCTCTCTCCTAAAAAAAAATAATATTCTTAGGCATCTTCTCAAATCTCCACCCTATAAATTTCCCTTCTCTCCTTCTCTTAAACACCAAACAAAATATAACCAAAACCACCACCTTATCTTTCTCTTTCTTCTTCTCAAAACAATTCAACCTCTTTCAATGGCTACCACAACTGTTCTTGTTTTTGATTTTGATAAAACCATCATTGATTGTGACAGTGATAATTGGGTCATTGATCATCTTGGTGCTACCAAACTCTTTGATCATCTTCTTCTTTCTCTCCCTTGGAACTCTGCCATGGTTAGTTTCTATACATACATACATATATTTATATATATTTGTCTTGTTGTCATTTATTAATTTTTATACTAATAATTTTTTCAGGATAGAGTAATGGAGGAACTTCATAGACAAGGATATACAGTTGAAGATATAGCAGAGGTTCTTAGAACAGTTCCTTTGCATCCTAACACTATCTCTGCAATCAAGTCTGCTTATGCTCTTGGGTATGTATGTTAAATTTTCACATTTTTATTGTAGTATAATTATTACTGTTGAATTAATAAAGATTGAATGGTTGTTTATGGTTTTGTTTAGGTGTGAGTTGAGGATTGTGAGTGATGCTAACAAGTTCTTCATTGAGACAATATTGGAACACAATGGACTCTTGAATTACTTCTCTGAGATTAACACAAACCCAGGGTTTGTTGATGATGAAGGGAGGTTAAGAATACTCCCTTACCATGAATTCACCTCCAATTCATTCTCTCATTGTTGCCCTCTCCACCCTCTCTGTCCTCCCAACATGTGCAAGGTTTGTATATTTATATACTTATTGTTCATGCAGTTTCTTTGTTTCAATTAATGTGTTGCATGTTTTGAAGAATTATTTGATTTCATGCAGGGATTAATCATAGAGAGAATTAAAGCAGAGATATTGGAAAAAGGGAAGAAGAGGATAATTTATTTGGGTGATGGAAAAGGAGACTTTTGCCCAAGTTTGAAACTAAGTGAAACTGATTTTGTGATGCCAAGGTTGAATTTTCCAGTTTGGGAACTCATTTGTGAGAACAGGGATTTGGTGAAAGCTGAGATTCATGAATGGAGTGATTTTGAAGAGCAAGAAAGAGTGATTTTGAAACTCATTAACAAGGTTTCAACAATGGCTGATGTTCATCAATTGATTGATTGCAAGTTGCAAACTGTTCCAATTTCATCTCATGCCACAACGCTTCCTAAAGTCCTTCCAGTTCGTTATTAATTGAGATTTTAGAGCCTTTAACTTTGTGTTTTATTATGGCTCTGTTGTATCTTTTTTTCTTTTTTGTTTTGTTTTTTATCTGTTCTTCTTCGCAAAAGGAGGAGGCTTCTGTTTGGTTTATAACTTTATATTTGGCTAATTTGAAAATGCATAAAAATATGAAAATAAATAAATATAAATATATAGAGAAAAGTATATAAAATGAATAATAGAATATTATTATTTTTTTTAAAAAAAATTATTAATTACAAAGGTGGTTTTGCTGGTATTGAAGCAAAGAAATGATGGAACAAGAACTATATAAAGAATATGATAAATTAAGTTTTATATATATATATATATATATATATATATATATATATATATATTGACTATTAAATTAAAAAATGCAACATAAAAAATGTTTTTTCTTGTAAAAAAGGATAAATCATTAATTTATTCAACAAGAAAGACAAACAAAATATGAAAGAATGAAATTTATTCTATAATTAAAAAACGAGATGAAATGAGCTCTTGAAAACAATCTGTGGGAGAAATCTATCACATTATTTTGTCAAAATAGTTTATGTAAGATCCAAAAAAATTGTTTTTATTTTTATTTTATTAATATTATTATTATTATTAGGATGGAGATCATATCTTTAAGTTTTGAACTGTTTTATGTAAAAATAGACATGTGTTGAGGAGCAAGAAGGATGCAAATAACTAATATTTTTATTAATTATATATTAATGTATTTATAAAGTGTTGCACTTATGAGAATTTTTTATATTTTAATGAGTTGGTAAATACACTATCACACAACCACATTATACACATAAGTTTGACACTTTATTCTAATAAAACTTAAATTAATTAATCTCACTTAAATTTAGAGGATGTAATGCATTGTTCTCCATTGCCTCTTTATTTCCATGCTACAATCTCCCAAATAAAAATAATCACATCAGTTTGGTATAAGACAAACAAGAACAATAGTTTTAATGGATAAGGACTCTTCCTACAGAGAAGAACAGGAATCTTTTGTGTGCTGAATTTATTCTCTAAGATTAGCATCCCACAAAATATATACCATTATTCCTTTTGAAGTTAATTTTTTGTGATAAGTTTTACATTAATTAGTTGATAATGGCATTGGACCATACTCTTAAATAAAAATTATAAAATAATTTTTGTTAAAACTAACTTGAGAGAGAGGGACCACAAGAATCAAAGTCATCCAGTTTGGATAGTTAATCGTACTATTATATGATCTTTCAAAGAAGAAAAAATTAAGGAGAATTCGAATGTCGTATAAAGAGATTTACTTTGCTTTTCGTACAAATCCAAAAAATCAAGATGAAGATCTGTGAAGTATTAATTCTGTGTGTTGCCCAAGTATTTGTTGTACATTTAGAAAAAAAAAATAAAACTAAAGATAAGCTACTTTTGTTTGTATTTGCCAACTTATTGAAAAATTTAACACTTTTGTCTTTTGCTCCACTTGAAAGTAAGAAATTATGAGAGAACATTGTCTTGAATGATTGTACTATTTGATTCCTTGCGCACATGTTGATTTTTTTATTTTTTATTTTTGGGAAAACAGGTAACTTGGAGTGTGATTTAAGTGAAACTTTAAAGGCAATAAAATGTCTTATTTAAAAAAATGAAAAATGAAATTTAAATTAGATTAATTATTCATCATATCAGATGGAATTCATATTAAATTGATCAAAAGCTACGTGCATGAATAATATATTTTTTTTTTAATCAAATGAACAAGTTACATTAGAAATATGCGTATATTCTCCCTGCTATTCCATTATTGTAAAATAACATACAGTTTCTATGATGGATTATAGCTGAACCAGATGAAAAAAAAAAGCTAGTATGAAAAAATTAACTGTGCTAGCAAAACACAGCTTGAAGTTATTTAGACAACATACAGAATTAAACAATAGACTACATAGAAAACTCAGTTATACAAGCAAAGTGCAACTTGAAATCTTTTAGACAATACGCATAACCACGCAATTGAGAAAAAAAAGTCAGATCAATTGGAGCTACCAGTAAGATTGTTCAATCTACACCTAATTCCTGCCTTATATGTCTAGGGTCTATCTTGTTTTATGTATTGTTATTTTTATGGTGTTCACTATATTGGTGTTTATTGCTATGTTCTAGTGTTCACTTCTGGTGGATTATGTTTGGTTTTATTATTGTTTTCTTATATCTATTTTCCACTTTAATGAAAGAACACGATTTATCCATTTTTTTAATTAAAATTTCAAATCTTCAAAATGTTTATTTTGAAAAATAATAAAAACAAACAATTTTATTTTGGTGCTTATTTTCAAAA
Organism: Dioscorea alata; assembly: GCA_020875875.1. Classification (NCBI taxonomy): domain Eukaryota; kingdom Viridiplantae; phylum Streptophyta; class Magnoliopsida; order Dioscoreales; family Dioscoreaceae; genus Dioscorea; species Dioscorea alata. The sequence continues at coordinate 2,183,566 of CM037027.1, read as the reverse complement.
ATAAAATGGAAAAGACCATTTAAACCTCCCAAACAATGCAGAGCAAGAAGGAGATTAATATTTAAGAAAAGCAAACATGCATTGCCCCATGACGTGGAGCGCAAATAAAAGAAAAGAAAAGAAAAACCAAACTGATTAATTAATGAACAAGAAAAGTCTACTTTTTCTTGTTCCCTTGACCTAGATATTCTTTCTAGAAGATAAAATTAGTGCTTTAAACGGTGATTAAATTATGTTCAAATGGTGACTAATTTATGTTTAGAAGCTTTATTTTATTTTATCAAATATTTGACTGTCTAGACATTTCCGAAGATTCTTCCCTGTTTCTATGTGAACAAATATATATTTTTTTAATAACAGATCACCCTCTTTAAATGTTGGATTTATTATATATATTCGACTCAAAAGTATATATATATATATAATTTTTAAATTTACATTATAATCAGGATTTTATTTAATTTAAATTTTGAAAATGTATTTTTCAATAACTAATGCAAGAGATGTATGTTGATTAAAAAAAAAGGTCAATTTATAATTATACTCTCATCGAATGAGGCCAAACAAAGTTTTTTTTTTTAATAATTATTTAACTTTTATATTGATTTAACTTTATAAAAAAAAAATCCTTTCTTCTTTTTTAAAAAATCATGTTAATTCTATTTTTACAAAATAAATTTTAAATTATTACTATGCAAATTTTCCAAATTTTAACATATGAGGATAAATCATCTGTGGACGTCCATAGATAATAAATCTATAGATGTCCAATTATCAGCCGTTGAATCACAATCTAATGGTTGATGAACAGTTGATAATGAACAGTTGATCATGATCCATAATAATTACAGTTCATCATTGTAGCCGTTGGATCGAGATCCAACGGTTGATAATAGACATCCATAGATTTTTTTTGAAAAGATAAATAAATCACTTTCATTAAACTAAAAGAGGTACAAATGGAGAAAGTGAGAATCAACAATAGAACAAAAACATAATAATAAGACTAGAACAACAATAACAAAAAAAAAAAAACAGAAAGAAAAAGAAATACAGAAGATCCATTAAATATGGACTAAAACATGGAACATCATATAGTAATATACCTCATCAAACTCATGAACTCAAGATTGTGTCTGTATGTCGCAATAGAATCCTCCAATTTTATTTGATTTTTGGCCTTTGAAATTGCATATGACCACAACAATAACATATGATCAATCTATAAAATAATCGAAAACAGAGGGGCAAAGCTTAGCATTAAAAATATATTCACTCCAATTTTATTTGATTTTTGGCCTTTGAAATTGCATATGACCACAACAAAAACATATGATCAATCTATAAAATAATCGAAAACAGAGGGGCAAAGCTTAGCATTAAAAATATATTCACTCCAATTTTATTTGATTTTTGGCCTTTGAAATTGCATATGACCACAACAAAAACATATGATCAATCTATAAAATAATCAAAAACAGAGGGGCAAAGCTTAGCATTAAAAATATATTCACTCCATTTAAGCCAAATATTTCAATGATAGTTCATGTTACAAGCTCCCTAGCTTTCTGCACATGGAGTTTGAGGGTTGTTCTCCATGAGCACCACAACTCTTTTAGAAATGGCAAAATGATTGATAATTCAAATAGTTAATCAAAGTGATTCCAAACACTCTCAACAAAAGTGTATTGGAGAAAGAGGTGATCTTGTTTCCGCGTGACAAAACAAACATATTGTTATTGGCATCTTATTGTAATTTTTCTTCATCAGGTTTTCCGAAGCAAAGATCTTATTTTTTTTTCCATACCTAACAGTTAAGGAGGGGTTGCAAAACATCTTAAACCCCTATCGCCTAGGAAATCATAAAAAGATTTGAAAGAACTTACTGTTTAAAAAATTGATCATTAATCTTTAAAAAGAAATCATGAACTTCTTTTTCAAGACTCAGAGGATATTGGAATATGTTCTAAGTGAAATACCTCACTATACCTGAAAGTTGCTGGTAAGCCCTAAAATGATCTTGTCATATATTCATTGGGGGTGATCATTAAGCCATCTGAAATTGAATTAATTTGCGGATAAAATTGAATTAATTTGTGGTGCACCAATGATGAAAATAATCAAAATAAATAAATAAATAATTTGCATATGTTCCCGGTGAATAGCTAGAAAAGTCTAAACGAGTAATTAATTAGCCATGTCATTCCAATTTCAATATTTGGATTCTTGGAGAACTATCCAAATTCTCTTTTTCAAAAAATAAAAATATTTAAATATAAAATGTGTTGTCTAATTAATTTTTTACATTATTTTTTTTTGAGTTATAATCAATGTTGAATCAATTTATATTTAAAAATTATTTTTATTGATAATCGATGACAAAAGATGTATATAGGTAAGAAACTCAATGGTTTTTTTATGGACTTATTTTTTGTATAATTTCAAGGTTTTTAAATGGATATATATATATATATATATATATATATATATATATATATATATATATATATATATATATATATATATATATATATAATAAATATATTTTTAAAATATATTATATGCTCCGTAAGTATAATAATCCTGAAAAGTAAAGCAAATAGTGCAATGTAGAGAAGAGAACCATAAACCATGAATCATATTCTTATCTTATGATTCTGAACAATTTTTTTTTTGTTTGTATTTTTTATCTTTTATTTTTTTAATAATTATTTAGCCCATATATTGATTTAATAACAAGAAATAATTTCTTATTACAACTTTTACTAAAAATAGAAATAAAATTTGAATATATTAACCATCAAATCTACCTAATTTAAAAGAAAATTAATATCCGCATGATAAACCTGAATTAATTAAATCCATTTTTTTTTTTGTGGTTATATTTTTTTCCCAAAAACATGCAACATTTAAAAATAAAAAATAAAAAAAAGGCATGCCAAGAAAAGAAGTAATTGGTAATCTTTTAGGAATATTCCTTTTTACCTAACAACTTAAACCCTGCTTTCCCGCCACCAAGATAAGAATATTCCTTAAAGATCCCCTTCTCATGCTTTCCTTCTCCTACTCAAAATCAAAGATTCTTCCTAACTCCACACCCTATAAATTTCTCTTCTTCCATTTGCTTTCTCATACATCAAACAACTAATCTTTCAATGGCTACCACAACTGTTCTTGTTTTTTATTTTGATAAAACCATCATTGATTGTGACAGTGATAATTGGGTCATTGATCATCTTGGTGCTACCAAATTCTTTGATCATCTTCTTCTTTCTCTTCCTTGGAACACTTCCATGGTTAGTAGTTTCTTTATCTATATATATATATATTTGTATTGTTTTCATGTTATTAAAGTTTTTATATGGTGGTTTTAGAGAAGAGTAATGGAAGAGCTTCATAGTCAAGGATGGAGTGTTGAAGATATAGCTGAGGTTCTTAAAACAGTTCCTTTGAATCCTAACACTAGCTCTGCTATCAAGTCTGCTTTTGCTCTTGGGTATGTATGTTTTTGTATTTTTATTGTAGTATTATTATTACTGTTAAATTAATAAAGATTGAATGGTTGTTTATGGTTTTGTTTAGGTGTGAGTTGAGGATTGTGAGTGATGCTAATAAGTTTTTCATTGAGACAATATTGGAACACAATGGACTTTTGAATTGCTTCTCTGAGATTAACACAAACCCAGGGTTTGTTGATGAGGAAGGGAAGTTATGTATTTTCCCTTACCATGAATTCAGCTTCAATTCATCCTCACATGGCTGCCCTCTCTGCCCTCCCAACATGTGCAAGGTTTGTATATATATATATACACTCATTGTTCATGGACTTTCTTTGTATCAATTTATGTGTTGCATTCGCCTGCTAGACTACTTTTTCTTTACTACCATTGTTTCTATGTTGTTTGCTTCTTTCGCTTTTACCTCATCTCTGGTGAGAATCTGTGTCGCTTCTCTATTGTACTTTTTATTTGTCTGTTTTTTCACTTTCATAAAAAAATAATAAATTAATGTGTTGCATGTTTTGAAGAATTATTGATTTCATGCAGGGATTAATCATAGAGAGGATTAAAGCAGAAATAATGGAGAAAGGGAAGAAGAGGATAATTTATTTGGGTGATGGAAAAGGAGATTTTTGCCCAAGTTTGAAACTCAGTGAAACTGATTTTGTGATGCCAAGGTTGAATTTCCCAGTTTGGGAACTCATTTGTGAGAACAGGGATTTGGTGAAAGCTGAGGTTCATGAATGGAGTGATTTTGAAGAGCAAGGAAGAGTACTCTTTCAACTCATTAACAAGGTTTCAATTGCTGATGTTACTAGCAATGCTGCTGCTGCTGCTGATGTTCATCAATTGATTGATTGCAAGTTGCAAACTGTTCCAATTTCATCCCATGCCACACCACTTCCTAAAGTCCTTCAGATTCGCTTTTGATTAAGTTTTAGAGTCTTAACATGTTTGTTCACTCTGTGTCTTTTTTTCCTTTCTTTGTATGTCCTTCACAAGAGAAGGGAACATGTATCAGCTTTTTTACACTAACATTATATGTCAAATAAATTTGCTATATAGACCAGGATGCTTTATTGATACATCGTCTTGATGTGGATAAAGACTGTTCAATATTTTATTTCTGATATGTGCTCAGAATTCAGAAAAAGAACACTGGTCTTGAACTTGTGGCTTATATTTGGAGTTTAAAAAATACACCTATGGTTTAAAAGAGAACAATGCTCTTGAACTTGTGGTTCATATTTGGAGTTTAAAAATAACGCCTATGGTTAGAAAAGAACACTGTTATTGAAGAATGTCATTGCCGTACAATTATATCAGCAGCTCAAGTTTCTTACTTGGTTACCTCTGTTTCCAAGTACAATCAAACAAAGTCTAGATTTTGACCAACGACAAAGTAGTTTATTAGTAATTGGGTTCTCATTAGAATCCTTCATAAGTAATAAGAGTCCAAATCATGGTTGATTGACACATTTCTGGGAGTGTGAGTAGTGATTGTGTGTGGGTGGTCTCAACGCCCATGTGTACGCGGGGCTTTGCTTCCACTTACTCCGCCGAGGCTTGTTCATGCCCATGTTTTTCTTAATCAAAGTAATTTATCTATTTTACAAAAAAATATTAGAAATAATCAGAGTACGACATACAACATCTAAACATCTATATATGTTAATTAATAGTGGAAACAATATCACTTGCCTACTAACATAGTGAATTAAACAGTACAACAAAAATACTTAGATCTGAAGAAACCAAAGACTGCATTTGAAAAAACCAATGTCTCTTCCATTCTATTTTTTCTCTCCATCAATGGAGCCAGGTATTCATGAGAACATTAGATCAGAGATCCCGGGTGCTAGTCTATATATAATCCTTTCCATCATAGAACTAACTCCACTTTTAACATACCTATTAGAATTCATATAGAATTTAAATAATAATGTTATTGATCACTGTCTTTATATAAATTTGTCTAACAAAACTGAATTAGATTTAAACTAAAAAAAAAATAATTAATTGAAAGATTAGTTTTTATTATTCATTCATGGTTATACTAGAGAATACACACACACACACACACACACACATTTGTCATAGTATAAGTGACTATTGGACTTATAATCAGCTTGGTTTTAAAGCATGGAATTTTGGTTCACAATGGCACTGGAACATGATCAGAATAAATCTCAAGAATAATATTCTGAAGGATAATGAGAAGAAGAAGAAGCAAGCTACCTGTGCCAAATAACTTGAGATATGATCCACAAGATATGCTTCTTTTGAGTGAGTGGTAGGAAACTCTAGATTTGATAATGCTAACAAACAGACCAACCAAACAATGCACAGAATCTAGCAACAGTATGTGCAAGTGCTGTGCAACCACTTCAAAAGTTCCACATTTTACTTGTTCATTTATTTCTGCAATCCTCTTACAACAGCAATGTCACAGAAATTGGAGAATTTTGTTGCCTATCAATGCTGGGAAATTGACCCATGAAATATGTAAAACTACCATGCAAGCAATTTATTTTTTTTAAGTTCAAAGTGCATCTGACTTGTTTACTTTCCATTTCCATTCAGCTGTGTTTTCAAATCAAATTCACTTTACAACCAATTTGCAAACACATGACAAGTGCTTTGATGTAAAGCTTTGGCAATGCTAACAGGTGCAATGTTTATTCCTTGGTAAAGCTACAAAGTTCAGCTTCCAAAGGCATCACTAGAAGTTTGCAGAATAAAACAGAGAACCTTGAAAAGCCATTAATAATTAATTTAATGCACATGCATCCCTGTGATCAATTCCTTCTCTAGAATAAAAAGACATATGCTTCCTTGTCATCTCCCAATAAGAAGGAAGTAGGTAGATAAGATTGAAGAAGGTATACTCAACGGCATATTCTACAATGCTTCACAACTTCCCACTTAATCAATGGCATTTCACTTGGCCTACAAGACTTGCAATAAGTAATGGCCATCAACCAAACCTGCCAATAGTTGATTCATTATACCACACCAAACTTTAAAATACATCATACAACAAGGACCACAAACTTTGCAGAAAAAGAACCAACAAACCCTTCTGTATTTAAAATGAGAAAGAAAGCGGGAAAGCGCATCAGTGCTTCACCAATCAATGCAAGAAGAAAGAAAGAATACATGAGACAGGACCATAGTTTGTGATTAAGAACAACCCCACCACCTTCATCTTTATTATTATCTGCTCACCATAGACAAGATTTACAAGCTGTTGTTTTGATAACAAAAGAATGAAATGAACATAGATCTCACATCTCTCTCTCTCTCTCTGAGGTGGTACTCCCCCATATATATTTTTTTTTGTTATCTACACCTCTGGAGAATTGCTTCCCTACATCAAAAAGACAATGTACTCAATTTACATACAACATGTATTCAGTTTCCCACATCAAAATACTCTTGTATAGCTCTGTCACTGCTGATTCTTGCATCAAGGTTGAAGTTTACAAAGTTTACTCTTTCAGACCATTGATGACAACCTGGTTTTTATGGGCTTTAGCTTTATACCCATGCTTTCCGGTGATAGAAGCTCTGGGGAGATGCATGTTGGACTGAGTGGGCTACGAGGGCTGCCAGTAAACTGATATGGCCTGTAGAGCCCGTATCCCATCAAGAAGTACTCCATAGGAATCAACATGGCATGGGGTTGTTCCTCTGTGACTACTGATCCGCATGCCTGAACCTGAGAATTCATTGGAGTATAAAACATTTCCATTTATAAGGGGGTCATATTCACCTTGCACATTGATGTGGGTATGAATGGATCTTCTAATTAAAGAAATACCTCGACTAATGCACTGAATCTTCTGTCCAGTTTTGTGGTCATGTGGAGAGCCTCCGAATGGAAAGGCGAGTTTTCACCAACAAATATTAGTGTTCGGCATTGCAGTTTCTTCAGCCGTTCCGTCAGATCATATCTCCTGTTAGAATTCACAAGCAAGGTCTTACTAGTTAAGAATGTTTCCAGGCCTAGTTGATAGTGAATTCACATTATTTGTTGAGGGTGTACCCATTAATAGCTTGAAGAAAGCGCCAGACATTTGTACCTTGCTTCTCATCCAGTAACTGCAGGCAAGACGCAAAGACGATTGTCATGAATTTAAAAAATTCAATATCAGTCTACACACATAGAGCAAGAAACAAAGGGAATTGAAACTAACACTTCTGCAGGCCTGAACAATATCTGATTCATGAACCTGGGCACTACCCCGAACTTCCTGCCAACAAAACAAAATAACTCACACAACATAAAATGGAAACCCAAAACACCACACAACATAGTGAAACAATAAGAACCAACCTTGCTGAAATAACGTTGAAGTAGGCATTCTTTAACCAAGCTGCACATCCCATAGAAGTAGAGCAAATTTGACATGACCTAAAATATTACCATTTCATTTATCTGTTAAGAGTTAAACTGTTGATTAACACAAATAAATTCATAAATGAAGCCATTGAAGAAGACCTTATAATACAGCCATTCCGTCCATGACGGTGCTTTACATAAGGGGGATACAAGCATCAATCCAATAACACGCTCCCGATATTTTGTCTGCAAATAATTTTTGAAAGTAGCAAATCAGGAATTGTCGACAGAGAGGAAGCTGAGAAGGGTCTGAGGAATGAGACATACAGCAAAAAGGGTAAGTATGTAAGCACCAGCAGTGACTCCCAAGCACATTACTGCACCTAACCTGCAGAACAAGAATCAAATAGAAATTCATGTCACACGTTAAATTTAGAGTTTATCAGTGAAAGCAGCATTTTGATTACCCAAAGAAGTCAAGTACACCCAAAACTTGATCTGCCAAGTCATCAACTGAAGGCACTGAATAATTGGGTGAAATCGAAGCAGCTCCCAACTGTAATAACTCTTGTTCAAGAGGACAAAAAATGATGTGAGGGATCCATTTGACAGAAGGGCAACAAAGATAAGTTGGTAAAGTTGTGTGAAGTTTATTTAGATCAAAGTTGCAATTCAACTACTAACCTCATGTCCTGGAGGATTGATATGATATATGCAGAAATTGTGAAGCAACAAAGAAGCAGCTTCAGGGCAAAAGAATAGCCCCTGAAAACAGGACATATCTGGCACAATTCAGCAAATAGACACAGTTAGAAACCATTCGGACTTGACCAGATCACAATCAGGACACAGTTGGAAAACATCACTACCATAATTTCCCCAAAATTTTCAAAACAACCTTATGGACTTAAATTACATAAAATTTCAGCAAAATAACACTTTGACAAGAATTCTAAAACAAATAAAAATATTGCTAACCCTAACAGAAATATACTGACGGCTATAACAGCAACCAGATCACACAAGAAAGTGAAAGTAACAAGCGGAAACTTATGGGCAACTGCGCTGACACTAAAAATAAGGCTGAAGATTAACAGAAGTCACAACCAGAATTTCCATTATAACCAATAATTCTTAATCTCTTTCTCCCAGAAAAGAATTGCAAGTTCAGGGTTTCACAAACTAAAATACACATCACCAACCAAAACCACTATTTAATGATCTCGAAAGGAAATAGATAAGGCAAACTGTCACAACAAGGAACTCACAATTCAAAGCTACATCCGGATAAGTAATTAACGCAGGCTTGTCCTGATCACCATAAACAGCAACAGACACTGGGCCATGACTTGTTTGTATAAGATGTTCCTGATGACAATAAGCAAGGCATACACCAAAATCAGGCAAAAAGTCTTTCCAAAAGAAATCAATTGTTTATAAAAACACTTGTCAATGAAGAAGAAAAAAGAAAAGACAAGAAGACGACCTATTGTGAGGTTTATAAAAGAAAATAATGTACACTGATAAGGTATTAAAGAACATTATCATACAAGCATGGCCTTCTAATATATTTGAAACTTGGAGTTAGTGGCAAGGAGCACAATGAAGTAATAAAATATAGATGAAACAATACGTTTTCTATATGGTGTGCAGATATAAGTCTAATCTAGGATTGGAACGGAAGCACAAACTGGAGTGGAGGCCAACGCACCATTCAGAATCAATATGATATCAACGTACAAATAAATTTCAGCTAGTAAGATACAGATATAAGACTATGAATTGGAAATGACAAATCCAGCACTAAGAAAGATAAATAAAGACTAGGAAAATTAAAAGAAAATTGTCATAGAACCACTAGTAACATTTATTAATCCAGTAAGAAAATCCAATTAATCCCAAGAAGGAAAAGAACAAGAAAATCTAAGTGCCAACGAAATACCTCAGGATAATAATGCATTCAATTCAAATCATGAAGAAAGAAACTACATGGACACCAGCATAGAGTAATTATCGACAACAAAAATCTCAAAACAACAAAATTTCCCATACAACTAGCAACAGCAATCTAACAAGAATGCCAAAAAGGAGATATATTTTACTGTTAGTTGACAAAACCCACACGAATCTTCCTTAAACGAGAGAGACAAATCCGCACGTCTCAGGGATCCAAAATCCAGTCACAGATTCCACATTTGACTATTTCATCAAACTTAATCGAAAATTTTGAAGAATCCAATCTAAAACACATAACTTTAACATTGAAAGAAACCCTAGAAAAAAAAATAAACCCCCCAAAACCATCCCCGCCATCAAATTCAAAAAACAAAAAAGAAAGAAAAAAAGAAAAAATCTCCTCCATTCCCCCAAAACACACACTCAAGAAAGAAACCCCATTCCTCATTGCCATAAATACCTCTAAACCTCAAAGAATCACCCCAATTCCATCACAAGAACTCCAAGAATCGCCACAAAAAAAAACCTCAAATTTCAACCCAAAATCAACTAATGCAACCCCAATCACCACCAAAAAGAACCCAAAAAAAAAAAAAAAAAAAAAAAGAAAAAACACTAACCTTTCCACCAAACGAGATCCTCTCTACATCAATCGAAACAGAACCACTAGATTCACCCATTGAATCCAATCCCACAGACCTCTCTTCCGTCCTTCTAGAACGGAACCCCCTCTTCTCTCTCTCTCTCTCTCTTTGCTTCTCTTTCTATCTGACCATCCTTTCGCTATTCTCACGCTTATATACGAAGCTCTTCAACGCCACGAGTTAACCCGGGTTTAACTCGTGCCCCCACCCACCGACGCCAAAAACCGCCAGCTGTCCACTCCCTCACCGCCTTTCGCCGGTCACCTCCTAATCCTGATTACAGAACCGACAGCTCCCTGCCAAATTACAATCCTGACCTCCATCTTGAAATGACTGATATACCCATCACTCTCACCGTTTTATTTGACTTCCCTAATATTAGGCCCCACAGTACAAACCAATCAACAAAAGCCACGTCATCATTTAAAGGGTAATGATTGTGTTTGAAGCCGAACAGGCTGGGGATGACCTGGCAGCCAGATCAAACTATGAGATGGGGCCCACTTTCGTTGGTGGACCCCGTGTGATTTGACTTGTTAGATGACGACAAGTGTCGGCACGGGAACATCGGGAACTGTACACCGCCCGGAGATTAATGTACACGTGGCGGAACAGCGAGAGATCAAGGTGGCGATTGTTAGATCCTGGCTGGAGATCTGGACCGCAGGATCACGAGTCCCAGATGAGTGATGTGATGTGGAAATGCAGCTAATTTTCTTTATTATTTAATAATTTAATGAACATGATAATTTTTTTTAAAATATTATGTTCTGTTAAACGGTTAATATATTTTAATAATTTTTCTTTTAAAAAAATTAATGAGAATTTATTGGTGAAATGGCCGAGACGGTTCAATTTAAGGAATGCACGTTATTTGCAGCGAAATAAAGGGGGCCACCGTTGTCAATGGGTCCACCGCTTTTCCATCAATTATAAATTAGTAAATTAATTTAGCTAATTTTAATTTTTTTTTTAACAATACTCGTTTAAAAATAATCGATCATATAAAAATTTATTAAATTGATCAAATGTTATATAAAACAACAAAAATCTACAATGTATATATTTAAAAAATTTATAAAAATTATATTGAGCTATTATAGCGTGGAGATATAAATTTTTGTATTAAAGATTTATTAAAAATTTATTTAAATAATAATATAAATATTATATGGGCTCAAAAAATAGTATGTTTTCATATTTACTACTTTGAGAGTCAATCTCGTTTTAATATTTTGTAGAATTTTTATAATTACTATGAAAATTGCAACCAGGTTTTCTCGGCATTTAAAAATCAATAGAATTTTAAATATATTTTTAAATAATGATTTCATCAATATAACAATTTATATATATATATATATATATATATATATATATATATATATAGTGGAGGACAGCGTGAGAGGGAGCGGCAGCGGCAGCACAGCGTAAGGGACACGGCGAAGCTGAGCACGTGTTAATCAGGCTTCTATTCAATGCTCATTTATTGATTAATTAATATACATATGTATTTATCTATTTATTTTTTACCTAGCTACTATGTATTTTACTAGCAGTTTAAATTTTATATATATTGGATTAATACATAACAAGCATTTTATTTAATAGAAGTCAGGGATATGTAAAGATTGGAGCACAACCTCATGCTCATCAGATATCTATGCATTCATTTGTGTCGGTTTTAGGATTCATTTTAGGTCTTTTACAAAATAAATATTTTATATATAAGATTCTCTGTTAATAAATTAGTTATCAATTGATATTTGTAAATAATTTATTTAAATTTTTAAATAAATGAAAGAAAATGGTACAATTAAAAACATGAGAAGAATTTTTATTATTTTTATTTTTATCCACTTGGAAAAAATATATAACATACATAGGAAGGAAGAGTGTTTCATGAAGAAAACTATTATATTTATTCTTGAAATTAACAAATATATAATAATATAGATGAATGGCAAACAATACGTGTAAAATAAACTTAATTTTACAGTATATATCTTATTATTTTTTTCGTTGGTTTAGTGAAAATAAATGAAATAGAAAATATCTATATTTCTATTAAAAATTGTAATTATTAATGTATTTGGAAATTTTCATCTTGTTATACATTTAAATGAAACTAATTTATAATTTAAAAAATAATTTTTAAAAATAATTTTATTAACCCAGCATTGACACAAATGACCTGGCAGTTGAACCAATTGATCTGATACTCAGAACCTAGACCGGGTTGATGCCCGGACTGGATCTGATAACATTGATGAAAACTTATCTTAAATCTTTATATTAAGTTGTATAAAATCTAATGTAGCTTAATTTTATAAAAAAAAAATTAGTAACAATTATTTCTGTTTAGAATTATTTTATTATAAGTATGAATAAATTAATTTTGAGAATTCTATTATGTGGAAGGAGAGTGAAATAATTGGTAAATTATGGAGATGATTAATTGTAAAAAATCCACATATAAATAAAAAAAAATCTGAAATAAAAAAGAGATAAGAAATTTATGTTTTTTTTTTCATTGAAATTTTAAATAAAACATTGGAATATAAAACTATTTTCTCTTTTTAGTTTTACCATCTTTTCCTCCAATTTTTTTGCCCCCAAAGTCCAAAGAGAAACTTTACGTCCATTTCAAGCCATGCATGCATGCATGCACAAAAAGACACGTAGCTTAATCATCTATCAAGGTCCCCATAAAAAGCCCACATAGTTGAAAAAACTAAACCCTAAATAGTAGAGATCCTCCTTTAGTTTGTTAGGAAAGTAACCATGGTCTTGATTTGATTAAAATGAAGAAGAAGACATGAAAACTCAAGTGAGATGCCCCACAAGAAAGATATCATCAGATCCATGTTAGAGAAGTCTCTTTGAAGAGTGGTCATGTTAGCTAATTAAGCTAATATATATATAAGTTTTAAATAAGGCACATGGTGCTTGTTCCCTTGCTTTGTGAATTGAGATTTTGTGTGACAAGAGAGAACACAAAGCCAAGCAAGAATGGTTTGATACTTTTGACTCATTTTGAGTAGTTGATATGTATTTATATTATTGAAAAGAATACATGATCTTGGGATGTTCCGAGTGTCTCCTACCAACCAGAAATTATTAGGACCTTAAAATAATAATAATAATTATTATTATTATAATTATAATTATTATTATTATTATTATTAGAGATTCAATTTAAACTTAATTAGATTTTGGTGGATTATTCATCTTGGGGTTTTATTTAAGTAGTATTTTTGTGCTTTACTTAAATTTGAGTATTGGAATTTAGTTCTCATTAGTAGAATTTAAGTTCAAATTACAGTTTATGATTTACTTTAAATGTATAAATATTTTTTAGTTAAGGTGATTACAAATTGACAGAGTATTAGTATTGTTTGTCAAATCTAACAATGTTGTTTATAGATTAAAAAAAATCACAATAAAGTTTTTTAAAAAACACAAAAACTCATAAAATTCCAACACTCTTAAGAAAATAAATAAATAAATAATTTGTGGAATTAATTATGCATCAATTTTGTTTAAATTAAAACCCAGAAGAATATTTGATATTTTTTATTAATTAAGTAGTGATGAAGTTTACTGGATTCCATGACTTAATTTGCTTATTGATATTATTATAATTATTATTTTATTGGTAGTTCCTAATTTAATCAAGTATTTAGGCCTTCATAGTTCTTCAGAGGCTATCAATGAAAAAAAAACTATCCTTTTATTATCCCATGCAGTGCTCATTCATTAAATTATAATTCTTGAAGTGATTGATGTCTAATAAATCTTATTATTTTATTAAAAATGCATAATTATCATTTGATCACTGTCTAAATCATTCATCATTAAGCTAGCTTATTAGGCTTTAAATAGTTGTATAAATTAATCTAAACAAGATCTATTTACAACTCAACCTTCAAGTTGTTCTGAATGAGATCTATCATTAAATTGGTTTAAATAAAACAGTAGCATGCTATTTAAAAAATTAATGGACTCCACTCCCTCTTGTGCTTTTTTTTTTCATCATATCAACTCATCTTACAAATTTAAATAAATTTAGTTTGAATAGCAAACTTAGCTTAATACTTTTTAGTTATGATTTGATTTTACATTGAGCTTAAGATAAGTAGTGGCTTTTAATTATCACTTTATCTTGTAAGCAAATATTGTATATACAAAGAATTATTAACATAAATAATTAAGAAATTGAGAATTTTGGAGATTTTACACAATAAAATTGTTCATATAAAAGAAATAAAAATACCACTTTGCAATAAAGTAGTATGTATATTATTCTCTCCCAACTCAAAAATTAAGTATTTAAAGCTCACCCGTGGCTTGCCCATATTTATTAAAAATAAAACTAAAAGATTACCCATATTTACTAAAAATAAAAATAGAAGTACCAATTAAAAACACTTCAACGTTTCAAAAGAAGTAGTCACTCTATTGTTGGGCTTGTGGGCTAGCCCATCGGGCCAATTATTGGCCCAAAACAAAAAACACAAAAAATAAAAAATAAAAAAATCCCCAATTTTTTTTAATAAAATTATTTTTCTTAGTATTAATGTATGGCATAGAAATAAAATAAAACTAGAGAACAAAAATACATCTCTCATTGTTATTTTGCATAAAAAATTTTAAAAACTATATATATATATATATAAAAGAAACTTTTTACATCTAAAACACTAAATATAGGCAAGGAAGCAAGAGAAAACGAGACTCTTGCTTAGCCTTTCATTGTTTCAATGCTCATATTGGTACTTTTTTTTTTTTTTATTTTACAAGGAAAAAAAAACACAAAGAAGAAGAAGAAAAAAAATTCTTTCTCCCTGTTTCATCCTTTCAATCAAAAACTGAATCAAGGTAAACATCTTCTTCCGATTGTTTTTAATTTTTATTTTTAAGAATGTTCCTGTTTTTGTTTTTTATTAGACAATAATAACACTAAAATAAATATATATAAAAAAATAACAAGTTTTCTGAAATCTCATTTGGATCAGCATTGCATTTGCATTTGCATGGATTCAACACAAGAAAACCAAAGCAACAACAATGAACATGCAATTTTGCAGCAACACAAGAATGGTGAAACAAGCTCCTCATCTTCAACATCTTCAAGTTCATCATCAATGAATGATTTCTTCCAATTAGATGTAAACCAACAAAGTAATAATAATTCAAGCAATGGGCATGAAGAATCATCGTCATTGTCACCGAATAAAGATCAAAGTCTGAATTTTGGATCAGAAACATCAACAGGAAACCCATTTATTTCTGTTTCTGAAGTTCCTGGTGTTGAAAATTTTAGTTCACAATCTCCTCATCCAGTTCAAGTCATGGGAAAATATGATGTTCCAGATCCAAACAGAATACCCTGCCTCTGTTTTCACAAGAACATCTACAACACCAATGGAGTGGAGTGTGGCTTCAAATGAATCATTGTTTAGTATTCATCTTGGAAACTCTAGTTTTTCCAGAGACCATGTCAATATTTTTGCACTGTCTGAATTACATCATGCAGATGATTTGAGTTCAACAGCAGTAATGCAGAAACCAGTTGAAAATGAAGCAGTTGCAGCAGTTGGTGTTAATGGAGCCATGGATAATATTGTATTTCAGAAGTTCAGAACAGGAGGTACATGAACAAGATAAACCAAAGTCTGAGGTTGCAAGGAATTCAGTTAGCACATCTCATGGCAGTGCAGCAAGTTTTCAATCATTTGCTTTCCCAATGTATGATGATCTTCTCTCTGTTTTTTGTTTTTTAATTAAATATGAATTTATAATGAAAACACTAAATGTTTTGTCTGGTGTTTCAGATTAGCAGGAGAAGAGAAGGAAGCAACAACAAAATTGGAAGCTAAGAATGCACCTCCAGAGCCACAAGTTAGAGAAACACATGAGGTTGTTGCAAAAGCAGAGACACCCAAAGCAGCAACTAGCACAAGAAGAAGGAAATGGTTTGCATGTTTTTCCTGTTGTTGTTCATCACCATGTTGTCGCTGAGATAAGATTAATAATTTCTATGCAAGAATATTTGTGAAAAATAAATGTAACAGAAACTTTTAAGTATATGATTAGTAAAATTGTTCTTTTGGCATTGTACAGCATGAATGATAGTTATTATTCTAAAGGAATATGTGCAAAGAATTTTTATCAGCATCCCACTATCTCCACAGAATCAAGATGCAGGATTAAACAAAGGAATCCAATTCCATTCACAAACACATGCATCATCAAAACACACAATCAAAAGACAAAGTGAGTAAAAAGATCATCAAAGTTGATAACAGTTCATCAGTACATGCATTGCATGCAGATAAACACTCTTGTCAAACTAAACTGTGGAAGTTGTTATACATACATCTCAATCTCAAGATCAGAAAAACAAAGAAAACTAAAAGAGAAAACAAGATTCACTGAAATCCATTGCCAGGAGTGTAGATAGCCAAATTATCAGGCCAGCCACCAGGCCAATCACCCTGCAAACTAAGAAAATTCTCAGTACCACTGCTATCAGTAGAGCTCTGCTGCTGAGACTCCAAACAGAGACCAAGATGCTCACCAGCAGGCTGATCAAACTCCTCCATGAAACTCCCAAACTGAGAAGTAGAATTAAGAAGAGAGCTAAAACTCCCAGAAACACCAAGCACAGAGTGATGTTCAGAATCCAAAGGTGGTGGAAAAACAGAAAGAAGCTCAGAATCAGGAACAGAGGAAGAGTTACAAGGAGAAGTAGAAGAAGGCCGTTTAACTGCAGGAAGAGTGGAGGAAGAGGAGTTGGGAGATGAACGCTTAGAGTTCTTCCTTGAGCCACCACCAACCGGAACGTTGCGCAAGGCGCCACCTTTAGTCCAGTAACGTCTGCATGCCTTGCAGAAGTGGCGTGGTTGGGAAAGGTTGTAGTTGTTGTAGTAGCAGAACTTGGTGTTTGTGGACTCACATCTTGGGCACTTTGCTGGTTGTTCCTCCATTGATGGTGGTGCTTGTAGTGCTTGTGATGGTGGTGGTGGTCCTTCCATGGAAAACAGTAGAACTATAAGAAACACAAACACAGAAAGAGTGAAAGAGAGTCAAGGAAAGAGTTTGGTATATGAAGAGGAAAGAAAAGAGAGTTGGGGAGCAGTTGGTGGGTCAAGAAGAGAGAGAGAGAGAGAGGTTGTGTGGTCAAGAAAGAGAGGGAGGAGTGTCTGAAAGAGAAGAAGAAGAAGGAAGAGGTTATGGGGAATAGGAAAGACAAGGAATATATACTATGTAGAGGACTCACGAGAAGACTGCAGTGCATATGCAGTGTGTTTGTACAGAGAGTACTGTGCTTTCTGAGGGTGCTTTCTATCTCTCTCTCTCTTGTAGTTGTACAAGGAGAAGGAGGTGGCTGGCGCTTCTTTAATTAATTAATTAATTAATTAATTAATATATAATTATTTTTATTGGTTAAATGAAAATGAAAAACTTTTTAACATGGGTTGATAAATAAAGGATGGATTGTAGCGTGTCTTCTTGAGATAATATATAGGTAATTATTTTTTGAGTTTTTATATTATGTTTTTATAGCATGATTTTGATGGAAAAACATGAGGATTTTTTTGTGAAAATAATATATATATATATATTAAAAAAATGTGTATCTTGCAGCGAATTGCTATCTCAATAATAGAAAAATCAATATTTATTGTTAGAATAATGATATTCTTTTGGAATAACTTTATTAAACTCCTAAATTAAATAACGTGGATGTTTACCTTACCCACAGCTTAATAAAGAATCATGAATATAAAATAATACTCTTTATTTATTTATTTTTTCTGCTTATCATGTTTTGGAGTTATTTTTTTGTTTTTATTTATTTATCATATTAGAAATTTTGTATAGTATTAAATAAATTTTTTAAATTTAATTTTTAATTTAATATACTTGAATAATTTTCAATAAATCATAATCAATTAACTATTAAATTATATACTGGAGTTTTAAATAAAAATAGTTTTAAAAAATAATATAAATTTTTATAAAATATAGATGATGAACTAATTTTAATCAAAAATTTTTAATCGGTGTAAATTAGATAAATGTGACAAGTAAAAAAGAACGGAGAGAATATATTAGAAGTTAAATTATATTTTTAAAATAGTGCAGAGGGAAGGTTAGCAACTGATGGTTGTAAAGAGAGCACAGCGAGAGGGGTGATGGCCTTTAAAATGAAGAGTAAAATGAAATAGAGAGAGTATGGCGATCGGCAACTATAAACGATGGATGATTGGATGATGCAAAAGAGTGCGGAACTTGAGAGAACAGTCGTGAAGACAGAAAAATATGAGAAGAATTAAAGTTATCATTGTTGTTGTTATTAATATTAATAATATTATTAAAATACAAAAAAATATGAAAAAAAATAGGGGAAGAATGATGTGGATGAAGAATGACGTGGATGCTTAGTGAGCATCCACCTCTTTTGGCTTAGCAGTTAAACAAAATTATTTTAAAAAATATATATTATTTTTTATTTTTTATAATATGCACAAACCACCTCAAACCAGTTCTTCAAACATATTTTAAAAATTAATAGTACTGCCTCTTATTTATTGGTATTTATAAAAAAGTTATATAATATAATTAAACCATTAAAAAGTGACAAAACGGTCAAGAGTATAAAAAATATGAAAAAAAAAATTAAAAAAAACACATATTCTCCAAAAATGGATCATAAAATATCATATGAAATAAAATTCACAAACATAATAATATGTTGATCTTATATCCTATTGAAAAAATGGATTCAAATTTTAGCTCACTCAATATATATATATATATATATATATATATATATATATATATATATATATATTTATTTTACACCATATACATTTTTACATAATTTTTTTTTATACTTAATCTAAAAAATTAAAAATAAAAATAAAATTTGTAAAACTATTTTTATACCTTGTACAAAAGGGTTAGTTATCCAGCTCAAGTAAAAAATAGATGTTTATAGATAAAAAATTTACGGATGTCCATTATCGACCATTGGATTTCAATAAACAATAATTATTTTAGTAACATATACAGTAATTATTGTTTAAAATAGTATTATAAATATTATATACTATTTATTAATATTGTTTGTTTGATCATAATCCAACGACCCATATACATTTTTACATAATTTTTTTTCATACTTCATCTAAAAAAATAAAAATAAAAATAAAATTTGTAAAACTATTTTTATACCTTGTACAAAAGGGTTAGTTATCCAGCTCAAGTAAAAAATAGATGTTTATAGATAAAAAATTTACGGATGTCCATTATCGACCGTTGGATTTCAATAAACAATAATTATTTTAGTAACATATACAGTAAGTACTGTTTGAAACAATATGATAAATATTATATACTGTTTATTAATATTGATTGTTTGATCATAATCCAACGACTGATAATTGGATGTCCACATATTTACATTGTGGATATAAATTTATATATATATTTGGTTAAAACAAGGAAATTTATTCATCAAATTTTCTAATAAATAAAATAAGAGAAATAAAAGTGCGGCGAAAGGGAACGCTGAGGGAGAGAGTGTTGAATGAATGAGAAGGGCCACTTCCCAAGAAAGGAATCAAATCCCATGCAATATCTTATTGAAATGATCTCTTCGAATGTGATTGAGAATTAGATCAAGAAAAAAAAAAAAAAAGTGATAAATAGGGTGGGGCCCTATACGGCTATAATCCCCTGTGTATTACATTTTCATGGGCCCCACCTATTGGGGGCCTACTACTATTTAGCCCCTACTTTTTTTCAGCCTACTTGACCTTGGTTGGGTGGAGAGGGATGGCGTGTTGGCCAAGCAAACCACTGACGAATCTCTGCCGTCCCTTCTGTAACTGCCCTGCCTCAGCCGTCCATCTGTTCCTTATTCGTTTCTCGAGGTCTTCGACAAAGCCTATACTGACAGGTGTACGGTTCAGATCTCTCCACCGCCTTTCGAGTTATTGCTCTTCGATAACACGGAATTGGATATTGCCAAAATTTATTATTATTTATAAATATATTTAAAGGAGATATATAATCAAATTTGAGGAAGTTTAAAAAAAAAAAATTATAAATCCCTAAAAATTCTATAATCCCGTATTTATCATCAGAAAACACATAATTATATATCTTTAAAAATTATAAGTAATTATGGATATATCCTACTATTAGATTCTGTTAACATAAGTTAATTAAATTTTATTAACTATAATTTTAATTAAAATATACAAAAAAATCTAAAAAAAACTCTTGTACAACTTTATTTTACAATAAAAAAAGATTTTTTAAAAATATATATGTAAAAAAATATAATGGTCATTTTATATATCTGGTTTTTGTTAATCGATAGTTTTTCAACTAATTTAAATCCAGAGGTATATACATAATTATAGGTATATTCGGGGTATGCATATAATTATATTTTATTTAGAGGCAAATATGTAATTTTAAAATTATTCAGGGTACATTTGCAAAAAAAACTCTTTAAAAAAAATTATTTTATTTTCATTTTTTAAATGAGATGAATAGAATAATTAAAATAAGACGAGGAGCAGGGCATGGACTAAGTGGGACCACCCCACTCCGTTCCGCTTCATTATTATCTTCATATATTTTGTGCGAGTTTGAACTTCTAGTACAAATTCTAATATTTCAAAGTGATAGCAATGAGTTATTAACTCAACACCCGACATTAAAAACTTATCCTTTCTGTCAAAATAATCGGTATAGATATATTTTTAGCTGCTTATTTAAAAAATTTGTGAAATATCAAATAATTTTTTAAAAATTTATTTTTTATATTTAATGTATTTCTATAACTTCTCATAAATTATATTTAACTATATAATTTTTAAAATAAATTTTAAATAAAAATAATTTTGAAATTTAATAAAATTTTTATAAAATTTAAATTATTGTTTAATTTTAATTAATTTTTTTAATCTGTGTGATTTAAAGAAAAAAAAAAGAAAGTAATATATATATATATTTGAATAATTTTTTATTTAAAGAAAAACTCTTATTATGGCCTCCGCTTTACATGGTGACTTTTTGTTTTTACCAAATATTAGGTTGAAGTATGTAACTCTCTTTTACAACATAGTTTCTTTAAAAAAAAAATAAATGAATAAACCAAATAATAATTAATCGGTAGAAAGATAATATAGAAAGTAAAAGAAAGCAAAGTACAAACAGCATAGTTCACTAGCAATGGTCCAATGGATAGAATAAAAAAAAAACAAATATATAGCTTCGGAAAAAAATGCTTCTGAGTGTAGTCATTATAGGATTAATAGTTGAGGAACTTATTTTGTCCATCTTATAAAAAAAAACTGTTATTTTATTATTTCAGGTTGGTGAAAATAAAAAATACTATTATTATTATTCTTTTTTTAAATATTTTTTTTCCTGAATTTTAAAACTACTAATGCAGCAATGCTTTATGATCTTCAGCTAACGTCGAGTCGATGAGAGTAAAGTGTAAAATTTTTAGAATATTTATATCATTAAAAAAAAATTAATATATAAATAATAATATAACTATAACACTAACACTGTTTTTTTCCTACCTTTTTACTTCTGAAAAGAAAGTCAATCCTTTTAATCGCATAATTTCTTCCGATTGAGCTGACATCTGTTACGGTCGCTCATTTTATGCAAAAAATCTCCGTTCCAGAACTGTACACAAATGAACATTTCTCTAAGCTTATCTTGTAGCTTATAAGTTTATCAGTAAAAAGCAAGAAGGTTGATTTATGGAGCTCTATCTGATTTTTTTTTTTTTTAATTATGAGTAAATTATGAATTTTTAATTTTATTTTATTTTAGACAAATATAAACAAATCACATTTTAGAAACACACATATCTATCAAGAGAATTTGAATTTGAATTCATCTCATCAAAAATGAATATTTTATATCGAGAAATATTATCAATAAAAAAATTAGACCCTTGATATTTTTTAGAAAAATAAAATAAAATAACCATTCTCTTGTTACAGCTGTGCTCCACACTCACAAATTTGAATACTAGAGTGTATTAGACTTGTTTTTCTTATCAGATGACTTAAGTCTTCCGCTTGTAATAAACGACTCATGACTATTGACTAGATGAAGTCTTTAAGTCATCATGTACTTTTTTTTTGTTTTTGTTTTAAATGGATAAACCAAGTCATCATGTACTAACTAAATGACTTTATTAAAGACTTCTAAGCACTCTGGTAGCTTCCTAGTAAGTTTCATATTGCTTCAAATTCAGGCCAGGCTTCTAATCTTCTCGGTCTTGTCCTTCATTATTTATATATCATGTGTGAGTTGTTTAATCAATGAATTGACTTGAAGAACCAAACTTTATGATAAAATAAGGTCAATTAAACAACTAAATTATTCCCTCAATCCCATCCATAACATAATAGAATTTGATAGAGTTATGATAATATAAATTTAAAACTTAAACATATGCATGATGATTAGCAGAATTTTTTTTATTTTTTTATTTTTTATAACAATAGGTGATAAGCGCCTCTAGGGATGGCAATACTTTGTTTTGACCCGCCGGCCCGGTTTTATCCAGCTCGGAATAAAAAGGGTTCAGATAAAAGTTGTGTTAATCCGGGCAGGGTTTGGACAATGCTTACTTTGTCTCGACCCGCGGGCCTAGTTTTGCCCAGCTCAGAATAAAAAAAGTTTAGACAAAAGTTGTGTTAATCCGGGCAAGGTTTGGACAATACTTGATTGTCCAAATTTAAATCTGAGCCGGGTCCGGACAAACAAATTTGGACAATTGGGCTTTTGTACCTCTAAAATTTTAAAAGTCCAATTGTTTTAAGCCCAATTTTTCAAAACTTCAAACATATATGGATTTTTTTTATTAAGACTTAGAATTTTTGTATGACTTGATTTGGGTTTTGGATTGTTGGATTTTTTTTTTTTTTGCATATAATGTGAATTAAATTATTTTTTATAGTTTAATAATTGAATGAAGTTAAATGTAGTTTATAGGGTTCAAACAAAATTGGACATTCGGATAATCCGGTTTTAAAAGAAACCGGGTCTGGACAAGTTAGGTTTGTCCGGATTTAAAACCGTGATCCAGACAACAAGTTGATTTATTTATAGTAGTAGTTGTCAGACCAGATTTTGTCCGAATTTTTGCCACCTCTAAGCTCCCTCCTTTAAGGGTTTGTTAAGATACAAATATGTATAAAAATGTATCAATTATAATGATTTATTAGTTTTTTAAGAATTTATTAATTCAGTCAAAAGTCATATGGAGGAATGAGTCGAATATGTACATACTCAGAAACCATACCAAGTTAATAACTCCATTGCTATACAAATTAATCTTATAAGGGAGGGTACGACTCATCATAAGGGAACAATCAGAATCTATTTGACTATTACTATGAAGTGCATGAGCTTAAAAGTTAAAAATAGTACATGAACAGTAGTATTGTGAACAATCGTGGTGCATGATTTCAAATTTGTGACTCTACCAAGTGTCTTTACCGTCACACTAAACAAGTGTTAGGTAGTAAAATTTTATTAAAATAAACATAAATAATAAATAAGACTTAATGTTGAATAAATAATTTCAATTTTAGATGAAAATTATTTACTAACCTTTATTCAAAGCAATTAATTAGAAATCCATGACTAATTGTAATGCAGATTTAAGGTGAATTGAGATATGAATATTATATGTAAATTTTATTATTTTATATGATGGACAGATGAAGTTAAATGTGCATAAACAAAAAATTAATATTTCAATCTACTTGTGCTCTCATCGTGTGTGTGATCTGAGATTTAAACCTGCTCCTTTCTCAATAAGGATATACCATTCAAATTAACATCATTTAAGAGACAAACTAACCCTTTTTTTAATAGTTTATTAACACATTATATACAAACTAACCCTTTTTTTAATAGTTTATTAACACATTATATATATATATATATATCCTGAATAGTATATGCCAATATAAATTTCCAGTGAAATGTACTTCAGGCTTTAAATAAAAGGGCCACATGTATAACTGTTTAGTTGAGCATTCCGTGGGTGATGTTTTTTTGTATTAATTTTTTCAATTAATAGAACTACCATGCTCCGTTCTATGAGGCTTATTTATTTGAAGCATTGGTTGTTCATCAATCCTCATGCTATTTATGTGGCAATGATTAATGTTCTATATTTATTTAAATTAATCAAATTGTGATCTTTGATTACTGAGCATTTCAAATCCTAAAGCTATATATATATTGGAGAGCGTTGTTGTGCTGTGGGTCTTGATGATTTATTTACTCTATTTGATTATGAGATCTTCAGAAATAGAGATCACTGGTAATTAATCATAGAGCAATATCATACACTTGTGGGTATAAGATCATATTTGATATAATCATTTCAAAATAAATTCATCATCAACTGCTGAGCTACAGATACAAACCATAACTGTCACAAAAATAAATTCATCAACCAAGAGAATGAACACATGAATTTTAACTAGATTCAGATATGCTTCATTCTTGGTACACATCAATTAAAAAAAAACATTGACTATATCAAGCATATTAATATTTTCACTACCATAATCAGATCACAAGGAATCCAAAATCATAACACAATGAGCTCATTTCACAGCTATGGTTCTTCATGCATCAATCCATTGCACCTCAGCCATTGTCCCGTCTCCGGTGTTCTTGGCTCAAGTTGCCTACGTTGTGTCCTACTATTGTCCTTCTTGATAGTGCCTAGATCTCCAACGGCTTCTCCGCTTAATTCATATATTATCGGTGACAAATGAGCCTTCACAATTAATAATTACATGATGTACAATAAATATGTGATTAAGAGTTGTTGAATAATTAAACAATGATGAAAAGAAAAATTTAAAAGCAATCACATAAAACACGAGATTTAATGAGGTTCAACAGAGTATGCGTACGTCCTCGGGAGTGAAGTGACTGTCGATTCTCTTATTAGAATTAATTAGGGTTACAAATTATATATATATATATATAATTCCTATTGGATAAAATTTACCAAAATATCCGCTTTACTCCACTCCATCGTTCTATTCCACTCCTCTCCAACATATGCCAGTTCACCTTATATATGAGTCACATACAATAAAATTTTCATACATGTTCATCTCCTCTTCCATTGGAGGGGTACTATCACAGTCATTAATCAAGAAGCATTTTTCATCACAGCTATTCTTTGTATCTTTACAATTGAGTTGGCTGGGAGTAACAGTAACATTTAGTATATTTTCAGTTTAAATACTGACTTTTTTTCCCATCAAAATGAAACTGTTGCTTTATTAGTGTTCCTTGTTTGTGCACATAGCTTCAAAGGAGGCAGTTCTCATGTTATATTTTGGCTTCTTCTACAGATAAACATTAATTAATCACTTTTGTTATAAAATATGTATTGGTTATTTGGTTTTGCTGATTGGCATTACGTGTGTTCATGATGCATGGAGTTATCTTGAGTTGTAAAAGAAGATAACTAAAAGATACTTAGATATTTATAATCACTGCATTCTCTGAACTTAAATGATGATTTTGACCTATGTTCATTCAGATTCTCAAAAAGCCTATTCTACCATTGAGAAGTGGTATCTTGATTCAAATCAACTTAAGTTAATTGTAAGTGCCATGCAATTTTACTCTCTTTTTTCATCTTGTGTTAATTCTTACTTAATTATTAGTATTAATTTTTTTTAATTTCCATCTCCTTTATGTCAAGGTATTTTGTTCCAATTATTATTTATTGTTTCACTACCCGTACGTAAAGTAAAGGAAATGATCTCCTGAATTATTATAAGTCTAATTATAATTTATTCATGTAATTTTGTTTTCAAATTTTATTTATATTATAACTTTTAGAGTTATTTATATGTCACTAAAAATTGTACGAAGGAATATGTGTAATTTTCAAATTTTACAACAATGTAAATGTAAAAAAACTATGAGCGACTCACCGTATCTTCTATATATCAAATAAAATTATTTCACAATGAACTATATAATATAAAGTAAAATAAAATTTAAAACAATAATTAATTTTATAAAATTTATGTCTTCAAGACATCATCTTTCTAACACTGCTACCAAATTTAAAATGTAATATTGCAATATATAATATAACCACTTAATTAGTCTAATTAGTGTAAAGTAAGATGCTCACATGAATTAATCGGCTTGTAGCCCAGTGGTACTCCGGGTTCTCTCATTCAGAGAGACGCGAGTTAGATTCCTCCTGTCTGTGCTCCCCAATTTCAAGAGGATGAGGATGTTGTGGTAAATTCCCTATCCGTGTGAGGGTTGGCCTTTGTCGCCCAACCTCAAAAAATTAAAAAAAAAATAAATAAATAAATGAAATGCTTGATCTAAATCAACTCAAACATTATATAATACAACTTATTTTTCCTTATAAAAACAAGCCAATAAAAGAAACAGTTAAAAAATCCCCATATTCCAACCCATACTGATTATAACATTTATTAATATGGATGGCATATCATGAGTGGTCAACCCAAATCAACTCAAACACCATAAATTACAGCTCTTATTTACTTATATATAAACAAGTCCATAAAAAAAAATCTTTGTTGAGCAAATTAAAAAAGATAAAGTAAAATAATTAATATTTAATGTTTGAACTAAACTAAATTTACAAATAACTACTGTACATTTTTTTTAAAGAAAAAAGTTCCTATTTTAATTTTAAAAATATGTTCTGGTTTTGTATTTATACAAATTTCACTAATTTTAACATGATACGTGTATGAAATAAGTATCATTCTCATAACAATTCCTAAAACGTGCTTTTTTTTTAAAAAAAAAATAATAAAAACAATCCAACCATTCTTTGCATTGCTTGTCTAAATGCCATTTGCAAGGTCTCTAGATTTCATTTATCCATTACAATTAATAAACTATGTCTACTTATATAAGTAAAATGTAAGATGTAAGATGAGAAATGGCATTTTTTTCACAATCCACCCTAAATTTTAAGGCTAATAAGAGGAGGGTGAAAAAAAAACAAGAGAAAAGAGAAGTGGAATTGCAGCCAAAAACTGAGATATATAAAAACCTAAATATGTAACTAATTATTAAACTTACACACACACACACACACACACACATATATATAACTAGAGTCTTGAATTTTTACTTGTTCCTTTTTGCAATCCACTCAGTCTCACCCCTATTGGAATGAGTGAATTGAGGATAATTAGAAGCAATTTTTTTTTTGGACAAAAGTATAAGCGTCTAGATTATATATGCATGGTTTATAGAAAATTTTATTACCATATACAACACTGAGACAAAAATTTACATGGAGAAAAATCTACTCTTCAATTGAATCTTATATATTATTCTTCCTAAAATTTCATTGGATGGTTGTTTTTTTTTTTTTTATATATGAATGAATTCGATCCTATAGGCTCAGTAAGTTTTTAAAATTAAATTTATGAGACACACATCATTTCTACCAAACTTCATTAATATATATATATATATATATATATATATATATATATATATTAAAAAAATTATAGTATTATGGCTAGTTAACAAGGAAAGACAATCACAAGAGCCTTATTAACAATGAAATCACAGTAATTAACATTGTCATTTCTAATAATTTTATTACACCAAGATTTCCATATATGCCATTTCATTATTATTATCGCAATTAAAGAAGGTGCAATATTATCCAATTCAGAGTTAAGAAAACAATATAATTCCAATTTGCAGTAGAAATCCATCCTGATAATCAACAACATAATCCCAAAAGAAAGGTGCAATAATATCCACTATAACTCTAACATTCAAGTAGGCACTTAATTTTTTTTTTAATAAAAGTGGAATCACTCAAAATATCTTAAATAATAAAAAAAAATAGTTAAAAAACTGGTACAAATGAAAAATAAAAGTACTAGAACCCATCAAATGAACAACCTTAATATGAATTTTATTTTCAAAACTATGCACTTGTCTTGTATTTGTACTAGCTTCACTAATTTTGAAACATTCTAAATCAGTGTTGAGTTCATCTCTCTCTCTCTATATATTGTGCCTTTAATTGAGTCTCCCAAGAATCACTTTTGATTTTCTATATGCTATGTACTTTTGTCATTTACTTATATATTATGACTCATGAATTTAAAGCTAGTAACATTGTAATAACATATACATTAAGTATAGAGTATATATATATATTAATTTAATCCTTGGATTAATGTGACATGAACCAAAAGAAACAATGAACCATATATTTATGTATTAATAGGAGCTAGCTAGCTAGGATTCCAATTCCATGGCACATTAGTTTGTTCCATATAGTCCTTTAATCAAAGCACTTAATGCTCCCCATCACTGAAGCATCAAGAGTTCTCTCCCACCTTAATTAAACCCACTTAATCTCAAGACCCATTAATTAAGGAAACAAGAATATTATCCTCCTCAATGGACAAACACAAACATGTTTGAGACAAAGTTGGTCAAATTGCAAAGAATCTTTGCATGCATGCATTATAATCTACAGTGAGAACAAAATTTGAGCTGCAGTTGAAAACATATATTCCTTTTGAAATCTAAGCACTTGAGATTAGATGCTTAAACACTAGTATAAGTTCCTCCTTTCTCTCTTTAACAAATCTAGGAATCCTTCTTTGTTGGGAATTTTCAAGGCATTAATACATTGACTTCCATTAAGGTTCATTGTAACACAAAACCAACCTACCAACCCTTAGATTTTGGTTGTCATGTTGCTAGATCAAAACCAACAATGACTAGCAAGAGGAATATATGTTTTTGATGAGATATATTTATATATTTATATATATATGGAATCTGTCACATTGGGAAAGAAAGAAAAGTTGCATGGTTTTCTCTTATTATTATTATTATTATTATTATTATTATTATTATTATTATTATTATTATTATTATTGTGTGTAGTTTATGGCAAACATGTTGCAATATAGCTTTTAAATCTCTACATCTTATGGTTGTCAATGATCTACGTGGAACTCCTTATGATCACCCATAGAATTTGATAATTCGATTAAGTACTATGCTTTTGTGGTTTTCGGTATTCAAACACTTGCTTAAACACTTATAAATGTCACTTAAGTGACAATTAGCCACTACTAATTTGTTATTAATTGGACACCAACCTTTGCAACAAGTACAAATAATGGAAGCTCAATATATCCTTAGTGCAATCTAATGTTTCATGTTTAACATTGTTTAGCATATTCAAATGGTCTAATAATGAGTGATTAAGGAGGTGTGCACCAAACGTATCATATAAATCTAGTTAAATAAGAAGAGGAAATCACAAGATAAGAAGAGAGAGATCTCTTGCATTTTGATGCAAATCTAATGGGACTGCAACTTATGCTAATTATATATATATATATGAATAGTGGTAAACCATACCTACTAATTAAGATGAGCATTAATACATATCATAGATCTCCATTTGATTTGATTCTCTTCCCAACCACAACAAGATCTCTTTATATAACAATCTTTGTACAGTTGAAAGCCTTTTTTTAAAATAAATAAATAAACTACATTGGGATGATTAGCTTAAGCAAGCTTCTAAATTAACTAATTAATTCCAGCTAAATTAAGCTTAGCTAATTAGCTTTGATCATTGACTAATTAACATTGCTAACCAGCTCAATTAAGAGAGTAGGTGAGTCCATATCACGTGTAGCTCTCAAGCTTATGTATTAGTTTAGACTTCAAGCTCTATCAAGTGGGCCTATTGAACAATATATCATCATTTCATGGCTGTTCCCATGCTCTGATTAATGTCATAATATGTCATATTCTAGTCCACTTCGAACTTCAATTATATATATATACTTTCAATGCTCAGTTTGATGTTAATTAGTATCAATCATAGCTACTTAAACTGTTTGTCTTTTTATTAAACCAAATATATATAATTAAAAAAAAAACATAGATTTAATGAAGTCACATATATAGTTCCAACAGCAGCTAGCAACTTAAAATAATCAAACGCAAGGATCATAAGCATGTGTATAAAATTGAGTTTAAGCCGCCCAATCAATGACTTAAGAGCCTCCTTTTTAGCTGGAACCTTTTCAGAGATCTCTTACTCTGTGTTTTATAATCCAAAGTAAACAATGAATTAAATCTCTTTGCTAAAGGACCACTCATGCTTCCCTTTTGCACATGGATTCCAATTATCATCATCCTTGCCCACCTTATGTTAATATTTATATATATGTATAAATAGTTCCTTCATCTCTATCTTTTGATGTATTTTTTCTCATATATTCTCATGATCCGTTTGGTGAAACTACCAACCAAATATCATTATTATTAACTGCATGAACATTATAATTGACCATTGAACAATTTGATCATATTATTCAAAGTGGTTGATCAGGTCTTGGTAAAACATTCTTCTTCATCTTGTCAACTAAAACCAAAGTTAACAGGTCACCACCTAACATTTGTACACATAACTGGCATTGGCTTCCTAGTCATGCTTGAATAAGTGCAAGTGTATGGAGAGTTTGGGGGCCACTTGGGAGAAGTTTAATAAGAGAAATGTTTGGTAACTTAACTTTTTTAGCTGGAGATTAGTATATATATACATATAATAACAACAGCAAAACAATTATATTGGGCATGCCATCAACCACCAGCAAAGGCTTACATGAATGGTGAAGATGAAATGGGCTGCATGAAACTTCTAATTAGAAGACAAATGGGATAACAGCTGTCCCTGATTTAGAGAACTCTTTTCAAAGACAAAACTTTGATCTTTACTCAGAGATACAGCCAATCATCAGCTACCTATTCATTTTTTTATTCTTTTTCCATGCAAAAGTAGTGACCTGAGAGTTAATTTGCAGCCTCTTCCTTTCCTTTATATATATATCTATACAACCTTTCCTTTCATCATTCATTCATTCATTCAAAAGCCTCTCTCTCTTTATACTAGTCTTGTTCAAACTTGAGATATGGCCAAAGGGATGAGACCTTCAACTGTTCCACTGTCAGAGGTTGCAGTTTCCAAGACACATGGAGAAGACTCACCTTACTTTGCAGGGTGGAAGGCTTATGATGAAGATCCTTATGATGCTGTGACTAACCCTTCAGGAGTCATTCAGATGGGCTTGGCTGAGAACCAAGTATGTTTATCTAATTCATCTACATCCATGCATATATACATACATGCATAATACATATATATATATATTATGCTAACCATTAATTATTATGTGCTTCATTCAATAGGTTTCATTTGATCTCTTGGAAGAGTACTTAGAAGAGCACCCAGAAGCATCAAGCTGGGGAAGTGGCATCTCTAGCTTCAGAGAGAATGCCTTGTTTCAAGACTACCATGGCCTTAAATCATTCCGAAAGGTACTTAATTTATTCTTGTTATATTTATACATACATTAATGCAATGTCTAGCTAGTAGAAGTTGTGGCAATATTGATCATGTCTAATTAATATTATAAAAACTTGAATCAATGCTCAGGCAATGGCAAGTTTCATGGAGAAAATAAGAGGAGGAAAAGCGAAATTCGACGCCGATCGCATTGTTCTCACCGCCGGCGCCACCGGCGCCAATGAACTACTCACCTTCATCTTAGCAGACCCTGGAGATGCTTTACTAGTCCCCACTCCTTATTATCCAGGGTAATTAATTAAGAAGATAAACACAAGCATGATAATATTGTATATGATCAGCATTAACAAATTAATATCTGTTATTAATGATTTGTGTATTAATGTTTATGCAGATTTGACAGAGATTTAAGGTGGAGGACAGGAGTTAATATAATTCCAATCCATTGTGACAGTTCCAATGGATTCCAAATCACAATTGAAGCATTAGAAGCAGCATACAGTGAAGCAGAAGTAGCTAAAATGAGAGTCCAAGGAATCCTAATCACAAACCCTTCAAATCCATTAGGCACAGTGATGACAAGAAGTGTTCTTGAACTGCTACTTGACTTTGCAACAAGAAAGAACATTCATTTGATTTCTGATGAGATATACTCAGGCTCGGTCTTTTCTTCGACCGAGTTTGTTAGTGTTGCTGAGATTGTAGAAGCTCGACGACATGAAGAAGCCGAAAGAGTTCACATTGTTTACAGTCTTTCAAAAGATCTAGGCCTGCCAGGATTTAGAGTTGGAACAATATATTCCTACAATGATAGAGTTGTGACAACTGCCAGGAGAATGTCAAGCTTCAGTTTAGTATCTTCTCAAACACAAAAGATGTTAGCTTTAATGTTATCAGATACTGAATTCACAGAGAGATACTTGAGAACAAACAGGGAAAGACTGAGGAAAAGATATGAGTTCATAATCAAAGGATTGAAGAGTGCTGGGATTGAGTGTTTGGATGGGAATGCAGGGTTGTTTTGCTGGATGAATCTGGGGCCATTGTTGGAAGAAGACACAAGAGAAGGAGAGCTTAAACTCTGGGAATTGATACTGCAAGAAGTTAAGCTAAACATATCACCAGGGTCTTCCTGTCATTGCTCTGAACCTGGATGGTTTAGGGTTTGTTTTGCCAACATGAACTTGCAAACACTTCAAGTTGCTCTCAAGAGAATCAAAGAGTTTGTGGATGGCAGGAAACCAAAAAATTAATTTCTTTTTATTTAATTATTACTACACCTCAAAAAAGAATTTTTTGGTAGTTATATTGTCGTTGTATTTTTTTGTTTATGTTGTTTCTTGTTATATATATATATATATATGTTGTAAAATTTTTGCTTGTAAAGTGAAAGAAAGAAGAACATTTGAAGTGTTGAGTCCAATTGAATTTTTTATTTGTATTTTTTTTTTTAAAAAAAAGCTGATGAACATATAATTTTGTTAAAAACAAAATTTGAATAAGGTAAAAGAAAAAAAAAAAGAATAAAATGAACTAAATCAGTTGTTAGACCTTTTTCACCGTAAACACAAAAAAAAAAAAAAAAATCTTTTAATTTATTAATATTAGATTTTTTACATATGATGTTTTTTATAGAATTCATGGAAAAATTCGAGATATCTCACTATCCACAGATAAATGCAGCATTTAGATATTTGTTTAGTTTACAGTTATGTTTCACACTTTTGTACATCTTTGACTTCTTTTTTTTTATAAATATGGATAAATCACAATTTTATTAAAGATAAATCACAATTTTTATATATATATAAATATGGACAAACCACATCTTTGACTTTTTCATTATATGTATGTATATTGGGCCTTATAATTAATTAAGTTGGTACCAATAATGCAAGAGCTTTTGAAGGCATGACGCATGCGGATGTTGATAAGAATTTGTGGTGATGTTTGGCAAGAGAGTCAATACTTGGAAAAAAAAAAAAAAGAAGCTGCTGACCAAGCAAACCATTTGACTCAATACTTTGTTTTGTTTTGAGAGTTTACACTTGTGATAGCTGGCTTGATGCAATCCTATGCAAACACTCAATTTTTTATTATATATATCTACCTATATGTATACCATTTGAATATTTTGAAATTACACTTGTGCCACTAAAATATTAATGTTTTTTTACATGGTTGGGCTTAAATCAAGGTAGATGTCTTTTATTATTTAATAATGGATGAAATTTTGAAAATTTTGTTTTGATGATTGGATACATATATTATTCTGAAAAGAATGGAGTTTTGTTGTCAAGATGTTTATTAATTAAAAAGACAGAAGTATGGCTCCTATAAAATACATGGCAATTGGGGTTATTGTGGAAATAACTTTTAATTTATATAAATCAATAATATATAGAACAACATAGGTCATCTTTGGGCTAGTCCTAGTAAAAAATATAAAATATAATAGAGGATCACCACGGACTTAACTTACATCAATTTATGTTGGGAGGTCCAAATATGATTTTTGTATAATTTAAAAGATTTTAACACCATTATGGGAATGAAAACAAGAATCATCCAATGCAAATAGGAGTGAAAAGACTATATGGTAAAAAAAAAAAAAAAAAAACATAGAAGAAGGAAATGTTTAATATTGTTAATGCAAATAAGTGGTATTTATATATGAAATAGTGAATTATGTTTAATAATAAATAAATTATTTAATTTATAAATTATTTTTAATAATATTATTTATTTATTTATTTAAATTAATAGTTTTTATTTAAAAAGAAAATTATTAAAAAATATTAAAAAACAAATGACTCACTAAAAATGGGTCAAAGTGTTATTTTACCATTCTGAAATGATTATTGTTGGAATAGAATTTGAGATTCCTATTTTCATCTAATTCATTCTGTGTAGTATTATGATGTATATTTAAATGTAGGTATATATCAAAATATCTCGTTCCCCTTGACATCATTTTTTGTTCTTTTGTGCGATGTATACCAAAATATAGATATACATCAAAACATTTCATTCCACTAATATCACTCTCTGTTTTTCTGTGATGTATACCTAACTATCGATATATATCAACATATCTCATTTCCTGCGATATAATTCTCTATTAGTTTCAAATATATAAATTTTTTTATATATTTTAGGATTCAAATAGTCAATTTTTTACATATAAATCAAATATTTTAACCGTATATTACATTTATTATCCAAGTGGCATATCCCACTTCTTTAAAATCATTCTTTCTTCTGTGTTACGAATATTCTAAAAAAAATGGAGGTATACATCAAAATAAAGATTGATTCCCATTGCCTAGGATTCACTTTTGGTCCATTCGAAATGGGTATTCTTCTTCAATGGGAAAAAGAGAAAATTTAGGAACTTAAGAAGTTGGAAAGTGTGAATAAGACAAAGAATTTCAATGGTGTTTCAGGCATGACCTTGACTTAATAGACTTGGGACCACGTGGGCCCAAATTAGGTATAAAACTAGCTAGGCCACCCTATCTTTGACTGTATGCTTACATATTATATATATATATATATATATATATATATATATATATATATATATATATGCATTTACTAAAAATATCATGTAAAGTAAATATTATTGAGTTAGAATTTAATATATAAGGTTTTATTAGGGTAAATTTTTCATATAGTCACCATGTAATGACCGATTTTTATTTTGATCATTGTGTTTCAATTTATATCTTTTTGGTCCTTAGATATTGATTTATTTTCACTGAGAGATCACTTGGGGTTTTTCGGCCAATTTTAAATGACATGACAGCCGAAAATGCTACGCCACTCTATGATTAGGGAAGGTTGGAAATATTTTTTTAATAGAGCCAAACTAATTGGGAGAACTCCTCTCTATTATAATAATATAAAAAAAAAAAGACACGTATGCATGTTGAATATAATTTAGTGCTGCTAGTTGATTTGATTTTTCTTATATTGTTATATTGAAAAGTGGGTTTGACCAAGACCAAACCAGTCTCACAAAATCCCTTGTGATGATGACCAAGTAAAAGCTCAACTACACAAATTCCGGTGCCTAACCATGTTTAATTGTCTCTTTAATGGGTATCATATTCAAGAATGATTTCAATATATATATATATATATATATATATATATATATATATATATATATATATATATATATATATATATATATATATATCACTTTATTAATTTCAAAGTCTAATGCTTCATTGATTAATTTCAAGGAAAAAGTAAACTATTTTTACTTGCGAGAAGCTAAACACTAATGCATGGAAATATGGATCTGTGTACAAGAAAATATATTGCATTGGATTAACAAGAAAACATGCATATATAATCCATTGACTTTGTCATCAATCAAAATTTTTTTTTTTTTAAAACAGGTGAACAAGCTATATGAGCATTGAGCACTCTGATTCTATGTGACAGAGGTTTACATCTTGATCATGCACATAAGACTTGTGACACCATTTTAATTTACTTCGCCTGTTTCGATCCTGAGAGTTGAATTTTTTGTATGTAAATACTTTACGTGAAAGGACTTGTGCTACTGGACCACAAGTTTTTTGTCATCCAAGTCAAATTTTTTTTTGAAAGTTCAAGCATTGTTTGAGAGTTATATCAAGATTATAAAATCCAATGTCTACTCAAAGTCAAAGCTATGACTGTGGAATGGTAAGCAGAAGTTTGTGAAGCTACACATGGTATTATTTTGAAAATTTTAAACAATGAATTTTAGTAATATTAAATGCCAAATGCAGTTGAAGACTTTTCAATGATAAATAAATAAATAAATAAATAAATATATATATATATATATATATATATATATATATATATATATATATATATATGTTATTGTGTATTACTTACTAGAATGTTTTATTTGATACATAATCGACTCTTGAAAAACAGTATATATATATGAAACTCTTAAGAATAATTTATGCACTATACTGCACTAACACAAATATCTGTTTGCATGGGCCATGCACGTAGATGTGTGGGTGTCTAAAAAGGCCTCTTTCTATTTTTCAATTTATTTATTGTTTATATATTTTCTTTCTTAATGCTATGTAGCCTGTTGATGATTCTCCTGCTGCTGCTGCTGCTGAGGAACATGATCATTTGTGTTGTTGAAGTAATGATGGTCATTATGCAGGTAACCAGGATTTGGTGGTGCTGCTGCTGGTGCCATTACTGCAGTGTGTCTATCTTCTGAATATCAATGAGGCATTTCTGTCTGTTGTTGGAGATAATATTGTTGTTGTTGCTGCTGCTGATGCTGATGTTGTTGTTGTTGCTGATGATTATAATGATCAGGCACACTCGTGGATGTGTTGTAACACTGTTGATACTGATACTGTTGGTAATCAGGAGTTGCTGCTACTGGTGGTGCTATTAATGCAGTGCTTGTGCTGCAAAATTGAGTGCCATTATAAGTGTTGTCCCTTCTTAACCTCTTTGATCCTGGCTTTTCAAAAGCTTCAAAAGGAACTGGTGAAACTGGAACTTGAGGCATTTCTGCTTGATGATGAACATTATTAATAAGAGAGTGATTTTCATCAATACCGTTTTTGTCTTCTGAATACCGTACAACACCATCTCTTCTTCCTGCATGCATGCACCACAAGTCAAATTACATAATCATGTTGATCAACAAATTAAGCTCTAACTTAATTTTTTTTTATAATTAAGCACTTAATTTGTTCAATATAATTAGTAATTACATACCACATTGTAGCTTCCAACCAAAAATTTGAGTAAGTACTCATTCATAATCCACTTGGTTTGCACTCCTCTTTTATTTTCATTACAATGATAATATTTCAATGTGGTCTTATGACCAAGAACTGCATCCCCGTATTTTACAGAAATATTTTGGCCATTCATATGCCAATAACCATTCCCGCACTTCTTTCCAAAATACTGTTTTTCTTTCCTCGATTTTTGCGTTTAGCAATAGTGAAATAATACATTTCATTCTCGAGTTTATATGATGAAGTATTCCCTGCAAAACAATATAATTAATTTATATTTATTAAAAATAAACATGGAAATTCTTCATACATACATAATCATTATTTATTTTAATTTTAAATTCATGAAATATCTCTCTAACAATTTTTACTTAACAAATTATTCCGTTTATGAACAAGTACGATGAAATATATTTAATTTAAAATAAATTTATTGAAATTGTGCAAAATTAAAAAAAAATAATTTTAAAATAATCTCATGCCATCACTCTAATAACTAGTTAGACAACAATTAAAACTTTTATTACAAATTAATTTGATAAAGATAATAAAATAACAATATAGACGTTGGATTCCTACATTATCATAAATTAATAAAATAATTGTGAGAAAATAATCTTGCATCTCTCTTTCTTTCACATGCACACGCAAACATGATTCTAATATAATTTTAAGAAAAAAAATAACAGTAATCAAAATCATGGGTTTTATGAGAACATAGATATATACTATTTTAGGTATCTACTTAACTTGTTTAATATTTGAATGACTAATTTTTCGTACTACAAATTATAATAGGAATAAATTAAAAAAAATTAATAACAAAAAAATATATATGTAATACATTATTGAATTAGTAAGGCTTTGAAACGTAATTAATATATAAAAAGTAATCAAATTAATTTTAAAATATGTAAAAAAAGAAAATGAAAAGAGTCAATTACTTTTAAGCTTCCAAGATTCAGTACTATAAACACTTTCGTCAATAATAAATATAAAAGTGAATGAATGTAGATGGGCAACAATAGCTTCTCATCTCCCTCAAAGAACAGACAATGACATCAAGAACCACTGGAACACTCATCTGAAGAAGAAGTTGAGTAACTTGCACAGTGAAATTGTGTAACTGTGGTTATATCTATCCAGCAAGAGAAGATAAGTTCATAATCTCTTGGTACAAATCGCATCTCAATAAAAAAAATACGGAAAAGACTCCGCCATTAATTTTGACAATAAGCTTTCACTTTTCTTTCTTTTTTTTTTTCCTCCTCTTACTTCTAATAATATTTGTTTTAATGCTAGAACTTTTATAGCAAGTCACAACTTTAGAATATTTCTTAATTTATAAGAAAAGGGTAATTGCTAAAAACAATCTTAAACAATTGTATGGATAAAAGGATTAATAGGATGAAGTAGTTACATTAAATCTTTATTATCTTAAAATGATTTAGCCATAACTATTTTTTTTTAATTTTTTGGATTAAAATTTAAATTTTGATTTTAATAATTTAAAATAGATAGCCTTTCTAGAAAGTCAATTTCAAGTTGCAACATTACAATTATCTATCTATCTATCTATCTATCTATCTATCTATTATTATTATTATTATGTTGCGTTCGTTATTCTTCATACATAAATAATCACTATTTATTTCAAATTTAAATTCATGAAATATTCACCAACAATTTTTACCCAACAAATTATTTTATTTATGGACAAGTAAGAAGAGATATATTTTATTTAAAATAAATTTATTAAAATTCTGTCATACATACAAAATAAAAAAAATAAAAATAAGTAAAATAATTTTAAAATAATACCATGCCCCCACTTTAATAACTAGTTAGACAATGATTAAAATTTTATTACAAATTAATTTGATAACCCTAAATAAAAAATATAACAATATAGACGTTGCAATACTATATCCATCATAAACTAAAAAAAAATTGTGAGAATTTTTTTTTTGCTAAAAAAAATTGCGAAAAAATAACCTTAAGCTCCATGTTGGATCTTTCTTTCACACCGACACTAACAACGCAAACAACATGATTCCAATATAATTTTAAAATTAAAAAAAATAAATTGAGAAGAGTTGATTACTTTCAAGATTTCAAGGTTTAGTTCTATAAACACTCTTATCATCACTGATAACTTTGATCAACGACCAAATGATTTATTAGTAGTCGGGTCTCTATTAGAACCCTTCACAAGTGGTGAGAGTTCGAATCTTGGGTGAGGATATATTTCTGGGAGTGTGAGTAGTGGTTGTGTGCGAGTGGCCCCTGCACCAGTATGTGCGTGGGCCCCGTTCTCACTTGCTCTATCTAAACTTCTGCATGCCTTTGTCTTTCTTAGCGGCCTAGCTATTCATCTTGGCAAAAAAAAAAAATAAAAAATAATAATTAATGATAACTTTGAGTTCAAATGGAATTGTATAACAGTTGTTATATCTACCGAGCAAAAGAAAGATAAGTGGCCAAAATAGAAACACACAAAAAATATCGACCATTTAGATTATTTACCCCTATATATATATATAGGGTAATAATCTTGAGTGGGTACCTTATTATACCCAAATTTCACTTTGAGCATCAAATTTTGATTTGTTTTCTTTTCGGATACCTTATTTTGATTTACATACACCGGGAGGGCACCAGGGAAAATCCGGTGAGGTTTTGCTGACGTGGCCATCGGAATAGCCACATCAACACTAAAATACTATCTCATTTTCTTACGTGGCTATTCCGGTGGACACGTAAAAAAATGAGATAGTTTTTTGGTGTTGATGTGGCTATTCCGGTGGCCACATCAGCAAAACCTCACCGGATTTTTCCCGGTGCCCTCCCGGTGTATGTAAATCAAAATAAGGTATCCGAAAATAAACAAATCAAAATTTGGTGCTCAAAGTGAAATTTGGGTATAATAAGGTACCCACTCAAGATTATTACCCTATATATACATTGGAACACATTCCCACTAGTTCCAAAAAAAAATATGAATTTGTATCAAATTTAATTAATTTTAAACGTATATGTATATATTAATCATTCGATTTAGAGATTTAAAAAAAAAAACGAGCTCTTATTTATTTATTTTATTTATTTCCTAAAGCTCTTTCCTTTGTAGTTCTGGAAGTCTCTTCAAAACCCATCGGCCATCAAAACTCCTCCTTTTCTTTCTACTCCTCTTGCATCGAAACCCTAGTTTCTTGAAATCGAACCAAGATCATTCCTTTTTGATTTGGAAAGAAATGGTTTTGATTGAGCAGGAACCCGATGATGTCAATGAACAATCTCAGAGCAGCCCGTCAACGGGAGCTGCCGTTCCTGGTGCCGATTCGAGCGATGAGGAACCCTTCGAGGATGCCCTAAACGAAGAGCAATTGCTGGAGGTCTGATCACGGTTCCTCTTGCTTTATTTCTTGTAGAGTTTGTTCATGCATGGATTAATTGGAAATCTTGTTATGTTTGGATTGCTTCTTCGGTGGTAGAAAGCTCGGAATCAAGTAAATGATGCGAAGATTGAAGGGAATAGATTGTTTGGGAGTGGTCAGTATGATGATGCATTGTCAAAATATGAACTTGCGTTACAACTTGCTTCGGAAGTGCCTGATTCTGAGGAAATCCGTTCTATGTGTCATGCTAATCGTGCCATATGTTTCCTGAAATTGGTAAAGATTCTTTCTTGCTGTCTAAATTTTGTGAATCATATTATTTTTTTTAATGTATAATCCTTTTTGGAAATGCGTAATTCTGATAACTTAGAGTGGATTTTTCTTGGAAAACAGTCTTTGTATTGTACAATGCCCTGGTTTCATCACTTGAATAAGTCTTGAACTATATTATGCATGATATCGATGTTATCATATTGGTTAGGTCTTATGTGTTATAGGTGCAAAATGAGAATTTAATTACCAGGAATTGCAAGTTTTTTAATTTGATTTAACTATTTGTTATTGAGTTTTCGTCTGGCTTGTGTTAATTTTGGGATTGAAACTACACATTCATAATTCGACCTTAATAGATTTTTACTCAAGTTTTGGTTTCTCTTTTGTTTCTATGGTGACTAAAACCGAATTGTGCAGAGAAATCAGGCATACTGAACCTCCAGCGCATATATACATTCATGAATTCATATTTCATTACCTTGCATTTGAGATCTAGATCCAATTAACATGTGTAGAGAAATCCTCCCAACATTTATGTATATTATTTTTGTTTTAACATACAAACACAAGTATATGCCAATGTTCCATACACTATAGTCTATTCATTTATGTAGTAAATGAGATAATACTGTGTCACTGTTGATGTCATTGTTTAAAGTGAAGTGGCCATAAGTATAGTTGAATTTTATTGAATCTCACAAGTGAGGGCTTGTATGAATTTAATTATTTACAGCCTCTGCAAATGTGACTATTGCTTCATCTTAGCTGTTTTGATGTTGATTGTCTTTCATCATACTGGTTAGGTTACCTGCTGCATTTGTTAAGCAATTAAAATTGTGTATTTCATGCAAATCATCATGAATTATTTTATTGTTTCTTGTAACTGTACTTAATTCTTCTGACCTCTTAGATTTCTTCTGTATTTTCCCATCTTAAAAAAAATGTTGCTTCTCTTATTATGAAAGAGTACCAGGGGTGAGGCATATTAAGATTCACTCTGGTAGCATGGTTGCTCACATTTTATGGTCGTTAATGGCCATTATTAATACCATTCTGTTGTCTTTTGTATAAGAGTACAAGCGATCCATTTTGCAGTACATCCTTATGGAGCTTTATTATCAGAAATTTGTTTACTTAGTTTAGTCTTCAGTCTTCCTTGATAGATTTTGATTAACACTGTACACGTTATTTTGG
Source organism: Dioscorea alata (assembly GCA_020875875.1). Taxonomy (NCBI): domain Eukaryota; kingdom Viridiplantae; phylum Streptophyta; class Magnoliopsida; order Dioscoreales; family Dioscoreaceae; genus Dioscorea; species Dioscorea alata. Next base: position 2,141,001 of record CM037027.1, on the reverse strand, counting down.
GAAGTCTAGATTAGTAGCGTCTCCTCCTTTTATTTATGATTACCATGGGCTAACCTGTTAACTTTTGCGATTGATACTGAAATTTTAAGTGTTGCATTATTTAAATTGGATAGCTTATGAAAGCCACTAGATGCACTCTGATTTTACATCTGCTTTCTGGGGGAAAACTTCTCTATGAGTTTGTTGTTCTTGTTATTTATATCTGTTTTACTTCTCTTCCATGATGATTTGATACTTGGAATTGAAAAACATAGAAGAACCACTTTCATATTATTCCTCGAAGTACTCGTACTGTAAATTTTGCTAGCCAATCAAATGGCTTGCTTGTCCTAATATTCGGTTTGTTCTCTTTCTAAGCAAAAATATGATGATACAATCAAAGAGTGTACTAAGGCATTGGAGCTAAATCCTTCTTATGTAAAAGCGCTACTTAGAAGAGCGGAGGCACATGAAAAGCTAGATCACCTAGAAGAGGCTATTGCTGGTATCTCTCAGTAGCATAATTCCAGAGCCTAACACTGCTTTATTAGTATCTTTTCTATGCCTAAGCTATGACATTTTCTTGAAGATATGAAAAAAATCATGGAACTGGACCCATCAAATGACCAGGCTAGAAGGACGATACAAAGATTAGAGCCAATACTTGCTGAGAAAAGAGAAAAGATGAAGGAAGAGATGATTGGTAATCTCATTCTCTTTTTCCCTATTGTAATTGCCATAGAAGATCATCTTGATTTCAATATAGTGTGATGTGAAAAAGGGGAAAATTTTAAAATCACCGTCGCAATTTTTTACTGCATTTCAATTTTCTTTTACCAGATATTTCAACATTAGTTTCTTGATGGGTTGCAGGAAAATTAAAGGAGATGGGAAATTCCGTGTTGGGCCGATTTGGGATGAGCGTCGACAACTTCAAAGCGGTGAAAGATCCTAACACAGGTTCATACTCCATCTCTTTTCAGCGCTAGTCATCTTCAAGTCTAGCAAGAAGCAGAATAAATATTATGTCCTTAAGTGATGCACGCTGGGAAAATTATATAATGTTTGGCTGATATCAATTTTTTGAGTCAGCAAACATTGTCATCTATATATATGTATCACACAGAGTTGGGTTTTGGTTTGAAGCTACATTGTTGGTGACCCGGTTCCAAATATAGCATGGTTTTTCATATGTTAATTCATATTACTCAAATGATTCATGGAATCTTATTTCTTTGTTTGCTTTTTTCTGATATTATTCAGCTTTGCTGATTAATGTTTGATTTACTTTACTCTCAAGTGATATCCAGGTTTCATGTTCTCTCTCAACGTATTCTGAATCTTGGCTTGAGCTTTTGGCTTGAGGAATGAGAGGTGTTGGTGATACAAATAATTAAAAAAAAAAAAATGAAGACAATTATTTTCTAAATTAGTTAACTCTTTGCATGAAGAAATTGCTTTAAATTTAAAACACTGATTTCTTGGTTGTTGCTTTTGTGTATTGTTATGGTAGTTTCAATGGCGTATATGTTTGAAACTCAAATTTTACTAGAAATAATTATTCAAAATTAATTTAAATTAAGATTATTAGGGAAATTAATTTAATATTTAAATTAAGTTGATATTTGAATTGTTTACTTATCTGTAAATTCATGTTACATATTATCACTAATTCAATGCAATTGATTTACAGTCATATTCTCAATCATTTATATGTAAATTCTTGAATAATAACTTACCAACTGCTAATTTATTTTCCTTAACAAAGGATTCAGATCAAATCTAATTACCACAAATTTCGAAAAGGCAAGACCAATAACAGCTTATATTAACCAGCAAGAGATTTACCAAATGAATAGGAGCTTTTTGGTTTTCATGGTCCGCATCACAATAAATTACTGAGATACAAACCAGCAGCATAATAACTAGTAAATATTATGTAAATGTGAAAATCCATACAGATAACGTTGATTCAAGAGTTTTTTTTTAAAAAAAAACTTGAGCAGTGCAAAACCATTAACATGTCATGCTGACAAAGGCCACAGGACGAAACCAAGATGGAAGAAGATGCACATAAACTTAACACAAAGTTCAACTCGATCCATTAACTACAAATTTCTAAAACGCAAGGGCACAATAACTCAAGCTAACCAAGAAAAGACATAACCGGACATTGCAACATACCATATTAAAAAACCTTAACTCTTTGGGGAAGCTTTGGCGGCTCCAGTTGAAGCAGGTTGAGAAGCAGCCGGGGCCACATCATAGGCTCCATGTGTGGCATTTTCACCGGAGTAGGCAGGAGGCTGGGAATATCCACTGCTATAGGTATCCCCATACGGCTGCTGACCATAAGGTTGTTGGCCCTGAGGTGGTGCGCCATATGCCTGTTGTTGACCATAACCGGTCTGATAACCTGAAGCCGGAGCTTGAGGGTGGACAGATTCTTGAGAATAACCAGCTTGTGTTGGTGGTAGTTGACCATATCCTCCTGGTTGCACTGTGCCACTATTGTAGCTTCCTTGTGCAGTCTGAGGCTGTTGACCTTGGCCGTAAATTGGTTGAGAAGGGAGCCTCTGGCCCTGCCCATACCCGGAGGGTCCATATCCACTCTGTGAAGTCTGGCTTGCATATCCTCCCGCTTGAGAAGTAGGAGGTGGCATGCCATATCCGGTTTGTTGAGCAGCATAGCCCTGTGAACTCCGTGGAGTTGAAGATTGCTGGACTGGAGGCACTTGTCGTGCTGGAGGAGCATGGGCAGCTCCACCTTGGGTGCCATAGCTGGCAGCAGAGCGATCTGAAGCTGCATTAGGAGGTCCGCCATAACCATGTGTGGAACCATACCCTTGTTGATCATAGCCGGTCTGTGCTGGGGGAGCCTGGTAACCACCAGAATAGCTGTCCTGCCCATGGCTTGACTGTTGCCCTGCAGCAACTGATTGTGGGTAAGCATCGCTGTATGACCCTTGAGAGTTGTAGCTGCCAGTTGGTGGCTGCCCGTAGTTATAACTGCTGTTATTGTCAGCAGGAGCAGAAGAGTTCCCAACAGACTGCTGCTGATTGTAATAATCATAGCCACCTCCGGGTGTAGCTTGTTGAGATGGTGGATTAGAGGATTGGTCCCAACCAGTAGAGTATCCGCCTGATGTAGGCGCAGATGGATAGCCACCATAAGCAGATTGGGACATGTTATACTGAGGAGGCTGCCCTGGGTATGTTCCGGGCTGCATGTAACCATAACCAGGCTGTTGCATCGGAGGTGGCCCTGGTGGGCCCCAGCTTGTTGGAGGTCGGGGAGCACCATATTGTGGAGGATAACCACCCATGGATGGATTCCTGACACGGTTCTGCATAAAATTGTTACATGTGACTATGTGAGATGGTGCAATATAAAAGTTGATGCTAAGAAATAAGAAGTGTGATCAGAAAAGTAGGAACAACAGTGAAGGCAAAATCTCACAGAAACATTTATTGTTGATTTCAGGGAATTTAAGCATTCAGTGAAAATGGATTGAATCACCCACTTACCACACAAGAGAGTAACTTGTAAAGCTTACAGTGGTAGATGCCCGTCCTCTTGCCACTCCAAAACAATTTGGATTTTGGAGTAACAGAAAGTTGCAATAGGCTAGCCAGAGACTTGAGAACAAAACTATATCCAATACCATGATAAACATGATTCTATATTTTTCCTAGACAGCTATCACAATTCATCTTGCATTCTCATTTAAAAACAGACATACCAAGATGAGGACCACCAGTAAATGAACATAAGATAATACACATGATCCAGATCATTGCTGATCTAATATAAAACAAAGAAATAGGCGACCATAGAAAATATCAAAGCCTACAAAGATCATCTAAAAGATCCAACAAGGTAGTGTAACTTCAGGGTGAAAAACCAACAATAGATAAATGTGCTAGTCAATTAAACCATTTTAGCAACTTTACCATGATTGCCAAAGTGATGTTCAGTCACGGTGCAGGAGACAGGTCAGACTTCTGCTGGTTGCAAGGGAAATAAGAAAGAAAGGATTTGTATAATCCATGAAGCTACCGAAGAGAGTGTACAACCTAATAAAGCCATAATGTGCCCAATGTTCTTATTAACAGAAAGTTGAGGGTGTTCCACTTCCATCATAAAGGCAGTAAGCCAAACACTTCATTCACTAAGGCATACATTACCATGTATTGAACAAAGTAATGGCATGCAAATCACTAACTTACAAGTATGTTCCCTAAATTTACAAGCTATATAACTAGAAACATAAAACTAAAAAAATTTGAGCTGGAGATGCTTACAACCAAATAAAAGGTGAAGTAAAGCATTTGAAGATAACTTCAGGGGCACATAAATATGAGCACTATCAATACCAACAATGTTACAAACATCATCATGTTCATCAGACAACTACATATATCTGAATGTTAGTCATCAGAATGCTACTTCAAAAAAAGCAAGTGATCCTCAAGTTTCCGATATCAGCATTAAGTCATAGCATTCATAAGATAATAAGTTCATAAATAAATCATCATAAGGATAGAAATCATCAATTATCCTCTTCCAATAGAAGCTCAAGTAGTGCTTCTTCAAACTGTCACAAATGAGACCCAGAACACTTGTACAATATAAGGATTTCAATCTTCATTTATCCTTCAGGAAGCTACTAAATGGTGATTTCCTAACTCTACCAAATGCTCACCTAAAAATAGCACATGAAAGACATATACTTCTGTACCACCACAAAGCATTAAGTCATCTCATTCATAAGTAAAGAAAATTCTCATGGACAGTGAAAAGTGCCAACATATTTACCTCTGTATGACCATAAGCAAACATCAAGATAGAAAATCCGCATGAAGTAGAAACCAATTGATGGAATTAATACAGCAGCTGCTATAGCTATGTTATAACAGAATAAAGGATATCTATTTAAAATCTTATTCAACATCTCTGGCAGGTATCTTAAAATAATCAACTAACAATCAGAAGGAGTGGAGATTTAAGACCATACCAGAACCATGTTAGAAAAACCAACAAAGCCCTTGACTAAATAAACCACATCGTGTTGGTCCACCTACACAAGCTCTAAAATAGCTCAAGAAAAACAAGTTCAGATGATACATATATAAATCATTAACCAATCTTCCCAGAATTATAATAATAGTTTCTTAATACTTGCAACCATGATGCCTAACATGACTAACCTGGTTGGGCCAATTAAGCTCTGATGTCATGACCTGAAAGCCATACAAATTCCACAAACTAAAAGAGTACATTTAAGCAATAAGGGTTGTGATATTCTAAATGCTAAATTAGAACAAGCCAATATAGTTTACCTGCTAAAGCATCCTAGTCATGTCTGAATCAACAAAAGAAAGAACAGCAATTGATTGAACAACCAAATAAATGACACTATCCACATAATACACAACTATTGGTGCCCCACAAATAAAATTGAATGCATTGCATGAATGAAGGCATACAATTCGCTGAGGTAAAACACATTCAACCATAACGGCATCCAGTAATAGTTTGGCTATAATCAGCAGATAATATAGCCTTGTAAAAACCAAAAGTGAATAAAGATAACTACACACCCACATACATACCTCACTTGTGATTTCATCTACCAACTGCTTGGCTGCTTCAATCTGCTCTTTTGTACCATCTATATGCAGATTTCTCTCCGTTGTTGTATCACCAGGTGGCAAATGCAATGGTATCAACTGAGACGTAAATAATAATTCAAAAAAAATCATATGGTATCACAAGAAGCAATGGAAGAGAAACATTCTATAAAAAAACAATTTCAACTAATCATTTGAAGAAAAGCTGGAGATCGTAAGCCAGGGAACACAATATTTTAATTTGCATCAAGGACATAAAGACAGCCATAAGCCATAGTATACATGACCATGTAACCAAAATTTGCATAAGTATAATTGCAAGTTAGTGGGGGCATGCATAACTCAAGTCTTAAAACCTTCTATCCATCTTGGCAGGCCAAGCAATCTGAAAGATGGTTGTGCGACTCTAACCATTTCTCAAATTCACCAAAAGTTTTTATTTTCTTATGTTGCTAACAATGATGAGAATAATATCACGATGAAAATTGTGAATTTTAACTTATCATATACAATCAGAATAAAAACAAATACTGATGAAAAATGATATTTAAAGATTTTAAATTAACAGTGAGTAAATATGAGCTAGAAAACACCCACTTGAATACGAGCTCCAGATTTAGCTTGCATGCTCTTTATTGTCTCACCACCTTTACCAATAATCAAACCAACCTTAAAAGATACAAAAATTTCTGATCAGTAGAAATAGAGGATTAAAAAGGATGGCTAGAAGAGTGCATCTGCAGTTCAAATTTACCTTGTTGTTGGGAACTTTCATGGTAAAATGTTCAACACCAACTTGAGGACCCCCATATTTCCGAGAAGAAACCATAACAGAACCCCCAGCTTCAGCCTATCCCATATCATGTCATAAAGACATGCATACATATACATACTGGAAAATAAAACCAAAATGACAAACAACGCAGAGTACCTCGGCAAGAACTTCTTTGATTAGCTGCTCAGCCTTGCTAATTTGTTCAGCAGTGCCCATTAGCTCTACATTTCTGCTTTGTGAATGAGGATCAGAATCAGCATCCCTTGTTACTTGAATCCTGGCTCCTGATTGAAGCTGAAGATATTTGATTGTTTCCCCACCTTTGCCAATGATTACACCAACCTAAGAAATAACAGAGCAAGTATGTCATAAGCATAAAGGAAAGAGCTGCTAAAACAAGTAGTTATGCTGTTGTGATCAGTTGGTGTTACCCTTCCATTCGGAATCTCAATCTTTTTGCTGGAACCCTGGAAGCCATAAGAAGAAAATGATGAAGGGGTAGTCGCCCCACCTAGAGTGGGCATTGGTTGGCTCAATGGCTTTTGCAGATGATCTGGAACATAACCAAAAAAACAACAAAAAAAAAAAACCCCCATGAGGACGTTGGTGAGAAACATTACCTTCTGCTCACCAGAAATTACTGACCTAATTTACAGCAAATAAGAAGATACAAATCAATGGAGATCAATAGCATCAATCATAGAATTTGAATAAAAAAAATTGATCATGCGTCAACTAATTACAGTAAGAACAATAAGCTTGTAGGTAAATGACAAGCATCAAAATCCAAAAAGCTAGTATCACAACATCACCAGATCTCAAGATTAAATAAACCATCCTCTGAATTCAGATAAGAGAAGCACATACCAGTAGACCCAAAGCCAAAACCTCTGTCGCTGGATTCATCCCCAGCAGCAGCCCCGTTGTCGACCCTGGGGCGTTTGGCCTCCGCCTCAGTTAAGAGCTTGGCTGCTATCTCCTGCACACGCTGCTTGGCGAGCTGGATTCCGTCAGGAGGTGGAGGGACGCTCTTGTAGGATGGTGCTGGCTGGGTGTCAGCGGTGGGAGAGGAGAAACCCGACGGCCGGCGAGCAGGCCATGGCGCAGAGGGAGAATCATCGAGCTTGCGCTTGTTGTCCGACCGCGGCGCGAACGAGGGTTCGTCCGCCATGTGAATCGATAGAGAGCTGGAAAAGGGTTTTCTAAAACCCTAAAACCTAAAGCAAGGATGGAAAAGCGAATCTGGGGATATTTATAGCGGCAGGATATACTTGGCGAGTGCTAATCTGGACCGTTGACACTTTTTCAAGCAAAATTAAAGAATATATTGTAAAAAGGACATTGTAAAAAACAATAAATAAATATCATACATAATGCCACCGTTTAATATATATATATATATATTTGATAAGATCACAAGATGGACACCATATAAGAGAATGGAATATGAAAACAAATCAAGCAGTAGTGACATCATATCGTCTTAAAAGATAACATAACAAAGCTTTAATAGCTGGAATTAAGCTCTCCAGGGAGTTGCACATAGAAACCAAGAAAGACAAGATGAAAAGTATGACAATTCTAAAAGGCAACAAACATCAAAACTGAAAGATTTAGAATAGAGAGCTAAGCATGGATGGACTAGTCTAGGGAAAATTAACTCTTTGGGGAAGCTTTGGCAGTTCCAGTAGAGGCAGGCTGGGCAGCAGCAGGGGCATCATAGACACCAGTAGCAGTGGTTTCACTAGAGAATGCCGGAGGCTGGGTATACCCACCACCACTGTAGGTATCACCATATGACTGCTGAGCATAAGGTGGCTGGCCCTGGGGTGGTGCGCCATATGACGGGGGCTGACCATAACCTCGATGGTGAGACTCTTGAGCATAACCAGCTTGTGCTGGTGGCACTTGGCTGTATCCTGGTTGAACCATGCCGGTGCTGTAGCCAGCTTGCGCAGTCTGTGGCTGTTGGCCTTGGGCATAAGCAGGTGGCCTCGGACCCTGCCCGTAGCTTGGCTGTGTCATAGATCCTGATTGAGCATATCCACTCTGCAGGGTCTGGCTTGCATATCCTGGCTGAGAAGTTGGTGGTGGCACGCCATATCCGGTTTGTTGAGAGGCATAGCCCTGTGAACTCTGTGGGGCAGAGGATTGCTGGACTGGAGGTGCTTGTTGAGCTGGAGGAGCATGAGCAGTTCCTCCTTGGGTGCCATATGTTGGAGCTGAGCCATCAGAGGTCGGGTTAGGAGGTCCTCCATAACCAGGGGCGGAAGCATACCCTTGTTGATCATAGCCAGTCTGTGCTGGGGGAGCTTGGTAACCAGCAGAATAGCTGTCCTGCCCATGGCTTGCCTGTTGCCCTGCAGCAGCTGATTGTGGGTAAGCATCACTGTATGACCCTTGAGAGTTGTAGCCGCCAGTTGGTGGCTGCCCGTAGTTATAACTGCTGTTATTGTCAGCAGGCGCAGAAGAGTTCCCAACAGACTGCTGCTGATTGTAATAATCATAGCCACCTCCTGGTGTAGCTTGTTGAGATGGTGGATTAGAGGATTGGTCCCAACCAGTAGAGTATCCGCCTGATGAAGGTGCAGGTGGATAGCCACCATAGGCAGATTGGGGCATGTTATACTGAGGAGGCTGCCCTGGGTATGTTCCTGGCTGCATGTAACCATAACCAGGCTGTTGCATGGGAGGTGGCCCTGGTGGGCCCCAGCTTGTTGGAGGTCGGGGAGCACCATATTGTGGAGGATAACCTCCCATAGATGGATTCCTGGCACGATTCTGCATAGAATTGGTAGAAGTATAAGATAGTTGAATAGCAAATATATAACAGGCGTAAAGAAGGATGACCAGAAGTTAAGCTATATAGCAGGATAAAGAACAGCAACCTAGGGAACAAAGACAGAAATAACCATTGTGACATCCAATTACTTTAAGCGTTCATTGATAAAAAGGAAATGACACACTTACCACACAAGAGAGGACTGGTTAAGCTTACATTTGCAGATGCCCGTCCTCTCTCCACTCCAAAACTATATGGAGTAATAGAAAGCCGCAATAGGCTAGACAAAGACTATGAAACAGATCCACATACAAGACCATGGTAAACATATCTCTATATTTGGCCTATACAAAGTATATCTCAATTCATATAGCATTATCATGTCATGTGTCTTCAGCAGAAAGATAGCCTAATTTAAAAAGGCAGACTACCAGTAAGTGAGCACAAGATAACATCCATACAGAGGCACATGATCAATCCAGTCACTCACTAATACAAGGCAGGGACAGCAAAAAAATATAAAGGGAGAACGTAATCATGCTTAGAGAGAGCATCAAAAAACTCCCAACTAAAATAATGGATGCTGCGAACAAACTTCAATGAATTAAATATGATAGGAATATGCTATTCTCATGAAAAACAAGGCGGAGGCCATCATGTCTGCTGGGGCTAAATATGTTCTGGAGATAGATGATGATGAGATTGACCATTCCAACTAGAAGTCAAACAAGGAGGAAGAGATATGTACAGTTCTGGAGACACTAAAGAAATATTACACAAATAACGCTTGTAATCAGAAGACTATGCATCATTTACCCTTGATGATAACCAGTCACAAAAAGCTCAAAGATTATCACATTAACTATTTAGTATGGAATTTATAAATTTGTTGCTCAAGCTAGATGCAAACTTTAGAAAACATGCAATAAACAGCAATTCAGAGATATTGTCCAAAGATATAAGCAGCTTAGAAGTTCAAAACGTGATATTATCACAGACATGAAGTCCTATCAGCACCAACAATGATCAAAACCAAGTCATGTCTATTGGATAAATATAGAAATTCAAATATCTTCGATCAATGTTAGATAATCTCAGATAACCACATCAGCATAAAATCATAAATATTCCAAGTTAATCACAAGCATAATTGCCAAAGGGAAGCATTGTTCAAAAGACTCAAAAGTTGTTCTACAACATTGGCTAATACAGAAAGGAGATGTGGATAAGAAAACAAACCAGATATTACCAATATCTCTGGCATATATCATGAAATCATAGCTAAATTACAATCATGACCATGATTGATAACATATATTTCTTGAGAAGCAGCTAGAATAATGTTATCTAAAAATCACTGAACATGAAACCTCAAGATTATCTACAAGAAAGATTGGCATTCTTCACATAACTTGTTCTTCTTCAGGAATACATTACAAGGGTGGTTTCCAAAAATCTGAGAATTTTTTATGCTTGGTAGCACTAACCATAAAATATAACACATTCGACAACATTAGAACATGGAAGAATTCTCAAACCTTCACAGGACAAGAGGTCCTTTCAATATGCAGCTGAATGCAAATTAATGGTCAACGAATAACATCCATATACACATTTTATAAAGAGACAATGAAGGAAAAAGAAAATGCCAAAAGAAGATATTCAATGAAGATCAAGGGCCAAGAAAACCGATCAAAACAAGAGGCACATTAAGATCAAATTAATATAACAAATTAATCTCAGAGTATCATCATAGATGAAAATTGAAAATATGACCACAATGTGATCAGGGATCCCCCCCCCCACCCCCCCCCAAAATAAAAAAAAAAAAAAAAAAAAGGCAAACTTTCAACAAGATATCATGTAATATATTTCTTTACTAGCATTTAAGCTAAATATAAGTACTACCTGATAATTAACAAAGATTTAAATGAATGACTAATAACACAAAATTGGAAATTTCTAACTTTTAAAATATCCTCATCTCTCTTCAAAACTCGATAGTGCTGCATGACAAGCATAGAGTGCGATGACATAATAAAATGCTCAAGAAATATAAAGGCAGCCTATGCAAGATTTAGAACATATTAAAAAAATAAATAAATAAAGACCAAATTCTACAGATGAGCCAAAAAGTTACACAGTCAGCAAAGAATTGCCGCAAGGAATATAAGAAAGTGCAAAGTATTTTCATTTTGATTGACCAATATATTAGTCAGAATAAGCAAGCGAAATGGTCTGGTCACTTGTGGTTCAAAAGGAATCAGCAGTCCAAAAAAAAAGATAAACACAAATAGAATCAGTTGATTGAAAATGTAATCTACATAAGCAATCATTAAGATACTGGCAAAAATAGTTGCTATGACAAAAGGTTGACAAGGGTCATTATAAAGTAATTGTAAACAAATATTAAAATTTTTTATTTGGATGGTTAAACATGATAAAGGCGTAAAAAGCAAATCCAAGGGAACAGGAAGATTTCAGGCCTGAAAATGTCATGGACGGTGGAAGACCAGAAAGCATCTACTTCCAAACCATCAGGAAGCAAAAAATAAGATAAAAAGTGCACATAAACTAGAAACCAGATGATGGAATCAAACTAATCACCATCATATAAATGTTATATACTTATAATTCTTCATTAAGCATCAATCTTTGCAGGCATCTCCAAACAATTAACCTGCAATCATCATAAGTGGAGGTTCAAGACCATACCAGCACCAAGACAAGACCAACAAAGGCCTTGAAATATAAAGCACATCGTGTTGGTCCACCTACACAAGCTCTAAAATAGTTGCTCAACAAGAATAAGATCAGATCATAAATATCAACAACCAATATTCCTAGCATTTTAATAGTAGTTTCTGAGCACCTGCAACTACAACTGCCTAGTATGACTAACCTGGATTTGCCAATTATGCTCTGAAGTCATATCCTGAAAACCATACAGAATCCACAAACTAAACAGGCCATGTGAGCAACCAGAGTGTAATCCTCAAGGCATTAATTAGTATGAAACTGTAGAGTTTTCTTGCTAACACATTCCATCCATATCTGGAAGAACGACAAGGAGGGAAACAACAAATGCACAAAAATAAAAAAAATAAAAAAAAAAAAAAAATCTTTTCTGGCTATATGATCATCATGATAAGCAGTGCAACACAAAAAGCCTCAAAACCACAAGACGGTTTTCGCTACAATAATGGGTAACATAGCATAACCAGTGCAGAAAAACTTGAGTGCAAGTACATACCTCACTTATGATTTCATTGACTAATTGTTTTGCTAATTCAATCTGTTCTGGAGTGCCATCAACATGTAGATTTCTTTCTGTTGATGAATCACCAGGTGGCAAATGCAAAGGTATCAACTGCAAAAGGAAATAACAATCCATATGTTAATGATATCACACATCATTCTATATAACGATTTGTAGAATCTGAAAATCTAAATGCAGACAATAGACAGTATTTTTCAGTAAATAGCATGAAAGGCACCAGATAGAAAAATGCCAGGAACACACACATGGACACAAATAAACGTATATATGCATATATATACATGTCTCTGTATGAACATAACAAGTAACAACTAGATTGTGCACAAAAACTAGAGCATAATTACAGATAGCGCTGTCCAAAAATGAAAAATGGCCAATCTATCAGTGTTAAAACATTTATAGCAAAGAAATCATAACATTCAAATTGAGCAAAAACATCACCACACACTATAAAGCAAAGCATCTGTCCTGTGTTTTAGCATGTCATAAATTTGTTAGGCAAATATGCTGATCTAAATATTTATAAGCATAACTGTTAATTAAGCAGGGGTGCACATAGCTCTAGACACCAGAGCAGGTCAAGCATATAGGAGGATGCCTGTGACAATATTACTCAAATTGACCAATTAATGTTTGTTTGTTTAACGTAAATGATGTCAAACAAATCATGACTGTTGGCAAAATAGATGGACAAAACTTGTAGCATATCATCCATAATCACAGTAAACAGAACAGGGATACCCAATAATATTTATAACACCCACAACTGATGAAAATTTAAATAAGCACCAACCTGAATACGAGCTCCAGATTTGGTTTGCATATTCTTTATTGTCTCCCCACCTTTACCAATGATTAGACCAACCTAAAAAGAAATAAATCCATATCCCAGTGACTGGGTCCTTAACAAAAGAACAAGACTCTAATAACAAGTGCGTTCTCAATTTTACCTTGTTGTTAGGAACTTTCATAGAAAAATGTTCAACACCAGCTTGAGAGCCTCCATATTTTCGAGCAGAAACTGTACCAGAACCACCAGCATCAGCCTGCCACAAATGGTACCATCAAGAAATAATTACTAGTGTAAGGTAAGAACTTAAAAATGGCAATTAACAATGATTCAAATTTACAAAATCATTATAGTACCTCAGCAATGACTTCCTTAATTAGCTGTTCAGCCTTGCTGATTTGCTCAGCAGTACCCATGAGCTCCACATTTCTAAACTGTGCACCAGGGTCAGCATCTGCATCCCTAGTTACTTGAATTCGGGCTCCTGATTGAACTTGAAGATATTTGATCGTTTCTCCACCCTTGCCAATGATCACACCAACCTAAATGTTACAAAGTAAGTGTATTTAGTATATTAAAAAAAAATGCAGAGAAGCAATTAGCTACTAAAACTGCCACTATAAAAGTCTAATAGGGTAGACATTACTCTTCCATTTGGAATCTCAATCTTTTTGCCGGAACCCTGATAGCCATATGAAGAAAATGGTGCTGGAGAAGAGAAACCAACTTGTGAGGGCAATTGCTGACCCATAGACTTTTGGAAATGATCTGAAACAAAAGTATCATGGACACTGGATAAGGCAATTCTTGATCAGATGTTAGATAAATGTCAAGAAATTTTTGCTTCATAGTAAATGACGATAAATTGATGACCCAAACAAAAACTCCTCCATATGGATATATGATGATATCAAGACATGTCTTAAGGGGAGCTAACATTTTTAGTAGACTTTGGAAGCAAATTCTTGAGATCAACCTCATTTCAGTTGAAAGACAAGAAGATCCACAAGCAAATGGCAAAGTCAGGAATGCGTACCATATTAGTGCAAAACAACAATGGCAACTAATATTGAAAGATCAAGCATACACCTAGGAGAGATGAACCTCGTGACTATTACAAATAAAATGATCTATTTCTTTGCACAAATATGAAAGTAGGTGAGCACACACAAAGGTTTATACTTCTCCTTTGTACGAAGATACAAGGCTTATCATTCAATCACCCAAACACGCTAGAAAAACATACTACAAAGTTAAATAATTAATGTTATCATCAGATACACCTGAAATTGCGGAAAAAAATCACTCTGCCACAATGATGAAGATAACAAACCTAAGTTTAGACAATGATCACAAAAACAAACCAAAGGGAGTCAGATCGGCTTCCCCGGACTAGTGTAACTTGAAAGCTTAAAAAAGCGGTTTTCTGTACACAGGATCAAAGAAATCGACCAGCTATTTAATTTACGAAACATCACTTGGATCATGAGCATACTAATGGATGATCGAAAATATAATAAACCCTAATAACCATAAGAAGCCATTGCCAGATCTCAACACCAAATCAAACCAATAAGACAAATCCAAGAGGAAAGAGAACAAACCAGACGGCCCAGAGCCGAATCCCTTATCGCTAGATTCATCCCCGCTAGAGACGCCGTTGTCGACCTTCGGGCGCTTCGCCCCGGCCTCGCTGAATATCTTAGCCGCAATTTCTTGGGCCCGCTGTTTCGCGAGCTGGATCCCGTCAGGCTGAGGCGGGACGCTGTTGTAGGACGCCGCTGCCCCCGACTGGCCGTCCACGAGGGGCGAGGAGAAGCCCGACTGCCGCCGCACAGGCCATGGCGGTGGAGGAGAGTCATCGAGCCTCCGCTTGTTGTCATGCCGAGGCGCGTAAGCCGATTCATCCGCCATTGGAGCTCCGGAGAACAAGAAAAGGGGGTTTCCGAAAACCCTAGGATTGGAAAAGAAGCAACAAAAATTAGGGGTATTTATAGTGTACGTTCACTGAATGCTTATCATGCGCCAGTCAATCTCAACCGTTGATCATTTGCTAATATTAAAATAAGAAATTAAGGGAATTAGTCTCGAATATTGATATGTAAATCAATAAATTATGCTTTCTTGATTAAATGAAATAATTAAATAATTTATTTGATAAATAAATAAATTATTGTCGCACAACCAACAACATTGCATAAAAAAAAAAAAAAAAACCTTCATCAAGGTCAATGTTTTTATTTAATTTTGGTAAAATAAGCATTGGATATAGTTGGCCTTCACAATCAACCATGTCTCAAAGTCCATATTTATTTCTAAATCTAAAAATATATAAAGAAAAAATAAGCGAAATTAACTATTTGGCTCACTTATTAATTTTCATAGTTTTTTTTGTTATTTTTATTATTTTTATACAATGTGGATAAAGTGTGTATATATAAAAATTAAAAGATCAAAATATAAATACATTTTTAGATTTTAAATATATGAATGTCTATAATAACTATCTGATTCTAATCCAACAGCTATATTTTCATTTTATAAACAGTGTTATACAGTTTTTTAAATGGACAATGTGTAGCATTTTTTAATAAACAATCATCATACAATAGTTATAAATAAATATCTCTAATAAATAATAGATGTACCAACCCATAATTTATTTAGTATTAAAATAAATAAATAAAAATAAAAACAAAAATAAAAAAAGGAAAAATATAAATATAAATATAAATATAAAAATAAAAATAAGAATATAATGCTAGAAAACAGAGATGGAGGCCCCTTCTCTCTTCTTCTAGGGCGAAGCCAAGATCACACAAAGCCTCCATTTTTTTTCCCCTTCGATCTCCATTAAGCCTCCGCTTTGTGAATCTGCGAGTTCTCCACTCCAGAATCCATCGGGCAATCCTTGCTGTTGATTGGCGGCCATTGCTTTGTCGGATCGTTGATGCTTGCGCAGTCGAGGGTCGATCCCGTAGAGGTTTCAGTTGGACAATGAACGGAATGGATGAGGACGGTGCCGGAACGTCGCAGGCTCCATCGCCACCGCCTCCACTCGAGTGGAAGTTCTCCCAAGTTTTTGGCGAGAGGACGGCCGGAGAGGAAGTACAAGAAGGTGTGGTACTTTGTAACTCTTAATCCGATTAAGATCTTGTCAGCTGGTTCTGTGTTTTGTTGTTCTTGTTATTATTGGTTGAAGCTGCGTGATGTGTTCTTGCTGATACTTAGATCATGAGTCGTGAATTGTTGTCCTTTTGAGAGCTTGATTTATCCTTATGTTGAATTTAAGATTGGTACATTGGGTTTCTTCCTGATTTAGTGAGAAAGGTTGATGGCTTTTGTTCTAATAAGCATTTGTTAGGTTTTGTTCTGAAGAAAAAAAAAATGAAACTTTTTAGGAACTGGGCATGATTAGACAATCGTTTGCTGATTTCCTGATTATTCAAATCTGGGCCCATTTTGGTGATAAATTTCTTAAATTTTCTTCTGTGTTGTTGTCATTTTTAGATAGATGATTGGTTTTTAATTCTGTTTAATTCCTCTTGTTCTTCTGTCTGTTACATTTTCAATCAACTTTTTGTCTGTCCCTGTTTATTTTTGGTTTTGAGTTTCTACCTTCTGTTCCTGATCTATATCCAGCAAGTTTAGCAGTTAAATATGTGATTGCATAGCTCATCTTAGTTATCATTCAAGTAAGTTCACTCATGCAACTACTTATCTCATTCCTTGATTTTTTATTTCTTGTCCCCATTTGTTGAGCATCCTGCAGAAATCCTTTTCATCCTTCAATTTTATAATATTTGGTGGAATTCCATGTTTATACATTTGCAGAATTCTAATTTAATTCATACGAATTGTTTGGAGAAAAATTCTCCGCTCAGTGCATTATTTCTCTCTGCATTGAGTAGATCAAAGCTATGTGCACTCATAACTCAGTGGGTTTTTTCTGTTGCAGTTGACATTATTTCTGCAATAGAATTTGATAAATCTGGTGACCATCTAGCCACTGGCGACAGAGGAGGACGTGTTGTTTTATTCGAACGGACGGACGTGCGGGATGTATGTTTCGTAATTCACTTTTCTCCTTTATTGCCTTTTTTGTCGCAGTTCGCTTTTATCTTTAATTTCTTTTGCACGTTTTGGTTGTTTTTTTTTTTGAAGTATGGCCATCGAAGAGATTTGGAGAGATTGGATAATTCGGCCATCAGGCACCCTGAGTTCCGCTACAAGACAGAGTTTCAAAGCCATGAACCAGAGGTAAATTTGGCAAGCCTCTTATTAAATCATGTTGAACATTTACCTGTTCTGTAATTTTATTAGCTTTTTTCTTATCTCTTTTTCAGTTTGACTATCTTAAAAGTTTGGAAATAGAGGAGAAGATAAATAAGATTCGATGGTGCCAGGCCCCAAATGGTGCCCTCTTTCTTCTTTCAACTAATGACAAAACGATCAAATATTGGAAGGTAGCAAAATGAATTCTTTTTAGCTGTTGAATTTCCTTTTTAAGTTATATTACAGCAGACTTCTTCAATATGATGCAAAATTTATATGTTTGGCCAAAATAATATAATTGAAACTTTACTATAATTGTAGCCACTCCTTTGTTGGTTATTGTGAGTTATCTTCTATAAATTCAGTATGCACTTTATCTCAGAGTTTTATTCTTTTCTATGTTAAAAGAGTTGGAAAGCAGCCAAGAAGATGACTGTAACTTTTAATGTTTGTATAAATTACTCTTCTTATCTTGTCATCGGATTTTGATACTAAAACATGATGTAAGGTTTTCTTTCTTCTAAAACTCTTTTATTAGTTTTATCGTAAAAAAAATTAAATACCTAAAAAGGTAAAATTGGATAATTCATGGAGGTTATGGAGAACAATTTTTATCTTACATACATCATACCTGTATGTTGGTTGGGACTTGAAATGCAAATATATATGTACATATATGTTGTACTTGGTATTGATTTTGTTGTGAATTGGCTAAAATCATTTGGTTCTTTAATTATTATTTGAGTTCCATTAAATAGATATAGATATATAAAAACAAAATTTTGTTGATTTCCTTTGGGTAGCTAATGGATTTGAAGTATGACATGTTGTCTTCTGGAGCTTGCTCCTTATCATGTGCTAAATTTCATGACATTCTTTATCATTGCAGATTATTTATATATTTCATGTCTGGTCTTGTAGCTGTTTCCTGACACTGTTAATTTGAGGGCTAAGTTTCACATGTTTATTCTGTGATTGTACAGGTGCAGGAAAAGAAAGTGAAAAGAATTTCGGAGATGAATTTGGATTCTTCACTAACTGTTAGCATGCCTAGTTCAAGCACATCTAGTCCTAGCACCTATCTTCCAAATGGTGGATGCGTAGAAAGACCCCACCCTTCTCTGAGCAATGACTTCAGTTTTCCTCCTGGAGGATTCCCATCACTACGCTTGCCTATGGTAGTTGTACTCAACCCATTTTTATGAAGCTGGAGCATGTGATATATAACAATCATGAGCTGCTATTAGTGCATGAACACTACAATGATATGTGTTCACAGTTATATCATGCATGCTTTAGGGAGATGTTTATGTTACTTGTATAGAGTCCAATAATTTGCATCCAGAATCTTTCAGCAATGGGACATCAACTGTAGTTTTTTTGTTTTTCTAATTCGATGTTATCCTGATTGTCATAAATGTCAGTTTATGTATTTTCCAAATTCAGTTTTGTTTATCATTTTAGTGTCTCCTTGAAGTTTCCTAATACTTATTTGATGCTTCTGTATAAATGTCTAGGTTGCAAGCCAAGAGACCAGCCTTGTTGCTAGATGTCGAAGGGTGTATGCTCATGCCCATGATTATCACATCAATTCAATTTCTACTAACAGGTTCATATCTTCGACCTGTGTCTTTATCTAGTTCAGATTTGCCAGATTTTGATGTAGACAAATACAACATAATCCATCAAATACCTTCTACCATAGTTTGGGAAGAATTTAATGTTGATAATACCTGAAATTCCTAACTTTGTATCATAAAATTATGATGTTGTACATTAATCCTAAACAAAACCTTTTTTTTTTAATTTTTCTTTTTAATTTTTTTTACTGCATCAGGATGTATATGTTCTTGAAGAAACAACTGGCATAAATTCCTCAAAACCAAACCAACATCCCTATATTCTCAACTTTGTTACCACTCGCATTTGTGTTGGATTTTTGTGTTGCCGTTAGTAATAGGTTACATTTATTTCTGGTTTATTACCAAGAGCAGTTTCAGAGAGTGTACTTGGATAACAAATTTTCTTGACTAATATGACATAATATTATGGGGAATTTATGTTCAATCCATCATACGCAAAGATGCCTGTAGACGTCCACCTGTATCCTCATTATTTGCTTGGCCATCTTATGATTCTATGAAGCCGTTCTTCACCTGAGTTGGATGAAACCATTTTCTATCGATGCTTCCCATATTTGTTCTCTCCCTCTATGCACTGGATGTGTCATTTTGATCTCCTATATTTATTTATTTATTTATTTATTTATTTATATTTATTAATGACTCACTTGTCACCTGATCAAAATTTTCTTTTCAGTGATGGTGAGACTTTCATATCAGCTGATGATTTGCGTGTAAACCTTTGGAATTTGGAAATTAGCAACCAGAGTTTTAATATTGTTGATGTCAAGCCTATAAATATGGAGGATCTAACTGGTAAATGATTTTGGTCCCATTGTTGTCATACTTCCCAGTGACAATTGTTTAGACTAATGGTTGGAATGCATCATATCCATGTTTTCATGCTTTCGAAGATATTTGGTACTAAAATTTCTGCAGTTCTCACCTTTCACCTCAGTTTCTATGAATAACCTGTCAGATTTGGTCTATTCTATGGTCAATTTTCGCAATGTATTTGATGTTAGCTTTTCTGGAACACCTTTTATTATTTTTCTGTTTTATCAGAAAACAAAATCGTCCTAGCGTGTGTCCCTTTGTGTGGTTGTTTTATCAGAAAACAAAATCATCCTAGCTTGTGCCCCTTGGTGTAGTTTTATGCAGTTGTTCTGGTTGCTTCTAAGTGCGCTTTTTGCTTATTAGAAGCAGCTTTTACCCACCTTTAGTATTATCAACAATTACATGCTGTGATATCTACTTTTCCTAGTTCCTGTTTTTTCTATGTTGGCATTTCTCCTTTTATGCTCCACAGTTGCATTAACTGTCGCTCATATGTTATTGTACTTTCCTCTTTTGTTGGGATTTTAGTTTTGTTAACAAAATGTATGTGCCTGATATTCTTGCAGAGGTCATAACGTCAGCGGAGTTCCACCCTACGCATTGTAACATGTTAGCATATAGTAGCTCAAAAGGCTTCATCCGGCTCATTGATTTACGGCAATCAGCTTTATGTGATAGTCATTCCCAATTGTAAGTAAATATCTTCATCCTCTTGTGTCCTAGTGATGAGAATACGTTTTCCTTCATAGTTAAGCAGGATATCTAATTAGGGAAATCTTGCTATTGGAAATGCTTTTATTGTCCACTCATTTGTTCTTTCTAGTTGCTGCAATATCTAATGCGTCTTCAAGGACAGGTTTGAGGAGCGGGAAGTGCCAGGCTCAAGATCCTTCTTCACAGAGATTATTGCCTCGATTTCAGATATCAAATTTGCAAAGAATGGAAGGCACATCCTTAGTCGTGATTACATGACTCTTAAGGTGTGTGTATATATATTTCTATTTTGATCCTATTCTTCTGTAATTGATTTTGATTGTTTGGTTAGCATCACTTAGCAAACATCTTTGGATGATCTCCATCTTGAATTGGTGTGGTGCATTTTTGAAAGTATGAGCTGTTTGACTTTTAAATTATCGGCAAAATTACCTTGGTGGAAGCAGTCACAGATAAAATTGGAGGTAGGGGGAGGAGGCAACATGAGCTAAGCACACATGTTTTTTCTAGGCAATATTTTAGAGGTGCACTCAAAGTGAATGAGAGTTGCAGGTAGAAAGTAAATCATGGTTTAC
This sequence comes from Dioscorea alata, assembly GCA_020875875.1. Lineage (NCBI taxonomy): Eukaryota > Viridiplantae > Streptophyta > Magnoliopsida > Dioscoreales > Dioscoreaceae > Dioscorea > Dioscorea alata. The sequence continues at coordinate 2,119,738 of CM037027.1, read as the reverse complement.
TGGGCCGGTGGCTGCCTGGATGAATAAGGATCGCACATTTAATAGATTTATAAATTTTAAAAGTTTTCAATGCAATGCCAATTTGGACATATATTTAAGTAAAGGTTCATTATGGGCAATTAAGTTGAAGATGTATTGTACCAATATTGTATTTCAACAAGCCACCATGTGATTAAACAAATCTAAACCAAGTTCCTTTGCAAGATATATAACTGAAACCACCAGAAAAGGATTTCCTTTTTTGTCAAGACAAATAACTGTTGATCTTTGCTCATTGCCATCTACTTTGCTATCAGTTATGGGATATAAGCATGAACTCCGGTCCAGTTGCAACATTCCAAGTCCATGAATTTTTAAGACCCAAGGTAATCTATCACCCTGTTAATTCATTGCTTCCCTTTCATTCAGTTTTTCAAGTTGTGGCAGAATGTCCTGACCTTGGATCTTCTGTGCAGCTGTGTGATTTATATGAGAATGACTCAATCTTTGATAAATTCGAATGCTGTTTGAGTGGAGATGGATTACGAGTTGCTACAGGTTCTTATAGGTATGAGACCTTGTTTATTGATGGCTTCACACTTGTGCTCACAACAACTTAATAGCAAAAGAATTGTTTTTGTTATTGCAGCAATCTGTTTCGTGTATTTGGCTGTGTTGCCGGAAGCAATGAAGCAACAACCTTGGAAGCAAGTAAAAATCCAATGAGGTAGTTCCATAAAGTTGATTTACTTTAGCATTATTTTTTTCAGGAAATGTAGAAAGATTCACTGTAAAGAAGGCTTCTATAGATTAAAACTGGTATTGTGCTTCAACCTTGTGAAAACAATCCAATGAGGTAGTCCTATAAAAATGATTTACTCAGCAAATATTTTTGTTAGAAAATGCGGCAGATTAGCTGTAAACAAGACTTTTGTTGATGAGAATTATCAAGTGCCCTAATAGATTGTGCATTTTGTCAATATTTGTTAAAAATCATTAGCTTTAATGTCATAGTTTGAGGCACTCTGATGTGCTGGCAGCAAATTCAATAATTTCAGATGTTGATCCATTTATTAAATGAAAATTCTCAAGAACCATTTCGATGCTTAGGCTGCAATTTAAAAAATCAAGAAATTACAGAAAACAACTTCTGACTAGTTAGAGGGCTCATTGAACCATGCGTAGCAACATGATCTTCTTCATAAACTCAGTAAATTGCATCCATAAGTTTTCTTGCAACATCAGAATCCATTTTAGAAAATTTCCGCAAGTGGGGCACATCTTGTATCATTGGCATGTATACCTTTCTCATGTTTACTTAGGGGTACCTTCACTTTTCATAAACTTCTGGACTGATACAACTGGCTTAACTCTGAATATGCTGTGATGGTCTTGTTCAGGAGGCAAGTGCAAAATCCTACGAGACCGGCAAGATCTCTCAGCAGCTTAACACGTGTTGTCCGGAGAGGTTTGTATCATTGATTCATTCCATCAATTTCATTCTCACTATTTGTATTATTTTCATCTTAAATTTACTAATTGCTTTCATATGTACAGGAGCAGAAAACACCGGAGTCGATGCAAATGGAAACAACTATGATTTCTCGACAAAGCTGCTACATTTGGCATGGCACCCAAGTGAGAACTCCATTGCTTGTGCTGCAGCAAACAGCCTGTACATGTACTATGCTTAAGCATTTACCGGGTAAGAAGTTTAAATTGTTCGCTTATCAAGCAATTCTTCCCGTTTACTTGTACCTGAGACCGTTTGCTTTTCCGAGCAATTCAATGAGAAATTCAATGGAGAATGAATGTCTCTAAATCGTCACACCGGCCAGAATACACTGTCAAAATCTAAGAGGAAGTTTAACCGTCCATAGTTTCCAGGGTTGACAACATGATCTCTGATTCTTTCCTGAAAAGATCGTCGGGTTTTTCCTTTTTTTTTTTTTAATTTATTTTGGTATTATGTTTTGGTTGTTAGATTCCAGGATGCAAGTATTACCCTCATGCAACCAAAACCAGAAGGTTGTGGGAGTGGTTTGTGATCAGAGATATGAAATTTGGGCTGTACTTAACCTCCCACTTAGCAGTAAACGGCGAAAATCTCTGAAGTTTAATGTTTTCTTCACTATAGAATTATAAATATATATATATTTATATATATGGTAAATCATTTAAAAAGCCCCAAAATTATTCAGGAATTCGCATTTGAGTAATCAAATTATAAAAAATTTTGATTGGGTATTTTCCGTTTTAGCTTGTGTGCACTTCATTCGTGTGGCATCACACTCAGACTTCAATTTGTGTTACACAACTGAGATTTTAATTTAATAATATAATAAAAAATAACTCAGCATTAAATAGAAGTTAACACCTCAAACACAAAAAAAAATAGGATATTATATGACATAGTTGATGTGGCACGAGTTATGTGATTTGTTAATAGTGTAAGTACGAGTGACTCAATTGACAAGTGAACGTTAATTAAAAGTTTGAATGCTCAATTAATTTTTTTTTTATAATTTAGTCACTCAAATAAAAGTACCCAGATAGTTGAATAACTATTTAAATAATTTATCTTTAATATATTACAATACGTTATTTGCGAATATTTGTGAAAATCTACAGAAACAATATATAAAAGACAGAAAACATGTGGGGTTGGGGTTTATAAAAAGAGAGAAAAATTCTAGGACATAGAATTTGAATCTATAAAAAACCCAAATAAAAAAAATATATAAGATTTTTATAGATAAATTTTTAGAATAATAAATTTTTTTAGTACAGTGAAAAGACATGTGAATGTGAGTGGGGCAATGAAGGGTTGAATTTCTCTACTATTAATGTTGTAGTAGTATTATATAATGCTATAAAAAAAATATTGTAGAATATTATTCACGTTATGGGAAGAGTCGCATTCTCTATCTTTATGGAGTTGGGGATTACCATTATGTGGTTATAATCCATGATATATTATTGCAAACACCCTTGGTACGATATCATTACTCCACATCTTAGCCCGTCTTACATAGTAAATTTCTAAAAAATCATAAGCACCATAACTACTAGTGCATCATTGTATCTAACTATCCTTTTTAAAACCACTCGTGGTGATACGTTTGTTGTTTTTGTTAAATAGTAATAAAAAAAATTGACAGTTCATTTAATAAATTTTCTTTGTCTTCACCTTTATGTTTATTTGAAATCTAATTATCAAAATTAAACAAAATTTATTCAAATAAAACTCAAGAAAATAAATTCAGTAAATCATCATGAAATGTATCACAACATTTGCCTTTTTACTTCAGGTTCTCCAAAAAGTGATTAATTACCATAATGCAATGATTATATACTAAACGGGTCGGATCCGGTGCCACAAAGATCCGAATCCGATATCCAGCTTTCCGTATCACTGTGTTTCTTCGATCGTCGTTTCATTGATTCAGTGGACCATGGCGCCGTCGTCGGAGCCCTCCGCCCTATCTCCGCCCTCGATTCCCATGGAGCTCCACGCCCAGAACCGTGACAAGCTCGTCCAGGCTCTCCGTGAGAGCCTTGCCGCTTCCTCTCGCCCTATCCGTGGCTTCGTTCTCCTTCAGGTATCATTCATCCGGGATCGCTTCCTATCTCTTCCATTCTTGCTGTTTTTCATCTGGATTTTCGATCTTTTCAGGGCGGCGAGGAGCAAACGAGGTACTGCACGGATCACATCGAGCTCTTCAGGTATTGATCGTTCTGCCTCCTCGAGCTGCCTAGGTTAAAGAGAATCTAGTGTTGGATTTTGATTCTGCCAGAAGTTGTAATTTGATTATGTTTTTTTCTCTTCTAGAGGTTTTGCTGCGAGAAAGAATCGATTTTTGATATGGCAATTGATGGTGACTAACTTCAATTTTTAAGTTTATGTTTTGGATGTACTTTAATTAGAATTTTTATCTTCTGAAATTCTGATTTTTTTGGTGAAATTTTTATTGGCTGATTTTTCTAGGTTTTGCTTCAAGGTTGTATCATATTATTTTTGCTAGTGTTATTTGAGAGGGCTGTTTATTTCATGTTTTCAGTTATCGCTTTTCAATTTTGACTTTTCTTAGTTTCTATAGAACTTGAATATTAGTTATTGGGTTTATGCGATTTTCAGGCAAGAGAGTTATTTTGCATATTTATTTGGGGTCAGAGAGCCAGGTTTCTATGGAGCAATTGTAAGTTATAGTTTTCCTGTCTTTATTTTGTGTTGATTAAGTCTTTTACTTCAAGGCTGATGATACATAGATTCTGGAATGCATTCCTTCTGCAAGCAGCAGCACATTTCCCATGCTTCTTTTATATAGCAGTTTTTTCAACCTCCAGTGGACATAATATTTATGTTGGTTTAACATTAGAACAGAGTTCTTATCACTGTACATAATGATTATGAAATTGTGTCCTGGTGAATATTATGTATTTTTCTGAAAACACAGTGACCTGTTCGCTGTTGCTGACAGGCATTTGTTATATTTGATCGGTAAAAACGTCAAACCTCTATGGCTTTGACGTGAACTGAATATTTGCTTGGCAAAAGTACCAGGTGAACATAGTTAATAAAAGTGCAAAGCACATTAATGTACTAGGAGTTCAAATTGCTGAGGTGCAAGGCGCAAAGTTCAGGCGTGCGACTTTTCGAAGCAAGGCGCAAAAAATTTAAAAGAATTAAAAAATTTATAAAATTCATAGTACATACTAAAAGTTTATAAAATAAGAAAAATTAAAGTTTAAAGTTCAAATTTGGTTAAAACAGGCATAGAGTGATATAGCATATTATCAATATAGCAAGAAAATCACCGGCTGCTACTACTTTGCTACTACTAAGAAATAGTATTACATTAAGGGATTCTAGTTGCTATCAAATTCAATAACTTCATCATTTTCTTATCACTATCCTCCATTCATTCTCATATTCATCCTCTCATCTTAATATTTTTCTTCTTCTTCAAATTCAAACTTCTGATCTCTAACGGCTCATATTTATTTAGATCTTAAAAACTAAAAAAATAAAAAAAGGCCTTTTTTGTTTTTAACGATTGAGATTTAATTTGATAGTCATCTAATGCTTATATTTGTCCAGCTCTTAAAAACTGAAAAAAAAAATAATAATAATAAAAAGCTGCACTTTATTAAGGCACACCTCAATTCACCTTGAGCCTTGTGGCAAAGTGCCCGCGAATCTTTAATGTCGTGCACCTTTAAGGCAATGAGGAGTTTAGGCTGGAGCTTAGGGGGCCTTGCGCCTCGGAGGCATGCCTTTAATAACTATGCAGGTGAATGTGTATCAATTAATAATACCAGGTGAATATTTATCAATTTATAATTATAATGAATGACGATTGCCTTCTAAATTGGACTCTCTGTATGCCTATTATGTTATCTGGCATAAATGGGTCCGGCGAAAGGGACGTGCTCAATTATTGTTCAAAACATTTTCCTTCTTACATGTTAGGCACAAAAGTCACACTGATGCCTGTCATAGATCCCGGGAATGATTTGGTCATGTTGGACATACTTTGCATTAGTTCAATGTTAATGTTTGTGAAGAGTTCTAGCAAATAGATTTTAGAGTCCTAGACTACAAAAGATTAAAGCGCTAACAAACATTTTCAAGTCTTTCTTTTATAGTCATATTTATTTTTAGTGGTTGTCATCAGTCAGATGCAAATTCTTGGATGTGATTTGATGAGTGTTTAATCAGAACCATAACTTAATGGGAAATGGAAATAAAGTTTTTCCCCTCTGCTTACATCTCATTCTCACAGTCTGAAGCTAGCTTGTTTGCTTAGTTATCGAACAAGTTGCTTTTTGGAGCCAGTCTCCTGTTGTTAGACATCTATAGATGATCTTCAGTCTGATATGATACAGTTTAGATTTTCTTCTTATTTACAGCCTGGGTAATTCTTACCACTTAAATAGGCTTTTCTGCCTAGGTGATTTTTTACTCACATAGTGCTAGGCCGGCTTTCAATTTTTCCTCGTCTTGACAGTTGACACTAGTTCTCCTCTTCTTGGAAGGACATAGCATCTGGACAATCGTTACTGTTTGCTCCTAGATTGTCACCTGATTATGCTGTTTGGTTGGGAGAGATAAAGCCATTGGCCTATTTTAAGGTAATTATACTTCCAAGTTTTACATTACTGCCATAATTTACCAGCATATTTGATTTTTATTGTTATTTTCAGGAAAGATATATGGTGAGCAAGGTTTTCTATGTTGATGAGATTGTGCAAGTGCTGACTGATCAGTATGGAGAATCTGAAAAGCCATTGCTTTTTTTGTTGTATGGGCTGAACACTGACAGCGATAACTTTTCTAAGCCTGCAGTACTAGAGGTTTGTGTTCATCTACTCAGAACATGTCTTTTTAGTAAAGGCCATACAGATTAAGAATGATAGCTCACCCTGCCCATATTTAAGAGGGGGATCCTGATTTCAAACTGTGGTGAATGCATAATGTAAAAAAACTAAATGATTTTTTGTTTGTGATTATTCTGCAGGCTTCAGTGTATATATATACTTCCTATGGTCCATTTTTACTTGTCCATTTTACCTAATTCACATAGATTAAGAAAATTGGTTGAAATTAGTTGCTAACCTAAACTTTATAAAAAATTATATTAACTTTCCAATATTACTCTTATTTAAAATATGTTTTAAAAAATGTGTAGTTGAATATAATTTATTGGAAATTATAGAGATACATTAAATATAAAGGGTAAATTTGGAAAACAATGTCTAATGCTTCACAAATTTTTTAAATGGACAAGTAAAAAGGGCCAAAGAAAACCTCTACAATGAGACAAGTAAAAAGGACCGGAGGAAGTATATATTACTTCTCAAACAAGAGAAATTGAAGTGGTTGAAAGCAAGCAACTCCTATTATTTTGTCATAGTCAGTTATAATTCGAGCTGCTAATTTACAGGGCTCATATGAAATTTTTTGTACTTGTTCCATGTTTTTGTGTTATCTTGCAGTTGTCAAATATGTTTTGATATCTCCAAGCACTCTTTAAAGTGTTATGTTGGGAAATACTGCTGAAATATTGATAGAGGAAAATATTTTAATTTTAGACATCAAAGTCTAAATGGTTCAGGATTTCAAGTATATCAGTTATAAAATACATTTTGATAGCTGAAATGAATTATGGATGTCTATATTTATTATTGCTACATAAAGCAATGAAATGCACAAAATGTTACAGTGAAGTTTTACTATTTTAAGTTTGGTATTTTTTCCTTTGGCTGCCATTCCTTTTATCCCTTTGCTAGTTTGACCACCATTCTCACCAATCTCTTTATCTCGATTTGTTCTCTATTTCTGTCTGCAGATTGGTACTGGACTCAGTTCTATGTATAAAAATATTATAGAAGTTCGCTATGAATATGTTTCTTGAGAGAATTATAGTCTTTTAAATTATAGTTTTGCCTATAATCCAAAGTTCTTTGTTACTGGATAGTGCATTCATAATTTCAATGAGACAAATATCTACCATGCAGTATTAATTTTTAAATTTGGAGTATGCTGCAGGAGATGGAGAAATTTGACACAGATTTGAGCACCCTTCATCCTATTTTGACTGAATGTCGTGTATTTAAGTCCGATCTGGAACTTGCTTTAATCCAATATGCCAATGATGTGAGCTCAGAAGCCCATATCGAGGTAATATAGTAGCTCTAAAGATTATCTGCTTCATTTTTCATTTTTGTATGGACTATTTCACAATCTCACAAGTGTGTCTATGTTCTACTCACATGACATTTTAGCCATCTGTGGGATATGACCTCATGTCTCTCTTGGTGGGCTTCTTGTTTATTGAAAATGCTGTATGTTTTTTTGCGCATTGGGTTTATTTGTTGTAATGCAATTGTATCTGTTAATTTTATCTTTTATGTGTGTTAAATATTGATTTCTGCTATTAGTCTATGATTCTTCAATGGAAGAAAGAGCAAATGGAATCTTCCTTGTGGTTGTCATGAATAAATGTGAAAGTTAGGGCAGTGGATGTTTTGTAGAAAGAGCTAATAAAAATTTCTTAAGAATAGTTGGTGATAATATTGAATGAGATGAAGGGAAGTCTGTTGCTTTTTGGGCATAGTATAGGCCTGGCAATATTTTATTCTGTTCAAGTTACAATCTTTTTTATGTTATGTTACACATCTATTTGGCTCCTGTTGCCCTCGTAATGCAAGTGTTGATTTTTGCCCATCATGAATACATGAACTTTAATTGGATTGCATTTTCATTGTGGATTTTGTGTTCATCTTTTCTGATTGCTTTTACTGATGTAAACTCTGTTTCTTCTGAGCAAGAGAATTCTATTTTTTTTTTTTTCTTTTCTAGAACCCATAAAAAAAATTTTTTTTTTGGGGAATTTCTGGCTTCTTGATATCTTTCATACAGTTCTGTATTCTATTCTTCTGATACAAGTAATTATTTTATCTTTTCATGTGACTGTTCTAACCTAATCCAGTCCTTGAAATAGGTTATGAGACAAACTAGAGCTGGTATGAAAGAATATCAGTTGGAAAGCACTTTTCTTCATCACATTTACATGTATGGTGGCTGCAGGCATTGCTCATACACATGTATATGCGCTACAGGAGAAAATAGGTGAGGATTTCCTGGGTTAGCATAGCACTTATCACAACCTACAACATGTGGATATTTTTAATTTTTATTTCTTCTTGTTGTTGGTCATTTAATCCTTTTGAGAGATGTTACATCCTGATTGTGGCAGTGTGAGTCATACCACCTTACCTGTTTCATGTTTTCTATGCCAAGCATTCAATATTTCCTTCGTTGTGTTTTTCTTATTTCCCTCACAGGTTGATATTATTTTTGACACTAAACAATTCATGTTTGTTTTGTTTGTTTATTGGATTTGTTGTAAGTTCTGAGTTTGGAGCTTTTATTTAATTGAGCTCAAAAGTGTGCATGAAGGTTGTTTATTTGGTCCAGGATGGAGAGTGCTGTAAAAATTGTTGTTTGCTGCATTCGCTGGTTATTGCCTTTCCTGTGTTAGTGTGAGAAATTTTCCTTATTTCAAAAAATTAATAATCAACAAGTATGATACAAGCCTAGATGAATAACATATTTGCTTATACTTGTAAAGCATTATGCCCTCTTCAAACAAGCAGAGCTTGAATTAACTTGAGCTGGATCAAGTTCAATTCATTTAAAAGCGGGGCAAACTTAATTTTAAAAATGTGGGAATTTACTATAAAAGTAAACTGGTTAAGTTAGAGTCAACCAAAAGGCACTTGTCTCTACATAAGAATAATAACTAATAATTTTATAATAAAAATATGTTAACATAAATCAAATATATGATAAATGAAACTGAACCTGAATGAACTGGCTTGTTCATTTGTGGACCCTTTTTCATTTATTGATTTTATGTGCCTAAGATTATATTATGTTGGGTTTTAATTTCTAGTCTAAATTCACAATGGTGTGAAATGCAATATATGTAGGTAATTGCTTCAATTTTCACGCCAACAAATTTTTTTGGTTCAATACACTCTATTCTATTACCAGTTTGCAACTGATATTCTTTTCCTGTTGCAGTTCTGTTCTTCATTATGGCCATGCTGCTGCACCTAATGACCGAGTATGCTTTTAGTTATTCCCGACTTGCATTTGCTTCTTTTCTCTATTAAAAAGATATAGTTTAATCTGTTTGATTCCATTATTTTGGGAATTATGTGCTGCTACACTAGTAGTGGTGTTGGTCAATGTCAATCAACTTACCTTGTACCTGTTAAAGGTTGCTCAAATTGTTGATTCACATGTACAAGGACTGTTGCAACTGAACTCCAAAGTTGTCCCAGTTACCGAAAAACATGGTTTTTGTTTATTAACTTTATCAATTACTTCTTCATTCTGATTCTTGTGATGAGCATTCTTGCTCACATTTTCCTTTTATTTCTGTTCACTCTGCGGAGAAGTCAACACTTTTTAAATAACTGCAAGTTTGTTTTGAACGTTTTCTGCACAGACTCTAAAGGATGGAGACATGGCACTATTTGACATGGGGGCTGAATATCATTTTTATGGTTCTGATATAACATGCTCATTTCCTGTGAGTAACTGGGTATTCATTATTGTATGATATTTCCAATCATTTGCATGTTGCTTATAAATTGACTAATTAGTTTCTCATTTGGAGTAGATTTTGATTTTGGTGGCATTTTCAATTGATGCATCAATTTACTCCAACTAAACCTCTTTATTTCAATCTGTATTGTGGCTTTGTTTGTAACTTGTGGTTCTCTTCAAAAATTGGTTTTTGAAATAACCGAAGTCAGATATTTTTCCACTCACTCAAAATCTATTCTTAACGAACCAGTTCATAGGGGAACACATTGTTGTTAGTTGTCATCATGTTGTGCCTGCATGATCTATGATAAATTAATTGAAATAATATTTTAAACTGGAGAGTCAGTGGAGAAATTCCTGTGACATAGTTATACTAGTTTCTTTTACGAGTGTGAACAATGCCAAAGTTTTGGAAGAAAAAGGTGGATGATAAATGAGTTAAGATTGCTGCAACATGGTTTGGATACTAGACATATACATGGCTAGATCAGGCTCATTTACCTAGCTTGCTCTCTTCATAAGTAAATTGTTTCAGGCATTTGCAATGTTTTGTATGGCAAACAATATAAGCAGAAGATTTCAGTGTAATAATGGTGCCAAATAAAGAAATAATCATGGACTGCCATGCAAATGCTTATACCACACCTAATCCCATGTAGTCTGGAAAATTTTTGGTATTAGAGTATTGATGTCAAACTGGTGATAGGAACTCCATTGTGAGCACATTTTTAAGCTTCTCCTACATTGTAATAACTATTAAATTCTATAAAGACAAACACAAATTTCTTACCTGAAAGATGACTATTTTTGTCATATTGCAGGTCAATGGTAGATTCACAAAGGATCAAGCTATTATATATAATGTGAGTACAATAATTTCCTCTATCCTTCTTTAGGAGTTATTTGCATTCAAGGGATAGAAATAAGCATGGAGCTTGATGTTAGCAGCACTTATTGCTGTCGATAGTTTTTAGACCTAAAGCTCATCTAATGATAAATTCATTTATTTATTGCACAGGCTGTCCTCAAAGCTCATAATGCCGTTTTATCTGAAATGAAGCCTGGAGTTGGTTGGGTTGACATGCACAAGTGGGTTTCCAGTCAGGTTATGTTTAGATTGTGTACGCAATTTGTAGTCATCTTGAGTCTATTTCTTGTTTTAGACTATGCGTGTAATTTCATTCTATGGATGTCTTTATATTTTGTGATGTGCTATACAAGGCCTTATGGATTATATCCTTGCAGATTAGCAGAGAAGATCATCCTCGAATCATTGCAAAAAGGGAGCATTTTAATTGGGTATGTTGTCCTTTAGAACTTCCTAATTTATCTATCAGAAGGCTAGGACAATTTTTATTGATTTATCTGTTTTTTTTTACCATATTTCAGCAATATTGATGATATGATGGCCAAAAGATTAGGTGCTATTTTTATGCCGCATGGTCTTGGACACCTCCTTGGAATTGACACACATGATCCAGGAGGCTATCCTAAGGTTTTTGAAATGTTAATTATTCTTTCGAATATTTTCTTTGCTTTGGTACTGCTCTTTAGCATATCATAATTTGTCAAACTTGCAGGGGATTGAGAGACCTAAAGAACCAGGATTAAAGTCTTTGCGAACAGCTAGAGAATTGAAAGAGGGCATGGTTTGTAGTGATCTAATTAGTGTAAACTTTCAGACCTTAAATATTGATTGATAACTTTTATTTAATTTTTTCTCAGGTGATAACCGTGGAACCAGGGTGCTACTTCATAGATGCTCTGCTAATTCCTGCTGTACAAGCTCCTGAGACATCGGACTTTTTCAACCGCAAGGAACTAGATAAATACAAGGACTTCGGTGGTGTTCGAATTGAAAGCGATGTGGTATGTCCTAAACTAAGCACCCTGAGAGTCCGTCCGGCTTTGAGCTTTCATGACATAATATACATACACCAACAAAATGACCAATAATCTCTGTTTACTGATGAAATACGTAACCATGTTCTGAGAGTTGTTTGTGTTTTGTTTCGATGTTTCTTCACTCGAGTTTGGCTTCTATTTTGCAGTATGTTACATCTACTGGTTGTAAGAATCTTACAAACTGCCCTAGAGAGACATGGGAGATTGAAGCTGTAATGGCAGGTGCTCCATGGCCTTTAGACTCCAATTTTATCAGAAATAAATCAGAGAACAAACTAACTCTTGATAGCAATTGAGCTCAGTGCATTGTTAGTTTACAGGAAACATCATGGACATCTCTTTTTTCATAATGTCATCTTTTGGCAATTTGAGCAGCTGCTGCAGCTGTTCAAGTTGTACAAGGTGGCTCTCCATCTCAAGCTTATTGTTGAGATTGTGATATCTTTAATTTATGATTATATGATCATTGCTTAGTTCCAGTCATGATTTTTTTATATGAGGCTTTGTGCTTGTATACCCCTACAAAAAAATGGGTAATTGCTGTTTTACCCTTGCAAATTGTTATTACTTGCTTGCTTATTGGATGTCTTGATTAGACCAGTCTAAGAGCTGGGCTATCTATCTAAGCCCGAAGGCCCGCCTGAAAATTGGAAAGGTTTGGACAAATATGTGAGATCTGATGATCGGGCTTTGGACAAAAAAAAGAAGCATGTTTTAGAAACGGGTCAGATTTGGTTTTTATTGTTAAAAACTCGGCCCGAATTAAAAATATATTTATTAATTAGTTTTGTGTGTATAATTGTTATTGATCATTTATTAATTAGTTATATATATATAATTGTATTGTATAATATATATTTATTGTTGATTATGGTTTGAATATTAGTTGTTGTGATTGAATAAAGATGTGTATTTGGTATTTTTAATTTTAAAATATTTTGCAGAATGGTATTTGGTTATATTCACAAATTAATATTATTGTTAATTCTTTTATAACATATTTATTATTTGATGAAAAATTTATTTAGACAGGCTTGAGCAAGCCTTGATTAAAAGTCATTAAATTTGGATGGTTTTGGTAAAAGTCAAATTCCATATTTTTAGGCTAAGCTGAGTTTGGATAAATTTGAATTTTAATAATTATGGACCGAGCGAGCCCCTGGCTTGAACCCGGCTTGAAATCAACTAAAGATTTTATTATACAAATCCAGCTTTACCTTGTAAGATTTTTAAGTTGATTTCACCGTAGAAACATAAAAACAAATTGAAATGTTTTTATAGGAGATTATAAATGCAACATGAAGTTTTACATGAGGATCTCTCACCAATCATTCATTCTAGAGGTTTAGCCTTTTTTTTGTTCTATACTTACAACAGCTGAAATTTATTATTATAGAACTATTTTAATTTTTCATTAAATTATCAGACATAATTTTATAAAAAACAATGCACCTAAAAAGCACATGCACAACAACCCATTTGCATTCCCAGTAAAGTGTGCTTTGAGAACAGACAATAATAAAGTGTTTAACTGAAACAGCTCAAATCATAGAATTGATTTGCCGCAGCCCTAAAACTGAGTCTGAAAACTATTTAGTTACAAATATTATCCAAAGAGAATGTAAAGCTATGCGTATCAATGCATCAGAAATTAGTGTACAAGACCTACACTCAGATTTTCAAGGGAACCAAAAAATGGAGGGACTTGAGTTGGTACCACTAATTTAAGTCTGCAAACAAAGTTTGTGATTTCATAATGAAGTTGTTGTTCAGTCCTAAAGCTCAGCTTTGCCTGCCTTTGAAGTCTTCTGAGCCACTTTCTTACCCCACAGCCAATTCTTTACCTTCCCTGATACTTTGTTTATGTGACTCTTTATCACTGTTTTTGTTTCTGAAATGCCTTGCAAAATTCTCTGCTTGAAATCTTTCTTATGATTGTCTTTCTCCTTCAGAATTTTCCCCTGAAGGAAAATGAGTCCGTAAGTTCAAAGAAAATACAAAGAATATCTGATTTGACATCACGTAATGAAAACAAGTTAAATATGTTACCAGATTGGCTGGAAATTCGTCATCTTCATCCTCATCGTCTTCATCATCATCTTCACCGCCAAAATTGTTCATGTTCATCAAGTCTTCCCTGGAGTACATTTTCATATTTGGTGCCCCGGGCATGCCCTGAGAGATTTAAGCAGTTTCACATAGAATGAAGAGAACTAATATTGTTTATATTACCATATTGAGAAAAGCATACCTCCATTGATTTCAAGATTTTTTCCATTTCAGCCTCTTTCGATGACTTGGCAACAAAAGGCTCACCAGGAACTCTATCCTGCATGCAATTCACAAGTTTGTATTTTAATAACATATTAATCAGATTTCCAATTTTTATTAATACAAAGCAATGCGATATTCTCTTTGAATAAGAGTTTCAATTATATATGAATACAATTACCTTTGGAACTGGAGGGGGCTTGACAGAGCATGCTTTAGAAAGGTCATTGCAGAGGAAATCTATCAAGGCATCAACTGAAGGCTTGCTTTTATACAAATACTCAGCAACATCAGTATCTGAGTACCCCATGACCTGCAATAGAATAGATGGAGGTTAAGAAACAGGGAAAAATCGAATAATGGATTTCCCTGATGAATTGATACATAGCAGACTATCTATTATAACAACTTAGCATGTTTATTAATAATTTCTCTTTCATTTAGGGGATGGCATGGATATTTTAACACCCAAATCAACATCCAATGCCATGAATAAAAAATTCACCTCACCCATCCTAAACAGAAATCCACCATGAATGGGACAGTAAATGTTGGTCAAACAACACCCACAACAGGCAGTCTATGCCAACATCAAAGGACTAAAACATACACATCAAAAACCATAATGGCTGATTATGCACCTGCTTTTGTCACCACTGGTGTAACCATTGTTAAAATAATCACATGGCAACAACTAAAATTTTTGTCATTGAACAAATCCTTTTCCAATCCTTAAAACCTTTAAATAGATAGAGAGGAAGAACAAGTGCAATGGCACTATATTTGGTAAAATATAGAGTTAGCATTGCCTACTCTGTGCAGAATCAACTCTTATGTTAAAATGGCATTCTCAGATGGTATACAATTTTCCCATTTAAACTATCACAGCAAAAGAGGCAACCAAATTTTGTCATAATCATGCAGTTTCTTTAAATGCAATACGGAAAAAGAAGAAACAACAGATTGAATCACAATGCAAAATAATGATAAGACTATATCCACCTCCTGACAAGCTCGCTCAATGGTCTTACATTCTGAATTACACTGTCCTTCAGTGCCTTGATCAACAAGCTGGAAAAGAGAAGCAAAACATTAGCAATGATACGAACCGGTCAAGGAATCATCCTCCAGATATAAAACTATGTAATGCTCTAATAAGATAAGGACCAAAGATCATATTTTCAAACAATGTAGTTTCTAAATAAGAACTGCATACAATTAGGGCTAAGAAGGCTACAGAACAAATACCAATTCAATCCCATCCTGATCACATAGATGCCACAACAGCAAAACAAGGATGAAATTCTTAGAAAACAAAAACAAAAAGAAGAAAAATCTAAAACAGCTAGGCTTGAAATAAATGGTATCTACTAAAAGAAAAAAAAAACATCTTTGATAACAAATTCAAATGATACTTATTAATGCTGGAACCATGTTGCACCTTGAAATTCATCACAACAAAATTTGAATTTATAGAATGCATTTCACAAAAGAAAATACAGCTCCCAAAATACTTCATGCTAAAATGATAAATTTAAATGAATCTAAGCAAGCAATTTAAAAGAAAAAGGAACACCGTTCTATACCTCCAATTTGTCTCCTTTCTCAACAACATCAATCCGAAGGATCCAATCCGCCTCCTCCTTCTTCAAATTACACACATTCTCTGCAATCTCAATGATCTGAAACTCCGAAACCTAAATCCAAACCCCGAAACCACAACCAACCCATCAGATCCAATCAAATCCAATCCAAAACGAACCCAAACCAAAGAGAAATCAAAGAAACTATAAAGAATTAAAAAAAAATCACACCTTTTTAGGCGAAACCAGTGCCTCCTTCTTCTGGACAAGGCTGTGGATCTCTCTGGCGATCTTCTCACAGACCTGGCACTTGATGAAGGGTATGTCCTCTCGACGGGCCACTGAAACAGGCTTCTTCGGAGAAGCAAAGGCAAGAGGAGAGCATGAGAAGAAGAGAAGAAGGAGAGAAAGGGAGAGACCGAAGACGAGCCGCGCCATGGCTTCCTCTCGATCTTCTTCTTCTTCTTCTCCGATGGAAACCATGATTTCCGCGAAGTCTTTAATAAACCCTCTGAGAGTTTTCTCCACGTCACCAATCCGAGCTGGCATGTTTTGATTGGCTGATCTTGTGAAGAACTCCCAGTTATTTTAATTTTCTATTTTTTTATTATCTATTTCTTGTATTAAAAAAACATATTTATTTCTATATTCCTATAATTGATTAATTACTCACATCGCAACTTAAAAAAAAAAGAAAAGAAAAGAATTAAAATAAGCAAATTTCTCATTTTAGTGGTTTTATTTGATTTTTTTTTTACATTTTCATTAAAAAATTTATAAATCATTAAATATTATTTTTAATATAGTTGTACAACTTTTAATAAACCATATTCAACTATATATTTTATTAAATCATATTTTAAATAAAAATAATTTTGTCAATACCAATAAATTTTAACTAATTTTTTTAATTCATACGAATTAGTTAAAATGGACAATTAAAGACAAAGAGAGTAATTTGTTATTTCTAAAGTATTATTATTATTTCTTAATTTTATTTCTTAATTTTTACTAAGAGCATGATATTTTGTTAAATTAAAAAATATTATAATTTCAAGCTTTAGATTGTTACCTAAGAAGTTTGAATTTTATATGTAAAAAACACTAAAAAAAACTATTTTTTTATATTACTCCTAGCACCTCACCCTAGGAAACTGATAGTTTGAAAACCGGAAAAAATCAAAAATCAAAAATCAAACAAGCCATGAATAATAATCATTGTATTTTTTGAAATACGGTTTTGTATGTATTACTCCCTTGCAAAGTATATATACTAATCACAAATCACAATTTAATGAGGATAAAAACCATAACCAGCCACTTCATGAATTTGAAAACTCTGGCCAGCAATTAAAAAATACAATGAATAATCCCCCGGAAAGCATTCTACAATTTGATGAGGATAAAATCCTCATTATGTTATTTCACAAAGTCCAAAATTTTGGACTACAAAGCAAATCAAACAGGTGCATTTTTAGAGGACTATTTCCACATTCCCCATTTCAACCTTATCCTTGCAAAACTGCTGCTACACTTGGAAACAAACTGGGTTCTGTCAATTGTTGAGACATCAGCATGGAACAGGATTGTTACCAGGCAGTTTGGGAGACAGAAATTAAGTATGCAAACCATAAAACTAAAATCCAAATCAAAAGGTGACAGATGCACCTCCAAATACTTCAGTTTCTGCCATTCAACTGGCATCTTAAGGCATCGGGGCTCGAAACAGTTGTTTATTATGCGCGGTCCCAATTTAAGATCGTTCATGCCGGGGAAGGAGATCAGAAGGTCCTCGAAGGTAAAAGTTCCGGTAGTACATTTGTCTGAATATTCGAGTGCATCGAGTTCCAGTTTCCTGACTGCCTTGCAACCTTTAAACAGCTTGATGAGACATTGCACATCCGAAGCCACCATCCTAAGAGACTCGAGATTAAGGAGTCCGTCCAATTGGATGATTCCGCTTGGCTTATTTATCTCCAAATTGAGTTTCAGAAGTGAAGGTGTTTTGAGAACAACAGACCTAGGCTCGACACATGTCAAGTTCAGCTCAATGAGTTCGGGTGCATCGATGGTCAAAGAATACGGGTAATTGGATACCGTCCAATGACAGACCCTTAAGTGTGGGAGGCGAATCTTTGGATATTTAAGGCCTCCAACTTTAATTAGCTTCAGAACCTGGAGAGAAGGAAAGGCTGCATTCAACTTATCCAAGTTCTCATCTTCAAGTCTAATGAATTCCAGAGCCAGAGCTGTCAATTTCAGCATTGGCTTCATACGCTCAACTGATAGCCAAGCATTTTTCAACTCCAAAGATCGAAGGTTGTCGCCTGCAGCCGCAAAATTTTTACCTCACAAGAGAACCTTTTCTAAAGTAATATTAACTATTTTCATGTTTGAGTTCTTTAGACTTGCTAGAATATAATGGTCATTCAATCAACCAATGGTTCAGCAACATTTCCAACAACATGCAATAGTTAATTTGTTGAATGTGTAATCAAACAACTGTGCCAAACTAATATATCCAGCAAATAAACAAAACATAAAAGACTAAATGTTTGTTTAAATACTAATTCACTCCAAAGTGTAAGGATGAATTCAAATTAATAGAAAACAATGAAAAAAAGATATGTGAAGGTAAAGTGTAATAATATACTGACAGTAGATTTGCAGATGAAAGAGTGCTGTATTCATCGAGTTTTCTGTTATTTTCTTCCTTTCCTCTATGTTTTCCTCCATCTAAACACCCAAACTGAATGCTAAAGAACAAATAGAGTGCAAAATCTCAAGTGCAAACCCTAATTATAGAAAATATATCCAATCAAGAGAGTGATCAAATGCAAACTACTAATCCGCAAGATTGAGCATTCTAATCAAATGAACGCCATAATTATCACAAAAACAGAGATCTCATCAAAGGCTAAGAGATGTTCCAAATGCTTCCCAAGAAAATCAAATCATTGGAGGTCCATAACAATGAACAATATGCATGGTTTCCAGGATAATTTCACATCCAATTAAAAATTCCATTTTTCAACAGAATTCAAGAGAATTAACACGAATTATTTTCAGCTGAATCCATTTAAAGAAGATTAACCAATCTAAAAGCACAATTCAAAACATAAACAAAATGAAAAACAGAGAATTCAAGTATAGAAATCTCACAGTGATCGGAGATGAAGCAGAGGGCAAGGGACCTCCGCCAGCAGGACTGGATCCAATAATCTGACATAGAAAGCGAGGTAAGGCGAGAGGCAAGGACGGGGAGCCATTGGGAGAGGAAGTCAACGGCGGTGAGGTGGAGGTCGTCTGACTCGTCGGGATCCTCCTGGCCAGTGGCGGACGGAGGGTGGTGGACGGAGAGGCAGAGGGAGAGGAAGGAGGAGGAGAGGAGGCAGGCGAGGTTTGCGACGAGGGATTTGAAAGGGACGAGATCTTCGGCTGTGGCTGGATCACGGGATCGGAGGAATCGGTCCGGTGAGCAGGTGACGTGGACGGCGGTGACGGCGGAGGATAGGGATCGGAGGGTGGAGCAAGCGAGGCGGCAGCGAGCAAGGTCGGTGGAATCGGAGAGCCGGCTCAGGATGTCCACGATGAGATGGCTGGGGAGCTCCTCCATTTTCCCCCTTTTTTTTAATTTTTAATTATATATATATATATATATATATATATATATATATAAGAGGGAACCACACCCGTCCACCGGAGGAAATTTGGGAAGACTAAGACAAATATATAAAGTTTGATTTTTATTGTTAAATTTCGATCCGAATTATAAAATATATTTATTAATTAATTATATATATAATTATATATATATAATGATTTGAATTGCTATTGATTATTTATTATTTGGTTTGTATATAATTATATGATATATATATATTTATTGTTGATTATCATTGATTATAATGGTTTAAATTTTAATTGTTGTAATTGAATAAAGATTTGTATTTGATATTTTAATTTTTAAGTGTTTTGTAGAATAATATTTGGTCATATTTATGTACTAATATAATTATCAATTTTTTAATAATTTATAAATTATTTGATGAAAATTTATTTGGGTAGGTTTGGACAAACTTTGGAAAGTCATTAAATTTGGGTAGGTTCTGACAAAAGTTAAGTCCCAGATTTCGGGCCAGACTTAGGTTGGATAAGCTTGAATTTTAGTAATTATAGACAAAACCTGGTCTGAACCCAACCCGAACCATAAACAGGTCTAAGAACCCCATCTAAGAGGACCACATTGCCGTTAGATGCAAATCTAACAGCTATCATCGTCCCATCATGTGTCATATTTAACAGTATTAAACAATATTAAGCAATTATGCATAATAAATAATAAAAAAATGTACAGAAGTAATAGCCTTAGATTAACAACTAACATAATTTAAAAAAAAAACAGTAATTCTAAGTACTCAATTATCAGATTTAAACATTTTCACAAATAATTCATAAACCCTTCCAAATTATATTCATTATAATATATAATAATATATAATTCAAATTTTTATTTAATTTACATAAGCGAGTTGATGTGACAGTCCTTCCCCCAACCAACGTAGAAAAGGAAGGAAGTCCTTCAACTTCTGCAAGTATACATTCCACACACAATTAACAAAACCCTCAAGGCATGTTTAACACAATATGTTTGTATATATATATGTGCAAAAAAGGACTAAAGAGCAATATGTTTGTTAGTTAAATACATCTCTCAAGCACTAAAACCACTGTGGATGGAACTCCAAGGGTTGGGAGGAATTCTCTCACAAGCTTGAGCAGACACTACATGCATCCTTTCCTTATTGATGCCAGCATTGCATATGTTTGCTAAGGATCGCATGTGTCTCATTCCATACTGAGATAGAGATCCACAGTATGTTTCAAAAGTTCTAACCTGAAATCAAGAAAATTTTCCCATAATAAATTCATGATGCCAGTCATCTGAATGTAGACATAAATAGTTACTACCGTGAAATTAAATTTATAGGTAACATACAATTTTTACTTTTAGCATGCAAACAAGAGAACAACAAACCATTAGTCCCAACTATTGGAGTCCACTACATGAATCTTTTCTTTCATGTTGTTTTATCGAGAGCCAAAAGACGAGATAAA
The DNA here is from genome assembly GCA_020875875.1 of Dioscorea alata. Classification (NCBI taxonomy): domain Eukaryota; kingdom Viridiplantae; phylum Streptophyta; class Magnoliopsida; order Dioscoreales; family Dioscoreaceae; genus Dioscorea; species Dioscorea alata. Next base: position 2,098,759 of record CM037027.1, on the reverse strand, counting down.
CTAAAATCGGACATATCATTTTGTAAAAATTTTGCTAAACATTGTTTAGATCTACTTTTTCTACTTCCATGACTCTCCACCTCAAAAGCTTCCGCCCTTTTTATGGAGTATCTACCAGTCATCTAAGGACATATCCATATAATCTTAATTGATATTTTATTAACTTGTACTAGGTGCCATTCCCAATGTATTTTGAATAAGTTCAATTAAATAGGTAATGCTAGCATGCTTACAAAGGAGCCAATAATTTAAAAAAAATCTTGAAAATTTAGTTTTTTATGATTATATTGGTAATAATCAAGCAAAAGGGGATTATTTAGAGCATGCTCAATGGACAACAGGTACAGAATAGCAGTTGGATGGTTAGGACACCGCATCCCTTCTTTAAAAATGTTGCATTTAGAAGAAACAGAATGGTAAGAATTTTTGGTGCATAAGGTACATACCATTGACTTGAGGCAGTCCCAGTCATCTACTAAAGGTTGCCCTGCTGGTCTAACTGTCCTTAGAGTTTCTAAGCTTTGGTCTGATCCAAAGAGAAGCTTCCCAATGGCTTCCATACTGTTGTCCACATGGACTCGATGGGCTATAACATCAAACATCTGCTTCTGACTCTCATGTTTCTTACGAGAACCTTCTGGTGACCTTTGAAACTATCACAGGGACAAAGAAAGCAGAGAGCAGAGATTAGAAATGGCATCTGGCATCTCATCCTTCACAATGCATGAGTTATTTAACCAAATGAGTGAGCAGAAACAACCGACCTTATTCCAGAAATAAACAAGGTCTGCATCACGCTGGTTAACAGCCCTTGAGAATGATGGTAAAGAGTTAAAATCCACAAAACTAACGTTGTCATTGGCAGGGTTTGAGCCCATGTACGAGTATAGAAGTTCTGCACCAAGATTTGGATCTCCATATTGCATGACATGGGAACCAAAAGTATAAAGACCATGAGCTGCTGTCCTTGTTTTGACCTGTTAACTCATATCAGACATGTATATTCAGCTAGCAATGCACCATGCAAAAAATGTTGGAGGGACATGGAACTTGCAATTACTTACGAGATTATATTGTTGTTTCAGAGTCTCAGTCCGCAAATTGTGTACGTCACTGCAGGCATAGAGAAGAAATTATGCCCATGCCACAAATCCCAAAGCACAGAAATAGGGGGAAAATCAAAGTAATTTAATCTCTACCACTAAATTAGCTCCTTCAGTCAATAATGAAATGACAAAAGTCAAAAATATAAGATGCCATAATCACTAGCTTAATGTCACCCAAGTTAATTTAGTTGCATTGTAAAAAAAGGATATCAGACTTAATTATATGAATTCTATCAGCAATAAGAAAAAAAAAAATCAGCACAGTATTTCCATGATCTTTCTAAAATGAAGAATTATAGCATTCAAAAGTGAAACTGGAAACAACAACATATATCAACCATCACAACCAATCCATATCTCTTTCAATTATGAACACTTCAAGTTCAAAATTTTGGATAAAGTTGAGTTTTCTATAGACTACAGAGATCATATTGGTCAACATCCAAGAATGATAGCTACAGCTATAATTCATGTGTTTCAGATGCTTGTGATGATTTATCAACTCATAAAATACCCTACATAAATGCTATAATTTTCACTCTATGATGCCCTCAGAATTGTTTTTCCAATCAAGGACTTTGTGGGTGTCAGGAGTGCTGTAATATCAGTACTTTTTGCAATAATAGAGTAAATTTCGTTTTTAACCCAGTGAGAAGAAGATAGGTACCTGTCTTCCATCCAAGACACACTATATAAATCACCCAAACAAGTATAGTACTCTGGAGGAGGACCAAGTAAGTCTCCAGGACAGTAAGTTCCCCAACTGCTTTCATCAGCATTTGCTGCTGTAGTAGCATAAATATTTAAATGTTTAGGAAGCAGACCTTCAAAAATGCTCCCTGATTCACAAGCCTCAAGATAGAACACCTAATGTTGTCAATACGAAGACTTTGTCAGTGATTAATTTAAAATTTCGGCACAAAAGATGGAAACCACAATTCCATATTTAAAATGGAGATGATAGGGTACCATGCTTTTATAAGATTGAGAAGCATGCTTCTTCTTCAGCACTTCAATGAGGTCAATTGCATAAAGATAAGGAAGGGTGGGCATCCCTGAATTAGAAAAACATGAGAAAGAGGTAATGAATCTCATTCTCAAAAAGCCATCCTGCCCAATTTAATCATCATGATAATTATCTAATAACAAATCACATACCCAGCCATGCCTTAAAAACAGAAAGATTTGAATTGCACAGAATGAAGTTTGACCATATTCACATTAATCAAAGCAGCACCTATAAAATGAGAATGCTACATGCACCATTTAAAAGCACATATGCCTTCACCTGTAAATGATCCAATACAACCCTAGTCCATATTTACAGTTCTACTTATGTCCTTGAAAACCTATTAAATCCAACTAGCAACCAAAGGACAAATAACCAGTGGCATGGATGCAGAAATGACAGGTCCGGGAATAACAGCTTCTATGTTTTCCATATTTCCATTCACAGAACTACCACACAGATGGATGAGGATTATCATGACTACACTATTGTAATGTCTTCCAAGAAACAGGGCTGAAACAAGCCGTCCATCTGAACATTATTTGACTCTTTCAATTGTTTTTGGCATTCTACTCATAAGGTCTTCTTTAAGGCTGTTCTATTGGAGTATTATTGATTCTCTTTGAAACAGATTGCCTTCCCCAGCCCCCCAACATTAATTAGGAAGTTTTAAAAAGAATTGTTCTGCCACAGTGTGCCCCATTTTGATTGGCACTGTTTTGAAACTAGCAGCAACGCTAAACAAAAGAAACAAATAAGCTAAAATCAGCAGCATAATTAGCAATGAGTTTTAAGAAAAAAACACAACGATGAATGGCATAGGCACACAATAATAGTTCAGAACTACTAACCAAGGACCCCAGGACCGCCATGATCAGAATAATATATGAAAATATGATCATTGGGCCCACTATCGACAACCTTCCCACTGCCTCCACTTAGAGCACTTCTATTTCCAAGCAGAACAGCAAAAAGATTATCAACAGTTACATCCCCTCCAACATAATCCTGAAAGCAATAAATCTGATGGTGAGAAAAAAGAAACAACACCAGAAAGGCCAAAGAATGATCTGAGGAAAATGATCCAAACCTTTGGAACACCAGCATACACATCTTCACCCTCTGGGTGGTTTATTATAATTCCTGGTCTAGGGTTATCCTCGCTGTTAGCGATATCATCATACATGAACACAATGATGTTTTCATCTTTCAATCCACCTTTCTTCAGTGTTTGGTATGCATGGCAGACATCAGCCTAAGAGAATATTGATTAAACGTCATGACAATCTCACAAAGAGTAACACAAATCAGAGCAAACTACTTAACATGATAAGATTCTAATAAATGCAATTTGTTCAAGAATAAAATGCCCATAAAAGAACTGAGCAACATACTGAAGGAGAGAACCATTAAAGGAATTCTCACCAAGGTGATCTATTTCAACAATTACTAATTTACTAGCGCCACATATTGTTCACAGAAATAAAAGCAAAATCGCCGTAAGTAATTTCGTCAAAATTTGAAAAGCAATCAGATTTTGTACATTCGATTGCTCTCCACGAATACAACAAGCAAAAATAAAACAAAATAAAAACCAGAACATCCGTACTGTGTCTTGTCCCTATTCACTCTCACCTCGGTGCACACATCCTAGTGAAATTCGAAAGCTTTCCGTAAAAATCATACATCAACCTCACAACAACAATATTATTAGAATATCCATAAAACTATAATTCACGAAGTGCTGCACAATGAAGCCCATTACTTCCATCAAATCAACAAAAACACGATTTTGGCATAAAAAAGCATCGCAAGATCCAGAGAAAGGCATCAATCAGCATCAAAAGCGAGCCAAATCAAATGCTCAAAAGCTCTGATGATTGATGATGGATGACCAGCACAAACGAACAAACAAAAAGCTCATGTACGACCCTTGAGATCAATAACAAGACTAAATCAAGTGAGTAGGCTTTGGATCGGTATACCTGGTGGCGATAGTTGCTAAAACCGGAGGATCCGGCGATGAGAACGGCCCACCGAGTGCTCGCCAAGCCCTCATCGTCTTCCCAGTTGAAATAGGTGCCGTAGCGATCGGAAGGAAGCTTGAGGATGGGGTCAGCTTGGCTCGCCAGCACCGGCGAGCAAAGGACTAGGGCTAAGAGCGCGACGGCGAGTACTCTGGACATAGATTCCCGGCCTGTGGACGTCGTCGGAGGAAGAGATGAAGAAAGGTCGTTGGGATGGTTTTTCAAATCAATGCATTATATTACATATCAAGCAAGAAAATAGAAAATATATATTTTTTTATTTAATATTTTTATTTAAAAAAAAAAAGTTAACATTTGTATCTTGTGTTGTTCATTCAAAGGCGTTTGGTTCGCGGTAATGTGAAAATATTACCGCTTGTTACGTGGTAATTTTTTCAGCGTTTGGCATTGCACTGAGAAAGATTACCACTTGTTACGTGATAATCTGGATGGTAATATGACATTACCAATAGGAGAATATTACCAAGAAGGTGGTAATAAGTAATAGGTAATCCTATTACCACCAAATTTGGTGTCTATCTTGGATTATCATAGTAATCTCATAACTTTTTATATTTTACCAAATTGATTACTATGAACCAAACAAAATAATGAACTATTCCCAGTAATATGAGTTCCCAACCAAACATGGTTATATTAAATTACCACAATATTTCCAACTATATAACATTCCCACCCATATTACCATGGTAATCTCATTATATGGTAATATGTTATTACCACGAACCAAACAACCCCTCAAAATTCTAAAAAATTATAAATTAATTAAATTTTTAACTTAAAATTTATTTTTATTAATTTTGTTTTATTCGTAAAAATCATTGAGAAAGCTACTTACTCGGATACGATATTTGATAGGCAGACTGTCCTTAAATCAACATTATTTATTATAATATTATATAATATTATAGTTATACAGTTTATTCATTATTTATTGAGTCCTTTTACAAGAGAATAATATTTTTTTTTTCTTTTCAAAATTATATGAAAAAAAATATTTGTAAAAAGATACAGTTCGTTCCTCTGTACTTTGTTCTAGCTCCCTGTCTCTGTCCTGTACTTTTTTTTTTTTAATAAAATTATGATTTATCTACTTTAAACAAATATATATATATTAACTTGATTTAATTACTAAAAAATTTTAAAATGTGTCAATAATAGAACTTTAATCACCCGTATAATATTTGACACCCAGTTAATAATTTTTTAGAAATCAATCAAATAATTGTAATTAGCACATTATTATATTTGTTCTATGATAACCGGCACTAGTGGTCTTTGATAATATATATATATATATATATATATTCAACAGTCCTACTCGTGAAGCACGACTCTTGCAATAAAAAAATTCGAAGGATAACCTATTCACGTCATCTATTTGCTGGCTTTATTCCATTTTTAAATCAAAATAAAATAAAGTGCCAATCAAAGTTATTCCAATAACACTTTTTTATAATTCTTTAATTAATTAAATAATAATCTGAGGCTTTTTTTATATTGTTTCTTTTAATTAGTTGTCAAAATATACATTTCCATAATTATTTATGGAAATAGATATTTTTTATTTTTTTATATTAAGTTTTAATTTTTTTAATGTTATCAATTCCACAATTTTTTTAATATTTATTTTAAAAAATATAGGTCCCACTAGTTTTTTAATATTAAAATTTAATTTAAAAAAAAACCGTTGATCCAATAGTTTTTTAAATAAAAAAACAGTTTTATATTTGACCCTTATAATTTCAATGTATTTTTTATAATTGGTTTTATTCCCACTTTTACTCTCTTATTTCTACTTTCATTAATTCTAACATATAAAAATTATGGATAATATTCCGATCAAAATTTTAACAGATAAAAATTATTGTAGTCAGACTTTTAATACATAGAAATTAAAATTACCTCCAAATATTAGAATAGTCAAACCTAATACTGTTGGGATAGGTGGAGAGCATTATTGGGGGTTGATGGGATAAATTATTGGTGCCAGGTGGTACCTACCCATCCACGAGAGCCATTGTATTAAATTGATCAGAACCATCCATTTGTTAGATGAACGCTTAAATAAACCGTCCAACTCTCTTTTGTAGAAACATACAAGCATTGTTGTAAGAAAGATTATCAATATAGAAAATTATATTCTTGTGTCATTCTAGTTTCTTTATTTTCTTGCAAAGTTATTTTATTTCCTTTACATTCAAACTAGCAAAATTCATATTCTTGTCATGTTGAGATAACCAAGATGATAATAACTATATAAACAATAGTGAAGCAAGTGCGAATGATATTAACATTGAAGATTACAATGCGGAAAATCTTAGTAGATAGGTAGAGCGTAGAAATGACGATGCCGCCGTATAAGCCTCCGACACATACGAGAGCACTTTGATTTGGAAGTAATGTTTTCATCATAATTTCCTAAAGACCCTTCATTATACGTCAACACATTAAGAGGGACAATGACAGATGGATAATTACATGTAGGTATGTAGTTTCAAAACAAAAGATGATGCTAGCTGTAACAATAATAATCGATCTCCAGACTCAACTAACATATGTTAGAAATTACCTGGTACATGATACATATGTTATTCCACAAGGTTTTTTTTTTTTTTTTTTTGGAGTTTTCCATCATGTGCGGAGGCTTTCAAATATTGTAAGCCAGTAGTGTAGATAGATGGTGCACATTTTTATGGAAAATATAAAGGGGCTTTGTTTGATGGCAATTGCACAAGATGGTGATAAAAATATTCTTCCAATTGCACTTGTCATTATGGAAGGAAAGACATTAGATGCATGACGTTTCTTCTTAGAGCATCTACAAACAAATATGACACCGCAAGAAGGCATATGTTTTATTTCTGATCGTCACCAAACTATCAAAGAAACATTTAGAGCAATTGGCCGTTAGGGCGCCTAAAATGGTCCACGTCTATGTGATGAACTTACGATGAGAAGACCACCTTCAAAGTGCCCAAAATCCACGAAAATTCACAATGAGATGGACATAAAAAAAGACTATTAACCAAATCCTTGTAGTTTGTGTTACAATGAAGGTCGCAATTGTTGAAATTGCCCGAATGCCACTCGTTCAAGTCGTATGTCGTAATGTAATGTAAAATAAAAATTGTAATCATTTTATAATATACGTAATTGTTTTTGTCTATTCAAAATATAAAGTGAGTTTGTTTTAGTTGTGGGAGTACTTTTTACATGTTAAAAATTTGACTATCAAAATTTTTGAATGTTTAATATTTTATTATTATGAAAAAATATTAAAATTATTAATAGTTTGTTAGAATTAGTGAAAGTAAATACAAGAGAGTAGAAGTGGGAATAAAATAAATTATAAAAAAATATTATTAAATTATAAAGGCTTTAATATAAAACTGTTTTTTAATTTTAAAAACTAGTAACGCCCTAATTTTATAAAAATAAAATTTTAATATTTAAAAATTAATGGGACCCGTAATTAAAGTAAAAAAATAAAAATTTAATATTAAAAAACTAGTGAAACTCATAATTTTTTTAAAAATAAAGTTTACTATTAAAAAAATTTAAAATATCTGTAAATAATTACGAAAATAACTATTTTAGTAATTAATTAAAAGAAAAACAATATAAAAAAAGGCTGTTAATTACTTTAAATAATTATATTAATACTTACAGGCTTACAGCCTTACACTAAAACCCAAATTTTGATATTTTTGAAGGTTGTTAGCGTAAAAATCCCGGTTTCACTGGTCTTTTTATCATTTGAGTAGCCAATACACATCGATAGCCAAAGCTTCGAGCTTTGTCAGAGCAATGGCCGTCGTCCCAGGCTGCGGCGCCCGAAGCCTCGCCGTGCGCCCATGGCTGCAAGCAGTGCGCTGCTCCTCCGCCGCCTCACTCCCTCTTCCTTCTCCTTCCGAGACGGACGACGCTGCTGAAGCTCCGCAATCAACGCCGCAGCAGGGATCACCATTGCTCTCCTTCTTTCCCAAGCGCGGGCAGACGCTGGAGCTCGTGTGTGAGTCCCTGGCCTTCAAGGGGAAGGGCATCTGCAAGGCCGCCGACAACGGCTTCGTTCTCATGTGTGACCGCGCCCTCCCCGGCGAGCGGTTCATTGGCCGGGTTTCTCGCAAGAAGGGTTCCTACGCTGAGGTTTGAATCCTATTCAGTTTGAACTCGTTTTCTTTCTTTTATCTCTTGTTCTTATGGTTTCTTGGGATGGGTTGTAGGTGCAGAAGCTGAAGACGATCACGCCGCACCGGAACGCTGTTGTTGCGCCGTGTGAATATGGCAGTCATTGTGGAGGCTGCAAGACGCAAAATTTGCTATACGAGGCGCAGATCGAAGCCAAGGAGCAGCAGGTCCTAGACTTAATCGTTCATGTTGGGAGGTTCTCAGAGAGAGATTCCGAGTTCGTTTCTGTGATGAAACCTATTGTGCCGTGTGAAGTTCAGTATCATTACCGGAATAAGGTTGGGTTTTGATGATTGAGATTTGATGTTTTGATTTAAGCCTTGGATGTTAGATTGATCCTTTTGCTTATTTGTCTTTCAGATGGAGTTCTCGTTTGGTTCCCGGAGATGGGTTCCGGCAGAAGAACTGGAAGATGGGAAGGGCCAGAATGTGGGAGGCTTTGCGTTGGGGCTGCATGCTCCGGGGTTTTTTGACAAGGTCCTTCATGTTGAGAAGTGCCTGCTGCAAAGTGAAGCTGCTAACAAGGTAACTTATTCAGTATTCTCCATGTTGAGGTACCATAGGAAGTAGCATTGTTTCTTGTTTGTCTTTTGGCTTCTTATTGATGTTAATGGGATGCCTTTGGAGGACCAGTATGTCAGTATCATTTATAATTTTGTTTTGGTGAACACTGTTTTCAATTTTACATAAAAGAATAAACTGTTAGGTTGAATTCGGTGTAGGTTGTTGCTGTGGTTGGTTCCCACTATGGTGATTATGATTCATTAGAACATTCTGACTTTCGCCTTTTGAGTTTGAATATGTAATAAATTCTGGAATTGCACACTATGGTTATTAGTAGTGAGAAACAAGAAGGTAAGTCTGGAGTGAGGAACTTTTCTTATTAGTGACATGATATGTAGAATTGTCCTTAAAAATTATGAAACCAATGGTTGATGGATTGGAGCACCTGAACGAGGAACTAGAGCTCAAAGTGAAATAAAGGTGCTGGTGGACATTTATTAATTATGCAAAAGAAGTAGAGTTAAGTACTGGTGGAAATGCTTAACTTTGTCGTGAAAGGTTCATTCATAAAAATGCTTTGAATTCATATGATATAACTTGTTTGTAAAGAAAAATGTTGTTTTTTGTATGTCAGACTGTCAGTTCACTTGTGATCCATATAGGCATTCATGGTTTTCTTGCATTAAAAATATATGTTTCAAGAATGAACTGCTGCATTTTAGAAAGAATTGGGATTGGTCTTGAGTTATAGTGATCTGTGAATGGATTGATTCTGTTGCCATAGCAGCAGAGGCATAAATTCAGTCAGGGCAACCATAACTACATATCATAGTAAAGGAACTACTGCAGTAAGTCAAAAGGGGGAAGAACACACATCAAACTTATTTTTTCATTCTAAAAATATTATATATAGATAGATAGATAGATATAACTAAAGTTTGTTACTATCATTTATTCTCACTATGCCCTTATTGTGTAATTTTTCTATGTAGTTTTTACTGCCTTTGTTGTATGTGTTGTATTTTATCCCTCCTGTAAAGTTTATAGTATCACTATACATATTTCTGTTCTTCCCTGTAGATTTAAATGCTTTCTTGTTTATTAGTTTTCTAATTGTATAGGTTCTTGCAGTTATTCAAAGTAGCTGGAGAAGTCCTGATCTAGGCCTTTCTCCATACAATGTCCATACTCATACTGGGTTTCTTAAACACCTGATGCTAAGAACTGGAAGGTAATATTTTCATCTTTTTAAAGTAACAACATCTATCCATAAATGGTTACTCTGTTTTCGAAATTTGAACCATCTCCCTCTTGCTTTTGAATTTGAGAGCACGGATGCCTTCTTATATGAGCACCTCTCTTTTTCATTTTTTTTTTAAAAGAAAAGGTCAGTCCATTTTCAAGAATGGTTCTGCCTAATGCCTAAAATTTAGTTTCACTGAACTTCTATGGGTAAAATTTTCAAAGTTCATAATGTGGGTGGTTCCACATTAGCATATAGGAGTAAATTTCAATTAAAAAAAAACCCCAAGAACCAGGTATAAATTTCTCAACTCATCACCAAAGATAACACTTGAATAGGGCAAATGTGTTTCTAATATTGATTCATCATCTGCTAAGCTAGTATCTATCTTGATATTGTTTTAAATTTTAATGGTTCTGCTTCAGCTTGATATATAACAGGCAACTTTTGAGGAAATAATAAAGCATAAATAAAGAAAATGGGTTTGGTTGTTGTACTTGATATATTTGTACATGTATCATTTTATGCATGGCTGATTTTTTACATTGGCCAAAGATAAGAAATCACATTTGCTTCATAGTCTTTGTTCAATGATTCCAGTAGAAGATGATGTTCATTGAGTAAGAGAGTTCCATTGCCATAGATTTAATGGGAGTGAACTTATTTATTTTAATTATTTTGATCAAGGATCAAGGATCAAGGCCGAAATCTTTTCATCTAGCTACTGTGATAATGGTGAAAAAGTACCGTTTGAGAGTAGATTTAATTTATGAGTGTTGTGCTTTGTGTAAGAAATTCTTCATAAAATGCTGAGCATAGTTAACCTCCTGTGACATATTTTGTTCACTTGTCTTGGCTAGTTTCTGTATCATCATACTGTTCTCTTGTTTAGAATTTTTAAAATAAATAAATAAATAAAATTAAGATACAATTTTTCTTGTCTTTTGGATGGTCTAAGTAACTAATATTTATCTTTTCTTTCAGTGATGTCAAGACAGGGCTGCCAGAACTCATGGTTAACTTTGTGACATCAAGCTACAAACCTGATCTATTGGAGCCTTTAGTCAACAAGGTGTCAGCTATTCCTGAAGTGGTATGTAATACGTGCTTTTTTTTGTTTATCCTTAGCAATCGATTAGCTTGTGAGTTCATATGCCCGCTTAAGGCATCAATTTGCCACTTAAATTATATTTTAGGAAGAAGCAAAGATATGTGTTTTACTAATTGACTAATTGACTTTGGAGAAAGAATGTCGATCTGCGCCTGCCATTTGAGTTGCTTGCAGTAGCATGTCATCCATTTCTTTTGAAAAGGAATTTTTAGACCTGAATAATAATGTATATTATAATATTTGTCGATGAATCTAAATTGCTTTTGTTGTGCTATACTATGGATTTTTTTGCGAGGGTGAAGAGTTAAGGCATCATCAATCTGATTAGCAACTAATCTTTGCACCTAACCTAGTTTGCCTCTCACAGATTTGGTGTTGTGATTTCTGTTTTACTTATGTGGATAGGTCAGTATCATGAATAATGTGAATACTTCTGTTGGCAATACATCTGTTGGGGAGGAAGAATATATCTTGTATGGGAAGTCAACAATTACCGAGATATTGAGAGGACTTACATTTCAGATATCAGCCAATTCCTTCTTTCAAACCAATGCCCACCAGGTTCGCTACATACTAAAAATCATAGTAATTTTTTGTGTTAGTTTCTGGACTGTTCAGATCTCTCAGCTTGGCTCAAATTCACTGTAGTGTGTGTGTGTGTGTGTCCAGATTCACTGTAAGATGGAACTTGCTTTTCCTTAGTATCAAAACAAGGTGTTATTTTTTCCCTTTAGAATCTGAAGGTCCTAAAGTTTGCTGCATTTGATTAACTTATGCAGGCTGAAATACTCTATAAACTTATTGGGGACTATGCCGGACTTAAAGGAGATTGCTCAGAGATTGTCCTTGATCTTTTCTGTGGAACTGGTACCATTGGTTTGACCCTTGCCAGAAGGTAAAGATTCTAGTTCTAACTCGCCCTGGCATTGTGTCGTAAATTCATAAAATGAAGATTACTTTAATTCCAGGGTAAGACATGTTTATGGCTATGAAGTTGTGGCTGAGGCCATCTCAGATGCTCGTCGAAACGCTGAACTCAATGGCATCAATAATGCTACTTTTGTTCAAGGGGATCTTAACAAAATTAATGACTCATTTGGAAACAATTTTCCTAAGCCAGATATTGTTATTTCAGGTACCATTTTACTCAAACTTTCTTTCATGTTAAATATTTGTCTGTTTCTTCTGTGTACTGAACCCCACAAACTGACTTTCGTTGCAAACTTGACATGCAGGCGCATTATTCATGTAAACCATGATTAGTTTATGATTTACTATCACTAGGGGAAAAAATAACATGAGTTTGTCACCTCTAAAAGCTCTGTTTTAGGTTTAGATTTTTTCTTTCTTTCTCCATGCCCACTCTTTTATGTAAATTATAATAAAATAATAAAGCCTGAATGTGTGGTTAGAGGAGGCTTTAGTGAGAGTTCCATCCTGGTATGGTCTGAGCATGACAATATGCCCTAGTGGTTTAATTGGGATGTGGTTTGTAATGTTCTGAGTTAAACTATAGTTAAATGGATTAAGCAAAATCTACCAGGTTTTTTCAGGCTTCTTGAACCCTTCTAGCAATTAGGATGAGAATAAATTTATTTGGTAATTATTTATTCCCACCAAAACACTAATGTATCTTTGAATATCATTGCAGATCCCAATCGTCCGGGCATGCAATTGAAGCTGATTAAGTTTCTCCTGAAACTTCAGGCGCCACGCATCATCTATGTTTCTTGCAATCCAGCCACCTGTGCCCGTGATCTCGACTACCTATGTCATGGTTTGGTATGTGATGCTCATACAATTGCCTCTTAATTTAGCTTTGTAAATGGAGAATAATGCTCAAGTTTCATAAATAACTCTTTGCAGGGTGATCAGGGCATTCCTGGATGCTACCAGCTGAAGAGTGTGCAACCTGTGGACATGTTCCCTCACACTCCTCACATAGAGTGTGTCTGTTTGCTTGAACTTTTTTGAAATCAGGCACTTATAGATGGCTGGTTTGCTCTTTGTTGTGACATTAACTCATGCTCTTGTTGATCAGGCATTTCTTTGATTGGTGTCTGTGCTAATCCATGGGAGGAATATTGTAATTCATGAATATTGAGAATGTGATAAGTAACAAGATACTTATTTATAGTCATAATATTTAATATTATGATCATGCACTAGTTGCCTGTCTATGCGGCATGGTCAGCATGAAGTTCTTATTCAAGACAATGACCTTCCTTTTCTGCTTTTGATTTTAGCAACAGAAGGCTGAGGATTGGCCAGCCAGATTACTATTCTTATACCAGGCCTATATTTCATGTCATGAACACTGAACAGAGGCAGGAAAAAAATGATGACTAGTTTGACCAATTCACATGTTCTGGAAATTACTCCTTTTCTTCTTTATGTACCTTCTCTGTTCTTTGTGCTAGGAGAGGAAGCTTTCTTTAGAGTTTTGAGATAACCACTGTCAAACATCATGGTTATGGAGCTGGGGAAGATGGTTGTTTTATTAGCCTTGCTTTGTATTGCTTCAAGGATTGGGGTGGTGAATGGCAAACGGAGCATTCCATCTCAGGGGAAAGAACCTGAAGTGGAGAAAAAATTGAAGTCGCTCAACAAGCCATTCATAAAAAGCATTAAGGTCTTGTATCCTTATTTAATTTAATTATTGGCTTATTCAGGTGATGCCTCCATATAATCTTTCCTTCAATGATCTTACAGAGTGGAGATGGTGATATCATAGACTGTGTTGATATTAAGAAACAGCCAGCATTTGATCATCCTCTGATGAAGAATCATGTTATCAAGGTCTTGCATTCTTCATGTGTATATTTTTACTTTTATATATTTTACTGAAGTTTTTGCTAGGATAATTGGCCTTTGCATTTTATTGTTCTCCTAGTATAGAACTACAATGTAGTTTGCCTTGTGAGTAAGCAGAACAATTCCTTTTTCAATGTCACCTTGAATAAGAGATGGAATAGGGTTTTTATCTACCAGAAAATTTTATTATACTGCAGAAGTTTCCCCGTATTCCAAGAACGGGTGCTACTTCTCCTGTTCCACCAAGGCTGAATTCTTCAATGCCCTTCTCTCAAGTTTGGCGCAGGAGTGGGAGCTGCCCTGCTGGAACGATTCCGATCCGCAGGGTTCTGAAATATCACTTGCTAAATGCCTCTTCCCTTGCAAGATATGGAATGAAAAATTCTGGTATGGTCATGAAGCGTGGTTTTCGCATTCATGGTCATACATTTGCATTGGGATTAGAAAATAACCATTCAGTAAGTCTTTTTTTCAACTTCTTAGCTATACATACATTTTTTTTGCTGGGTAAATCATAGTATAATCAACATAAAAAAAGAGCATTCTTTCTCAGAGGAATATGGCTTCTTCTGTGAATCAGGTTGTGGTGCTGCACATAGGAGGTTCTAACTTTCTTGGAGCAAAAGCGTATATTAATGTGTGGAATCCTCCAGTTGAAGCTGATGATGAGTATACCACTGGTCAAATTTGGTTAAAAAATGGACCTGTAGATAACTCAGACACCATTGAGGTTGGATGGATGGTTAGTCTCTCCATCCTTTACTTCACAGTTAAGATTAACATACACAATAATAGTTTCCTCTTCTTCAGGTTAATCCTTCTGTTTACGGAGATAGGCAAACCAGACTATTCATATACTGGACTGTGAGCTTTCTGCTATTCACATATGCATTATTCTTAAGTACCAAATGTTAATGATATCACTTGAACTGATTGTCACCATTTGATGTGGTAGGCTGACTCTGGAAAGTCAACGGGCTGCTTCGACCTACTTTGCTCTGGTTTCATTCAGATGAACAGAGATGTAGTTCTTGGTGGCACCATCACGCCTATGTCTTCATTCCACGGGCTACAATCTTACATATCCTTAGAAGTTTTCAAGGTAAGAAAAATTAACACTCAACAAACATTGACCCAACAAAATAAGGATACAAGGCGCAATGACGAGGACATCACCTTTGAGCCAAATCTATGAACATATGTTTATGACATGCTGTTGCATTGTGAATATCTGCAGGACCCCAAACAAGATGCATGGTGGCTGATATTTAATACAAACATTGTCATTGGTTACTGGCCAAGCAAAATCTTCAACCACATGCAAAATACTGCAGGGACCTTGCAGTGGGGCGGTGATGTCTACAGCCCGAGGATGCACACCGGGGGCACAGCCACCGGCATGGGCAGCAGCCACTTTGCATTTGAACACTGGAGTATGGCTAGCTTTATCGCGCAGCCCAGGATGATGACAACCTCGATGGCTTATGAATACCCCAAATCTTCAACTGTTGTTGCCCCGGAAATGAAATGCTATGCTGGAGAGATCTATTCCGAAGGCTCCGGCGAGGAACCGTTGTTCTACTTTGGAGGCCCTGGACTGAATATGTTTTGTCCTTGAGCATGCAACGAAGTTCTTCTGTTAAAAGACATAGACTGTGACTTCAAAGTTCGGTTTTATTAAGATGAATTTTATGGTAGCATTATCCTGATCTATCATGTTGGAATGAAGAATTATGTGATGATCTTTTATGTTTTCTTGTCTTTTGCCTCCAATAACTTCTATATAATGTGTTGTTAGATGCTAAGATTTTTATTTTTTATTTATTAATTTGATTGCTTGCTGAAAACTTTTCCAATTGCTATAGATAAATGAGTCTGTAGACTCAAGTTTAAGTTATTTGATTGATCAGGAATTTAGGACATTTATTTTGGAAGAAGGAAGAAAACAATCACAGCAATCTAGGGTTCAATTGTACAATCTCACTCAAGTGGTGGTATTGTTAGCTGTCCTCAGCGAAATGGTGGAAAAAGGCGCAATCTTTATCTGGGGAGAGAAATTTAAGTGCAGATGAAGCCTTTCTGGTAATGCCTCCTCTTCCTTTTCTGTATCATATCATCAATGCAACTATATGAATTCTTTGCAATTGTTTGCATGTGTATTAACTTTAAGAAGTGCTAAAATTAGAACCTGAAGGAATTTACAAGTAGTGTGTATTTGATAATCTTCTGCTGAAGATAAAATTAGTAAGGTCTAACTTCTTTACATGTACCTGTTCTTCTAGTCTCTTGGTTTTTTCTGCAAAGATACTTAGCATTTTTGCACTAGACCTTAAATTAGCAGCTTTTCTACCTTCGAGCTGTTGAGCATGACTAAATTCCATGTTTATAATAAGGTGGCTTGAATTCTGTACGTTTCTTGAATTGGTTCTTGACTAAAGCCCTTCAAACGCATCTTTTAATGCACAACTAGGTAAATGATGTCATGAAATAATGAAAAGAAGAAACTCAATAAAATCATATGCTTAAGCCAAAGATGAAAAACATGCATCTAAAATGACTACTCAATCAAATTCACATGTTCTGTTCTGGTGCCCCAGAATATTTTCATGGTTTTTTCACCAATTGTTTTTAGGCAGGGTTTAGTTAGAAATAATAGACGATAATTATTGTTATCATCTGTCTGCTAACTAAGTAGAGGTAAAAGTTTGGATAATACCCACAGTTATGACAGGATTTACTCCCATAAGCTTCCACTGGACGAATAATATTATAATGGTTGGTACTTAACAAGGCAGTACTATATGCTTGTTGGAAATATTGAGGAACCCCGATTTATTTGGAGAGCGCATGCAGTTCAAGACAATATATATTCCTGTAAGCTATTATGTTCTGAAGAAATTTTATGCATCTGCTCTTCTAAAGGATCAAATTTTTCTGGCTCTCTGACATCATGATTTATATTCTCTATTCTGTTGGCTAGCTCAGGAAGCTTGCTTAGAGTTTTGCTCATGCTGAGGACAGTGGAAATAATGGTGGGCTTGTTAGCCTTGGTCTGCATTGCTCTGAGCAGTGGAATGGTGGATGGTGGAAGGAGCATTCAACCTCTGGAGACAGAAGATATTCAAGTGGAGAAAAAACTAAAACTGCTTAACAATCCTTTCGTGAAAAGCATCCAGGTTGTCTCGCCTTGTCTAGTGCCTTATCATCACTTTAATTGCTTTGGAACTCTTTTCATACTCATTAATGAAGCCTCTCTCTTTCAAAAATACTCTATGTTCTTAACTTTTATTTTAATGGTTTTGTAGAGTGAAGATGGAGATGTCATTGATTGTGTAGATATCTACAAGCAACCGGCTTTTGATCATCCACTGCTGAAAAATCACACTATCAAGGTCTGATTTTCTTCTCACTTTTCCTTTCTTTCTCACAGCTTTATCAAGGATTATTTACTTTCTTTTGGTTGAGTATGAACTCCAAAATTTTATCTTACAGCTCAAAACTAGAGCTAAACTGTCATTTCTTTACATGAATGGAGAAGTTTTAATATCCTACTAAATTTCAGTTATGCTCCAGGTTCCTCCCAGCTTTGTTCCAACAAAGGGTGATACTTCTGCTTCATCAATTATGAATTCGTCACTACCTTTTTCTCAAGTGTGGCACAAGAGTGGTAGCTGCCCCAATGGAACAATTCCAATCCGGAGGGTTCTGCGACAACATTTGCTCAATGCTTCCTCCCTTGAGAGATATGGGAAGAAACCTATGAATATAATCACAAAACATGATTTTCATATTCTTGATTATAAGTTTGCTTTGGGAATACAAAATTACCACAGTGTAAGTCTTTCTAATTTACACTAAGAGCTTCATATTCCTTTCAATGTGGAATTCATAAAACCCTCAGTCTAATGCATCATTTCTGAAATGAACTTTTAGATTCATATTAAGGTGTTATATTTCTTATGTAACTAGAGAAGAATACATTTCACTAAAAGAACATGGCCTTTTCTTCTGTGAATTCAGACTGCAGCACTGATCGCTTCAGGTTTTAGCTACACTGGAGCGAAAGCGGACATTAATGTGTGGAATTCTCCAGTTGAAGCAGATGATGAGTACACCACTGGTCAGATGACGCTGACAAGTGGACCTTTCAATAACTCAGACACAATTGAGGTTGGATGGATGGTTAGTCTCTAAATTCTTAGTTTTCCCATGAAATGAGCTGATTAATGCTTGTATACTGCATGGTGTGGAAGTACATAAAATGATAGCTTTCTTTTATTACAGGTAAATCCTTCGGTTTATGGAGATAGGCATACCAGATTATTCATATACTGGACTGTGAGTGTCGGTTATTTGTTCATATCTGCAATACTGCTTCATTCTTACATGTTTATCAATCATGTGTGCTAATTATTGCTGTTTAATACCTAGAATGACTCTGGGAAGTCGAGTGGCTGCTTTGACCTCCTCTGCCCAGGTTTTGTTCAGGTGAACAAAGATGTACTCCTTGGTGGCGCCATAGAGCCTACATCTTCATATTATGGTCAACAGTATGTTATTCCTCTGGAAGTTGTCAAGGTAAGATTAACGCCGACATTTCACTCTCTGAGAAGCATAAATTCAACTGGTGACAGAACATTTTACAGAAAAGAAACCTGAGAGGAGAGAACCTTATCATTCATTTCCTTTTCTCCATTTGCCTTTCCAACTTGGTTTACTCATTCAACCAAACATATGAAATTGATGTACTTTTTTATTTTTTCTTTTCTTTTCTCTTTGCCTTTATTTTCCCTCAATCAAAGCATAGCCTAAATCAGTTGCAGAGAATTGCAAAACATTCACACACACACCAAGGAAGGGAGAGTTAATACAAAAATATATTGCTGAATTTTGGACATCAGCTTTGATATATTGCTGCATTATGGATATCTGCAGGATTTCGACCAAGACGTTTGGTGGCTTATCACAAGAACTGAAAATGATACTATAACTATTGGCTACTGGCCTTGTGATATGTTCATAAGCATGTACCATATTGCGGAGATGTTGATGTGGGGTGGTGATGTCTACAGTCCAAGAATGCACACAGGACGTCACACTGCAACAGCCATGGGCAGTGGCCACTTTTCAAGCGAGCACTGGAGCATGGCCAGCTACATCAAGCAGCCCCGCATGAGGGATTACTCTATGACTTACAAGTACCCTTATCCTTCATCCCCCTTCACTCTGGAAGTGGACTGCTACAGTGCAGAAAACTACGCTGAAGTACTTTTCACAGAGCCATTATTTTATTATGGAGGCCCTGGACGGAATTTATATTGTCCGTGAGCCTGCTAACTGCAGCGCTAAGCGCTAGTTATGACAAACTTGAAATACCCTGTTGTTAATGCTGTGTTCTGTTTTTGTTTGTTTTAAAATCAGTTGGGATTTATAATAAAACAATAGCTTAAAATGCAAAATCTCATGCAGTTCCCAAGGGCAAGATCTGGTGAAGTTAATGTTTTTTATTTTATGTTAGGATGGTCGGCAGATTTCTTATGCTGCTCGATTCCGACAAGCAAACAAAATCAGATACTTTAATCAAAAACAGGAAAATGCATGCATTTCAAATGACTGCTCAATCCAATTTACATGTTCTGTTTCTGGTGCCTCAGAATAATTTTATGGCTCTTTTACCAATTGTTTGAATTCTAAACAGGCTTTTGTTATGTTCTGTCTTGTTTCTCGAAACATTACAGATATACTGAGGATTTGGTGTGTGCCTCCAGACTTCAGGTTCTTTAGATATTACTGTAAGTTTTTATATGTATCAAGAATTATTCGGTAGACTTTATCATCTTAATACATATTCTCTATTTTGTTTAGCTTGAAGATGCTGTTGTCAGACTTCATGATCACAAGAGTGAAAGAGATGGTGATTTTGTTAGCCTTTCTTTACATCACTTAGAGCAGTGGGGTAGTGGTTGGTAAAAAGAGCAATCCATTTCCAGGGGAAGAACTTCGTGGAGGACAAACTCAGACTGCTTAACAAGCCTTTTGTTAAAAGCATTCAGGTCTGTTTCTTATTTGTATTATCATCAATGTTTTTATTTTAGTGTATACTGACTAATTTTTTCCTTTAATGATCTTACGGTGTGAAGATGGAGATATTATAGATTGTGTCGATCTCTACAAGCAACCAGCATTAGATCATCCTATGCTGAAGAATTACTCTATCATTGTTTGATTTTATTTGACTAAAAAATTTCAATTCTAGACATGAATGAAAAAGTTTCAATCTTTCAAAAAACACTTCCAAGATGCAATGACAAGGACATCGCCTTTGAGCCAAATCGGTGAGCATATATTCATGATATGCTGTTGCATTTTGATTATCTGCAGAACCCCAAACAAGATGCATGGTGGCTGACATTTAATTTGAACATTGTCATTGGTTACTGGCCAAGCAAAATCTTCAACTACATGCAAAATACTGCAGGGAACTTGCAGTGGGGTGGCGATGTGTACAGCCCGAGGATGCACACCAGGGGCGCAGCCACTGGCATGGGAAGCAGTTTGCGTTCGAGCACTGGAGTATGACCAGCTTTATCGCGCAGCCCAGTATGATAACAACCTCTATGGCTTACAAGTATCCCGACTCTTCAACCCTGATTGCCCAGGAAATGATATGCTATGCTGGAGAGATCTACTCCGAAGGCGCCGGCAAGGAGCCATTGTTCTACTTTGGAGGCCCTGGTCGGAATATGTTTTGTCCTTGAGCATGCAACCAAGTTCTGTCTTGAGATAGACTTTGATTTCAAACTTTTGGTTCCATTAAAGTGAGTTTTATGGTAGCATTATCCTGGCCTGTCATGTTGGAATGAGGAATTATGTGGTGATCTTCATTGTCTTCTTGTCTTTTGCCTCCATTACCAACTATATAATATGCTGTTAGATACTTAGATCTTTTTTTTTTTTTTTGGAAATTTTATTTAAAAAAATATTTTCAGAAAATTAGTGTTTTTGTTTTTTTTTTTTGTTTTGTTTTTTTTAAAGAAACTTGTTCTTCCATTATTATGTAATTTTCATAAAAAAGAAGGTGCTTTTGGGGAATAAAAAAGTATAATGTCTTCTCACCATGGACACCACCAACATGGAGCTCTTCATCCTGCATTCATGGCCTCCGTGGTAATGATTTCTTTCTGTTCTTTCTCTTCATCAAATGTTTGGTTTAATGCATTGTTCTTTTATACTTCTGAATTTTCTTCATGTTCCAAATATCTTGCCTGTTTGGTTTGTTATTGAAGTTGAGAGTAAATAATTCCCCAAAGAAATTTAGAAATTACAAACAGTAATTCAATTAATTGCTCCTGCTCAATTGAAAGAAAAACAAAAATAATGCAGTTTCCAATTAATTAAATTGCTTGCTGAAAATTTTTCCAATTGCTATAGAAATATGCCTATAGACTCAAGTTTAATTTGTTTGATTGATTGGGAATTTAGGACATTCAGTTTGGAAGAAGGAAGAAAACAATCACAGCAATCTAGGGTTCAATTGTACAATCTCACTCTAGTGGTGGTATTTTTGGCCGTATTCAGTGATATGGTTGAAAAAGGCACAATTCTTATCTGGGTAGAGAAATTCAAGAGCAGATGAAGCCTTTCAGGTAATGCCTCCTCTTCCTTTTCTGTATCATATTCTCAATGCATCTATATGAATTTTTTGCAAATGTTGGCTTGAGCATTAATTTTAAGAAGTGCTAAAGTTAGAACTTGAAGGTATTTACAAGTAGTTGGTATTTGATAATCTTCTGCTGAGGATAAAATTAGTAAGGTCTATCTTCTTCACATGTACCTGTTCTTCTAGTCTCTTGGTTTTTTTCTGCAAAGATAATTAGCATTTTTCCACTAGACCTTAAATTAGCAGCTTCTCTACTTTCGAGTAGTTGAGCATGACCAACTTCCATGTTTATAATTAGATTGCTTGAAGTCTGTACGTTTCTTGAATTGGTTCTTGACTAAAGCTCTTCAAAAGCGTCTTTTAGTGCACAACTAGGTAAATAATGGAAAAAGGCACAATCTTTATCTGGGGAGAGAAATTCAAGTGCAAATGAAGCCTTTCAGGTAATACCTCTTCTTCCTTTTCTGTATCATATCATCAATGCAACTATATGAATTCTTTGCAATTGTTGGCATGTGTTTTAATTTTAAGAAGTTCTAAAGTTATAACTTAAAGGAATTTACAAGTAGCTGTTATTTGATAATCTTCTGCTGAGGATAAAATTAGTAAGATCTAACTTCTTCACATAGTCTCTTGTTTTTTTTTTTTTCTGCAAAGATACTTAGCAATTTTGCACTAGACCTAAATTAGCAGCTTCTCTACCTTTGAGCAATTGAGCATGACCAACTTCCATGTTTATAATTAGATGGCTTAAAGTCTGTACGTTTCTTGAATTGGTTCTTGACTAAAGCTCTTCAAAAGCATCTTTTAGTGCACAACTAGGTAAATGATGGAAAAAGGCACAATCTTTATCTGGGGAGACAAATTCAAGTGCAGATGAAGCCTTTCGGGTAATACCTCTTCTTCCTTTTCTGTATCATATCATCAATGCAACTATATGAATTCTTTGCAATTGTTGGCATGCGTTTTAATTTTAAGAAGTTCTAAAGTTAGAACTTAAAGGAATTTACAAGTAGCTGGTATTTGATAATCTTCTGCTGAGGATAAAATTAGTAAGATCTAACTTCACATAGTCTCTTGGTTTTTTTTTTGTGCAAAGATACTTAGCAATTTTGCACTAGACCTAAATTAGCAGCTTCTCTACCTTTGAGCAATTGAGCATGACCAACTTCCATGTTTATAATTAGATGGCTTAAAGTCTCTACGTTTCTTGAATCGGTTCTTGACCAAAGCTCCTCAAAAGCATCTTTTAGTGCACAACTAGGTAAATGATGTCATGAAAAAAAAATGAAAAGAAGAAAATAAAATCATATGCTTAAGCCAAAGATGAAAAACATACATTTAAAATGACCACTCAATCAAATCCAGATGCGCTGTTCTGGTGCCCCAGAATATTTTCATGGTTTTTTCACCAATGGTTTTAAACAGGGTTTAGTTAGAAATAATAGAAGACAATTACCACTATCATCTGCCTGCTAACTAAGTAAAGATAAGAGTTTGGATAATGCCCACAGTTATGACAGGATTTACTCCCATAAGCTTCCATTGGACATATAATATAATGGTTGGTAATTAACAAGGCAGTACTATATGCTTGATGGAAATATTGAGGACCCCCATTTATTTGGTGAGTGCCTGCAGTTCAAGACAATATATATATATTCCTGTAAGGTAGTATGTTTCTGAAGAACTTTTATGCATCTGCTCTTCTAAAGTATCAAATTTTTCTGGCTCTCTGACGTCTTGATTTATATTCTCTATTCTGTCAGCTAGCTCAGGAAGCTCGCTTAGAGTTTTCCTCATGATGAGGACAGTGGAAACAATGGTGGGTTTGCTAGCCTTGGTCTGCATTGCTCTGAGCAGTGTAGTGGTGGATGGTGGAAGGAGAATTCAACCTCCAGGGACAGAAGATATTCAAGTGGAGAAAAAACTAAAACTGCTTAACAATCCTTTCGTGAAAAGCATTCAGGTTGTCTCGCCTCTTCTAGTGCCTTATCATCACTTTAATTGGGCACATGCTTTGAACTCTTTTCATACTCATCTAATGAAGTCTCTCTCTTTCAAAAATACTCTATGTTCTTAACTTTTATTTAATGGTTTTGTAGAGTGAAGATGGAGATGTCATTGATTGTGTCGATATCTACAAGCAACCAGCTTTTAATCATCCACTGCTGAAAAATCACACTATCAAGGTCTGGTTTTCTTCACACTTTTCCTTTCTTTCTCACAGCTTTATCAAGGATTATTTACTTTCTTTTGGTTGAGTATGAAGACCAAATTTTTATCTTACAGCTCAAAACTAAAGCCAAACTGTCATATCTTTACATGAATGGAAAAGTTTTAATATCCTACTAAATTTCAATTGTGCTCCAGGTTCCTCCCAGCTTTGTTCTAACAAAAGGTGATACTTCTGCTTCCTCAATTATGAATTCATCACTACTTTTTTCTCAAGTGTGGCACAAGAGTGGTAGCTGCCCCGATGGAACAATTCCAATCCGGAGGGTTCTGAGACAACATTTGCTGAATGCCTCCTCCCTCGAGAGATACGGGAAGAAACCTATGAATATAATCACAAAACGTGATTTTCATATTCTTGATTATACGTTTGCTTTGGGAATACAACATTACCACAGTGTAAGTCTTTCTAATTTACATTCAGAGCTTCATATTCTTTTTCAATGTGGAATTCATAAAACTCTCAGTCTAATGCATCATTTCTGAATTGAACTTTTAGATTCGTTTTAAGGTGTTATATTTCTTATGCAACTAGAAAAGAATATATTTCACTAACAGAACATGGCTTTTTCTTCTGTGAATTCAGACTGCAATGCTGATCACTGCAGGTTATAGCTACACTGGAGCGAAAGCGGGCATTAATGTGTGGAATCCTTCAGTTGAAGCAGACGATGAGTACACCACTGGTCAGATGACACTGACAAGTGGACCTTTCAATAACTCAGACACAATTGAGGTTGGATGGATGGTTAGTCTCTAAATTCTTTGCTTTCCCATGAAATGAGATGATTATTGCTTGTATACTGCATGGTGCGGAAGTACATAAAATAACATCTTTCTTTTATTACAGGTAAATCCTTCAGTTTATGGAGATAGGCAAACCAGAATCTTCATATACTGGACTGTGAGTGTCTGTTATTGTTCATATGTGCAATACTGCTTCATTCTTACATGTTAATAAATCATGTGTGATAATTGTTGCTGTTTAATACCTAGAATGACTCTGGGAAGTCGACTGGCTGTTTGGACCTCCTCTGCCCAGGTTTTGTTCAGGTGAACAAAGACGTACTCCTTGGTGGCACCATAGACATTATATCTTCATACCGTGGTCAACAGTATTATATTCCTGTGGAAGTTGTCAAGGTAAGATTAACACCTACATAGACATTTCACTCTCTGAGAAGCATAAATTCAACTGGCAACAGGACATTATACAGAAAAGAAACCTGAGAGGAGAGAACTTTATCATTCAGTTCCTTTTCTCCATTTGCCTTTCCAACTTGGTTTACTCATTCAACCAAACATATGAAATTGATGTTCTTTTTTATTTTTTATTTTTTATTTTTATTCTTTTCTGTTTGCCTCTATTTTCCCTTAATCAAAGCATAGCCTCAATCAGTTGCAGAGAATTGCAAAACATTCACACACACACCAAGGAAGGGAGAGTTAGTACAAAAATATATAGCTGCATTTTGGACATCTGCTTTAATATATTGCTGCATTATGGATATCTGCAGGATTTCAAGCAAGAGGTTTGGTGGCTTATCACAACAATCGGAAATGATACGATAACTATTGGCTACTGGCCTTGTGATTTGTTCATAAGCATGTACAAAATTGCAGAGATGTTGATGTGGGGTGGTGATGTCTACAGTCCAAGAATGCACACAGGACGTCACACTGCAACAGCCATGGGCAGTGGCCGATTTGCAAACGAGCACTATAGCATGGCCAGCTACATCAAGCAGCCCCGCATGAGGGATTACTCTATGACTTACAAGTACCCTGACCCTTCAGGCGCCGTCGTTATAGAAGGGAACTGCTACAGTGCAGAGAACCACGCTGCAAAAAAATTCACAGAGCCGTTATTTTATTTTGGAGGCCCCGGTCGGAATTTATATTGCCCATGAGCCTCCAGGCGGCAGTGCTAGTGATCACAAACTTGAAATAACCAGCTGTTAATATTGTTGTCTGTTTTAAAATCAGTTGGCATCTGGATTTATAATAAAACAATAGCTTAAAATGCAAAATCTCATGCAGTTCCAAAGGGCAAGATCTGGTGAAGTTAATGTTTTTTTTTGATTTTATGATAGGATGGTCGGCAGATTTCTTATGCTGCTTAATTCCGACAAGCAAACAAAATCAGATACTTTAATCAAAGACAGAAAATGCATGCATCTCAAATGACTGCTCAATCCAATTTACATGTTCTGTTTCTGGTGCCTCAGAATATTTTCATGGCTCTTTTACCAATTGTTTGAATTCTAAACAGGCTTTTGTTATGTTCTGTTTTGTTTCTCGAAACATTATAGATATACTGAGGATTTGGTGAATGCCTCCAGACTTCAGGTTCTTTATATATTACTGTAAGTATTTATATGTATTAAGAATTACTCAGTAGACTTAATCATTTTAATGCATATTCTCTATTTTGTCTAGCTTGAAGATGCTGCTGTCAAACTTCATGATCACAAGAGTGAAAGAGATGGTGATTTTGTTAGCCTTGCTTTACATTGCATCGAGCAGTGGGGTAGTGGTTGGCAAACAGAGCAATCCATTTCCAGGGGAAGAACTTCCAGTGGAGGAAAAACTCAGACTGCTTAACAAGCCTTCTGTTAAAAGCATTCAGGTCTGTTTCTTATTTGTATTATCATCAATGCTTTTATTTTAGTGTATTCTCACTAATTTTTTCCTTTAATTATCTTACAGAGTGAAGATGGAGATATTATAGATTGTGTCGATCTCTACAAGCAACCAGCATTAGATCATCCTCTGCTGAAGAATCACTCTATCAGGGTTTGATTTTATTACTCACAAATTTCAATTCTAGACATAAATGAAAAAGTTCCAATCTCCCGAAAAACCTTTTCAAGTATTGTGCAGATATCTCCCAGCTTTGATCCAACAAATGTTGATTCTTCTACTACGTCGATACTGAACTACTCACTTCCGTTCTCTCAAGTGTGGCACAGAAGTGGAAGCTGCCCAGATGGTACCATTCCAATCCGCAGGGTTCTGAAACATCACTTGTTGAATGCCTCCTCCCTTGAAAGATATGGGAGGAAAAATACAAATGTGATCACGAAACATGATTTTCGCATGCTTGAACATACATTTGCAGTGGGAATAGAACATTATCACACTGTCAGTCTTAATTAATTTTGTTTGAGCCATACAATACTTTTGTTTTTCTTATGCAACATCATATCCTTGCGACGAACTTCTGTCTCTTTTCTTCTTTGGTTTCAGGCTGCAGCACTAATCACTGCAGGTTATAGCTACATTGGCGCGAAAGCGGACATTAACGTGTGGAATCCTCGTGTTGAAGCTGATAATGAGTATTCCACTGCTCAGATTTGGCTGAGAAATGGACCTTTCAATAACTCAGACACCATTGAGTTTGGATGGATTGTTAGCATTCAAATTCCTCCTTTTTGCATAAGTTTCAAAGGTTCACACAATGACAGCTTCTTTTTCTGCAGGTTAATCCTTCAGTTTATGGAGATAGGCAAACCAGATTATTCATCTACTGGACTGTAAGGTTTCCTTGTTATTCATGCATACATGTATAAATGAATAATCTATAGCTAATTTCTTGTTTTTCAATGTCGTAGAACGACTCTGGGAAGTCAACTGGCTGCTTCGACCTCCTATGCCCTGGGTTTGTTCAGGTGAACAAAGATATACTCCTTGGTGGCACCATCTATCCCACATCTGCAATCCATGGGCAACAGTATCACATCTCCTTGGAAGTTGTCAGGGTACATTCTAATAAGACCGAGCATTCATTCACATACACATTCAATAAAATGCTGATATCCACAGAGCTTCTTGTTGTATCATTTACTCACATTCACTCAAAACAATATACACAGGATTTCGACCAGAATGTCTGGTGGCTCATCTCAAGAACTGACAACATAATGATTGGTTACTGGCCGTGTGACATCTTCAGCTACTTGTACAACATAGCTGTGATTGTCGAGTGGGGCGGTGATGTCTACAGTCCAAGGATGCATCAAGAACCTCACACCGCCACGGCAATGGGAAGCAGTAATTTTGCCTCTGATCACTGGAGCTTTGCCTGCTTCATCCACCAGCCAAGGATAAGGGACTACTCCATGACTTACAAGTACCCTTATCCTTCGTTCCCTTTCACGCCAGACGTGAACTGTTACAGCGGAGAGAACTACGCTGAAATGCTCTTCACAGAGCCATTGTTTTACTTCGGTGGTCCTGGTCGGAATCTCTACTGTCCATGAACTAGTTCAACTCCCAAAATAGAATAAGAACAATTCAGGTATTATATACAACTCAGAAGCTACATTTGACATATGTTGGTAATTTATCATGAACAATTTGCCTCTGTTAAATGAAAGTCTATTTGCAACCTCTGATGAAGCGCAATGCTTGTTGTTCCATTCTCCTTGACCTTCTCCTCCATCTCCAGCTCCTCCCTCAACGGTATCGCAGCCAGGAATCTCTTTATGAACTCTCTGCAGCATTCCTTTCCCCGGGAAACCAATTTTTCTTCACTGTCATCTCCATTTATCTCTGGCAACTGGTACATCTCTGAAGCCTCATCAAACTCTAGAATATAAGCCTTGTTGCACCCTTCATACAATCTCTCACCCAATGTGTCAATGATTTGATAAACATTTGCTTCTAACTTTAGCACAAAGAAGTGGTCATTCCAACTCACAATGTACACCTTCTGATAACCTTCATGAATCCCTGCAGTGATCTCTTCCCATATATTATCAAATGACATTGCACCTTTAAGTGATTCAAAGCTCTCTGGCTGGAAGAAACCAATGTAAGACTTCTCTGAGACAACATTTATTGGTCTCACTTTTGCTTCCAAGATTGTTTCCAGGTCAAAATGCTTGTTTGGGAATTGCTCCACATATGTTTTATTTCTGCAGAGTTTCTGCCACTCTGATGAGCCTTCTCTTATCAGCCTATCAAATTCAATTCTTGTTGGTGTGTTTAACCTTCTTCTGTGTATTGCATCAGTGATCACTGCCACCAGTGTAGTGCATGCACTCTCACCATTAGCACTCTCGTCTCGCTGATCAATCGACGCAAAGAATGTCTGAGTTCTGAGCTTTGTTTGCTTGTCTCTACTAATGTATTCTCTCTGCTCCCATCTTCCAATCGGATCCTCTTCTTTTTCTTTCTGAAAAAAACATATATGATTCATATAATTTAGAATTCATAGTTTGAGTGAAACTATCAACTGTGGTAGTTAAACGAATTCATACCGTAACACAATTGTCGATTTCTGCAACTCTTTCATTCACATTTTCACTGCTGTTCTTCCTTCTTTTACTCCAGGAAAACAATTTATGCTTTGAAGGACTTGATCCTCCACTGTTGCTGCTGCTGTTGCTGTTGCTGGTATTACTTGCATTGAATCTTTCTTGTTCTTCATCCAACTTGACAAAATGAGATGAATTCATGAACTCAGTGTCCATTTGACATGAATTATATTTATCATCTGGTTTTTCTGCATTTCCTTCCTCCAAACTGAAAATTACCTGAAAAATCAACAACATTAACAACAAAAATGCACAGAAAAAACAGGATATTCATATCATTATTCATTACAAGAAACTACTTACATAGAGCAAAGCATTGCAAGATAAGTTTTCTTTTCTTATGATAATGGGAAGAGTTTTTCTCTGGCCCTGAAACTCTGTTTCCTTTCCTTTCACTTCCACTTTGTAGTTACAAATCCATTCTGCAAGGTTTATATCTGCACTTCCAATTTCTTCCAGTGGTTTTCCCTTCTTCCTTCCCTGTTGAGTTCCCTGCACACAGCATGTCATTTCCATCTTTGTTCAATTTCCTTTTTATTATCAGTAACAGGATTAGAGTACCAAAACAGTCTCACATCAGTTAATTTGATAAATATCGATTCAAATATATAATCTTTAGTTCTATATCCTATCAACTTAAACTTTTGAGTTAGATCAAATCCAAATACTCCCTCGTTCTTTTTTTTCTGTCGTAATTAACCGAATCTTTTTTTCTGTCGTAATTAACCGAATCTCACATACCGAGAAACTTAATTATTTTACAAAATTATCCTTAATTTATATCTTCAAATTGCTCTTATATTTAATTCAAATAAGAGAGTTAAATAGAGTGTTGAGGGTAATTTTAGAAAAAAAATAATAAATGCTTCTTAATGTTAGAAAATAATAGATAAAAAAAAACATGGATTTGTGACAGATAAAAAAAACATAGAGAGAGTAATATGTATAATTTGCATATAATGTTGTCAGAACTTTATTTGTCTAGTTTGTTCACAATATGACTAATTAAAATAGACTAACTCTGCAACTTAACTAAATTCAAATCGGTAAAAAAAATACAATCTAGTTAAACAATTCTTGTGCATAAACATTAAAAAAAACATTAATTTTCCCTCATTCAAATCTCTACAATTTTTTCTTCTTCCAAACGCGTACTCTAACAATTGACTAATTCAAAGTCAAACAATCCAGTCAAGTCAACGGTCAACTGTGACAACTTAGATCCAATTAAAAAATAAACAAATAAAAACAAATAAAGAAAATAAAGAAAATAAAAAAGATTACTATTAACTTACGTAAAGAATTGAGAAGGAAACCTCCCAAGCAGAACTAGAATCAATATTCACCGGAAAACTCAAGTTCTCATCCCACACGGCGGCGCCACCTCCATCCACCACCCGGTCGCCGGTGACATTCCTAACCATTTTCTTTGATCTCTTCATCCCTCGAAAATACGAAAACTTTTGCTCTTTTCTTTGTAATGAATCCTTCCATCTAATCTCCACCGCCGCCACCCGTGTATCTCCGGCGCCACCGGCCGGCAAAACCAAACCTTCAACTTTCACCACCTTCATAATAACATTACACTTCTTCTTCTTCTTCTTCTTTGTCTCCGGTGATGTCGGTGCCGGTGTCCATGGAGACCATTTCATCACTTTGTTTACCACCATTGCTTCAACTTATCTTTGTTTATAATGAAGAGTGCAGCACCTTCTAGAAATCTCCCACCGACTCAATGAAGCTTCATCACACTTTCAAAGAGCCACCGCCTCACAAATTTAAAAAATATATATCTAGATCATTCTAACCACCGACTTACTATCCTATAAATATGGGGTTTCTCTTGTAAATGCATCCAAGCAAAGCAAGTTTGAGTGAAGCAACTTAGGCTAGCCACTAAGTATAGAGTGAGAGTGAGTGTAAGCATCAAGAGAGAGAAGTAGTGCATAGTGAGAGAAAGTGTGAGAGAAAGTGTGAGAGTGTGAGAGTGGTTTGTAAAATAAAAGAATTATTTTGAATAATTAATAATAGAAAAGTTTCATATATTCTCTCTCCACTCAACATTTCTGGTACCAGAGCCAGGTTGTCGGGACGGTTCTGCTGGAATTACTGACCAGTGCCCGAGCATAGTATCAGGAGTTCACCAGTATTGAAGCTCGCCAGTCGGAGTAAGTGGAGTACCGGTATTCTGCTAAGGAGGCTTGCTGGACGTCAGGTAACCCAGACATAGCTATGGAGCTAGCAGGTACGACTGGTGGTTTGAAGAAGTTAAATAATCATAATTATATAAACTGGAAGGCCTGCATAGAGTCCTATCTACAAGGACAGGACCTATGGGAGGTTGTAGGTGGGTCCGAGACGACTCCACCCGATGTCGCTGTTGAAGAAGCGACGCCATCAGATGCTGCTGGTGACACTAAATCCAAGGAGAAGAAGGCTTTGGCGGTAGAGAAGTCAAAAGATGAGGCCCTGCGGAAGTGGCGCATCAAAGCAGGTAAGGCAATGTTTGTTCTTAGAACAGCTGTAGAAGATGAACTGTTAGAGTACATTAGAGATGCTGCTACTCCAAAAATTGCATGGGATACTCTTGCTACACTATTCTCCAAAAAGAATGATGCTCGCCTTCAATTACTTGAAAGTGAGCTCATGACTATCTTACAAGGAAGTATGACAATCAGTCAATACTTCACCAAGGTAAAATCACTATGCAGCGAGATTGCTCAACTTGCCCCTGAAGAAAAGATTAGTGAGCAGCGAATGAGGAGGATAATTATCAATGGCCTTAAACCTGAGTACAGTGGGTTTATGGCTGCCATTCGAGGTTGGCCGATTCAACCAACCTTGTTGGAGTTAGAAAATATGCTTGCTAATCAGGAGGCTTTAGCGAAGCAGATGGCTGGCGTCTCGCTAAAGCAGGAAGAAGAGGCGTTGTTCAGCAACCGGAGAAAAGGCCAGAAGCCCGCACCGGAGAACAAGCCCAATCAACAGAGAAGACTAAAGGAGAAGACCAACTATTCAGGGGGAGTTCGCAACAACAACCGTCCGTCCAAGGGAGGTGACAGTCGAGATGATCGCTGCTATAACTGTGGGAAGAAAGGACACTATGCACGTGACTGTTGGCATAAGAAGAAAGGCCAAGGAAATGCAGCAACCTCAAGAAGCTTTCAAGGAACCAGTCATTCAAGGTACGATAGTGAAGAAGAGTGGGATGTTGAAGCAGCATTTGCAGTAGTAACCACTAAAGTGGAGGAACAAGAAGAGAAAGAGGAGGTAGCTCTGACAGCAATAACAAAACAGAAGAAGATCAATTATGAGAATGACTGGATCATCGACTCTGGCTGCTCCAATCATATGACAGGTGACATCAAGAAATTAGAGGGCCTTGAGAAGTACAAGGGGAAGCAAGTGATTGTGACAGCTAACAATTATAAGCTGCCCATCACCCACATCGGTAAGACACTTATCTCTCCACGCTTCAATTCAGATCAAATTAAGCTGCAGGGCGTCTATCACGTTCCCGGGATGAAGAAGAACCTGTTGTCAGTCTCACAACTGACAGCACAAGGAAACTATGTGGTATTTGGGCCACAAGAAGTTAAGGTGTACCGCAATCTACAGGCATCAGGCACACCAGTTATGGAGGGACGCAAACTGGAGTCTATCTATGTGATGTCTGCAGAATCAGCCTATGTGGACAAGACCCGGAAGAACGAGACGTCTGATCTCTGGCACGCAAGACTGGGGCATGTAAGTTACCACAAGTTGAAGATGATGGTCGAGAAGTTTATGGTCAAAGGTCTGTCCAACATAGAAGTACGGACTGACACAGTATGTGCCGGGTGCCAATTTGGTAAGGCTCATCAACTTCCCTTCCAGCAATCTAAATTTAGAGCTAAGGAGCCTTTGGAGTTAGTGCACTCTGACGTATTTGGCCCAATCAAACAAGCATCTATAAGTGGTGCCAAATACATGGTAACCTTTATCGATGACTTCTCGAGGTACGTATGGGTATTTTTCATGAAAGAAAAATCTGAAGTATTCATCAAGTTCAAGGAGTTCAAGGAGAAGGTGGAGAGTGAGCTCAACAAGAAGGTACAATGTCTTCGTACAGACAATGGAAGAGAATATCTATCTCAAGAGTTTAATGCCTATCTGAAGGAACAAAAGGTCCGAAGACAACTGACTTGTCCCAACACTCCACAACAAAATGGTGTAGCTGAGAGGAAGAATCGGCATATTGCAGAAATATGCCGAAGCATGCTACATGCCAAGAACGTGCCAGGAAGATTTTGGGCCGAATGCATGAGAACGGCTGCTCACATCATCAACCGACTTCCACAGGAAAAGATGAGCTTTCTCTCTCCATTCCAAAGACTATGGAAGATCAAACCCACAGTAAGTCACTTCAAAGTCTTTGGATGTGTGTGTTATGTTTTTGTGCCAGATCATTTTCGTACCAAGTTCGACAAGAAGGCGGTACGATGTATCTTTGTCGGCTATGATGATGAGAGAAAAGGATGGAGATGCTGTGATCCGACATCTGGGCGCATCTACACATCCAGGAATGTGGTCTTTGATGAAGCTTCATCTTGGTGGCCTTCAGAAGACTCAGTTCAACCAAATGTAAAGGAGATTGAGGCAACAATAGAGGAACAACTACAAGACCAAGCTCAAGAAGTTCCAACAACAAATGAAGAAGACACAAGTCCAAGGTCATCAAAGACCAAGAGCCCATGGAAGACTGGAGTTCATGAAGAAGTGGAAGAAGACCTTCCAGAAGAAATGCCTCCACCTTTAAGGAGATCATCTAGAGTAAGGTATCCCAATCCCAAGTATGCAAATGCTGCACTAGCTATGGAAGTTGAAGAACCAACAACTTTTGAAGAAGCAATAAAGGACAACAAATGGAGGAAGGCAATGGAGGAAGAAATAACAGCTCTCAAGCAAAATCAGACGTGGGAGTTGGTACCAAGACCAAAAGAAGCAAAACCAATCTCGTGCAAGTGGGTGTATAAGGTGAAAACTCGGGCAGATGGATCAGTCGAGAGATACAAGGCTCGACTCGTGGCACGAGGGTTTTCGCAGCAATATGGCCTGGACTATGATGAAACATTTAGTCCAGTAGCAAAGCTAACAACAGTACGAGTACTACTTGCACTAGCAGCAAGTAAAGGATGGAAGCTCTGGCAGATGGATGTGAAGAATGCCTTCCTACATGGAGAGCTTGATAGAGACATCTACATGGATCAACCACAAGGGTTCGAGAGCAAGACTCATCCAGAGTATATATGCAAGCTCAAGAAGGCACTATATGGCTTGAAGCAGGCTCCAAGAGCATGGTACGGGAAAATTGCAGAATTTCTTGTACAAAGTGGCTACAAGTTGACAGCATCAGATTCGAGCCTATTCGTCAAACACACAGGAGGCAAGATGGCCATAGTTCTGGTGTATGTTGACGATCTCATCTTAACTGGAGACCTTACTGAAGAGATCCAGCAAACGAAGGACAATCTTTCAATCCGGTTTCAGATGAAGGAACTTGGAGAATTGAAGCATTTCCTAGGGCTCGAAGTCGAGAAGACAAAGGAAGGTATGTTCCTCTGTCAACAAAAATATGCAAAGAATCTATTGGAGACATACGGGATGCTAGAGTGTAAGCCACTGTCTACACCAATGGAGCCAAACATCAAGCTTTGTGCTGGAGAAGGGAAAGACTTGGAAGATCCACGGATGTATCGACAACTGGTAGGTAGTCTTATCTATCTAACTCTTACTAGACCTGACTTGGCATATGCAGTTGGAGTTGCAAGCCGCTACATGCAAAATCCCAAGAAGCCACATTTGGAAGCAGTACGGCGGATACTTCGATACTTAAAAGAAACTGTGGATTACGGAATTCTATACCGTAAAGGTGAAAAGTGTCAAGTGATTGGATATTGTGACGCTGACTACGCTGGAGACTGCGACACGAGGCGATCAACTACAGGTTACATCTTCAGCTTGGGATCAGGACCAGTGTCATGGTGCAGTAAGAGACAACCTACCGTATCCCTCTCCACGACAGAAGCTGAGTATAGAGCAGCAGCTATGGCAGCACAAGAAAGTACTTGGTTGATGCAATTGCTGAAGGATCTTCACCAACCAATTGAACAGGTAACACTTCATTGTGATAACAGGTCGGCAGTATGTTTAGCAGAGAATCCTATGTTCCATGCAAGGACCAAGCACATTGAAGTACACTACCACTTCCTTAGAGAAAAAGTGCTACAAGGTGAGATCCGCATGAAGCTAACACCTACAGAAGAGCAAGTTGCTGATATCTTCACTAAAGGCCTCAGTACAAAGAAATTTGAAGATTTACGAGCACAGTTAGGAATACTCAAGAAAGCATCAATTCAAGAGAAAGTCGGTGCTGAGGGGGAGTAATGAAGAGTGCAGCACCTTCTAGAAATCTCCCACCGACTCAATGAAGCTTCATCACACTTTCAAAGAGCCACCGCCTCACAAATTTAAAAAATATATATCTAGATCATTCTAACCACCGACTTACTATCCTATAAATATGGGGTTTCTCTTGTAAATGCATCCAAGCAAAGCAAGTTTGAGTGAAGCAACTTAGGCTAGCCACTAAGTATAGAGTGAGAGTGAGTGTAAGCATCAAGAGAGAGAAGTAGTGCATAGTGAGAGAAAGTGTGAGAGAAAGTGTGAGAGTGTGAGAGTGGTTTGTAAAATAAAAGAATTATTTTGAATAATTAATAATAGAAAAGTTTCATATATTCTCTCTCCACTCAACAGTTTATATGATCAATATGATTCTAAGTATAATTTGAAGATATATATATATATATATAGATATAGATATAGATGTATAGTGTATGATTTCTTTGGGTTTGGAGATGCTACGTCAACACGGTTGAACAAGTCGCACGTGCGGGAGGGAGGTCGCGTGTGGGACGCGTTTATTGGAGAAAGTTGGATTATTGTTTCTAGATGAGATGATGATGTACATTGGGTGTTCTTGTTTGGTTACTTAGCGTTGGTTGATTGGAGATTTGATTGGATTTGAATGACACGTTGTGGCCAACTTTGTGGTTAAGTAATCTAATAAAATGAATGAGTGATATTTCACTTTTATTATAATTGTAACTTATTTGTTGTTGTTTTCTTGTTCATTTCTTCTTTTTTTCTAATGAATAATTAGTTTGATTAGGAAAAATAACTAATAAAATAGTGAAAATTTTAATTTCACTGTGGCTGGTGTTCATTTCAGGAGGATACACCCATAGTTCAATAGCTTTGCATTCGCTATCCCGATCATGATTTTCTTACCCCCAGAGGTAAAGGAAATGCCCGTCTCTTTTTGGTCGGTTGTGGGTGAAGAGAGATTCGAAGCTCCAACACTGTGGTTCGTAGCAATGAGCTCTAAAGTTCAAACCCAAAACACACACAAAGTAAGAGTATAAATGTGTTAAGATATTAATTTTATGTACTTCTCTGATTTTTCTTAACTTGGAGACTCTTGTCGTTTATTTGTTCAAAAAATATATATAATACTATTTTTAGAAATTTCTCATTATTTTTTTTTTCACTGAGTGATTATTGGTTATTAACTCGGGAATAAAAACATATTGGGAGCTTTTCCTCCCATTTTTAAACCACAATATATTAAAGAATGATGAATCTTATTTTAATTAAAAAAAAATATTATGAGTTGATTTCACTTAGTCAATCAAAATCAATGTGTTTGGTTTTTATATGCAATATGAAGCATATTCCAAAGATGAATAACCTTTAATTTAAAGAAGAGACAAACTAAAGTTTGATTGCATTTGTGAGAGGGAGAAAGTGGCTTCTTTTGTCACCTTCAATGGTTGTCATGTTTTTTTGGACTTATTAAAAAAGTTATATGATAAATTGATAAGCACAATACCAATTAGGTGCCATATGATACTTTGATGTGTTAAAATTTTTTTAAAAAAATTAAAATTAATTTGTTTAATTTTTTGGCATTTCCATTCATCATGCTAGGCCATCAAGATTTTAGGATGAATACTAAATTATTTTGATTTAATTATCATATTAATGGTTTTTATTATAAAATATTAATTTTTAAAAATAAATGACTTCTCGAATAACATATTAAATTGTTTAAATTTGTACAAAATATGAAATTATTGTTTTAATATTGTACCAATAATAAATTCATTGTTTAAATTGGGTTTTTTTCCCTTCTTAATTGTGCTTGTTTGGATATATCCAAAATTTTAATTAAATAAAATTAGTTCAATGCATTTTAACAAATTCAAGTGGAATAACTCTGCACTCATTCTATTTTGCTCATTTTTCCTTTCTATGGTAGATCTAAG
Source organism: Dioscorea alata (assembly GCA_020875875.1). Lineage (NCBI taxonomy): Eukaryota > Viridiplantae > Streptophyta > Magnoliopsida > Dioscoreales > Dioscoreaceae > Dioscorea > Dioscorea alata. Next base: position 2,061,151 of record CM037027.1, on the reverse strand, counting down.
TAAGGTGCACAAAAATAAAAATAAACAAGTACAAACAAATAATAAATCAAATACATTCAAGTAAAATAAATCTATCCAATATATAATTGGAAAAATTTGCTTATAAACTCTTCAAAAGTTTTATGATTATATATTTACCATCATAAAAAACATAATTGTATATATACCCTGAAAAATATAGGTAATTGCGGATATGCCCCTACTATTAGATTCCGTTAATAGAAGTTAATCAAACTTTATTAACTATAGTTATAACTTGAATTAAAATATACAAAAAGTCCAAAATAACTCTTGTAAATGATCATTTTACAATAAAAAAAACTTTTCAAAAGTATATATGCAAAGAGTATAATGATTATTTTATATATCTACTATTTGTTAATAAATGGTTTTTAAGCCAATTTGAACCGCAGAGGTATATACATAATTATATGTATTATTCAGGGTTGTGTATGTAATTATTTTTTATTTAGAAATAAATATATAATTTCAAAATTATTCAGGGGTACACCTGTAAATTCTATTTCATTCTTCTTTAACTATCCCTTCAGATGAAATAATTCTATTCCTTTCTATTCTATTCTTGTTACTTTCATTCTAACCTATGTGACTGTCCAAATACTCCAGTAATATAATCTAATATATTTAATTATAATAACTTTCCACAATCTACTTTGTCATTTTATTCTTAATGTTTTTATTCTATATCCAAGTACCATAGATCAAATACAATTAAATATTAAACCCAATACATTAACAAATATAATTTTCTTACAAAAAACCATCCGTGGTTCACCGGTAAATTTGACTTTTTGCAGAACTATTTCACACATTATTATCTAAGCTCAATACGGTAAAGCATTGCTTATTCAATATATATTAGATTTTAGTGTGGGTCTTTTTTTTGGGATAAATTATATTATTCACATTTCTAGTGTTATATAATTGGAAGATTTACCATTATAAGGTTATAATGCTTAATATATATTATTTTTTAATAACTTACATAAAAACATAATAAATAAATAAATAAATGTGAAGATATCATTTATAGCATATTTTCATATTTTATCCAGTATAATGTAAACTATTTAAATATCATAACTTTATCCCTATTCAACTTTATATATTTTTTTTTACCCCATCTTTTAAACATTTACATAAAAAGTATGAATATAAATAATAAATAAAAGTAAGGCTAAATACATAATTTATTCTTGTATTTTATCTTTATGCTTCCGAGCCAAACATTTTTTTTACAAATATGACAAGCATAATCAGAGATTTATACATGAGCTGAAAATTGAATGTCCAACCAGTATGTCACTAGATGACATAGAGTTCGAGTTATAAACCTAAACCCACAACTGGGAATCTATTACCACTATTTTTGTTTAACTGTATTTGAACTTAAAATCTTTTAAATATTCCACAACAGTACTTTTTTACAGTGGGTCAATATTTGCTATGAACTCTTCGGCCTGAATTAGACATTTGAACATATTTCCGGAAAAAGTAGACTATAATCCCAATTCTATATTTTATCTAATAACCTTGAAATAGCATAAGATTAGAAGTACTGGGCCTTGGACATAAATGGGCCGGCCCAATATAAAAAGTAAGGACAGGTTAAGGTTACAGTGTTCTGGCGGTACAAATGGTAAATAAAAACCAAAATTCTATATAAGCCCTAAAGCAAATTATTATTCGCCCTTCTACGCTGCTTTCTCTTTCTCCGAAAGCAGCGCCGCTCTCTCACAGATCTCCAAGGTTTTTTCTCTCAATCTCTGCAGGTAAACTTCAGATCGCTTAAAGTTCTAATCTTTTCTCCTTTTCTTTCTTTGTTTTTGGTGTTTTTTTGGTCTAAGATCGAGATTTGCTGATGATTTTTTTGTTTTTCTATTTATTTTTTTTGTTGATTTTGTTGTCTGGCTGCTTGATTCTGTGGAAAAGATCATGTTTTTGTGTAGATTTTGTGTGAAGATTGTTGATGGATCATATCTGAATGTGTTTGTGGACTTTGAGTTGTGGATTTAGGGTAGGTGCTAAGTGATGTTTATATGTTGTCAAGATTTGGAAAAGAATATTAGGGGTGGTGGTTATTTGTGGTATTGGTGGATCTTTGTGGTTGTATTGGTTTCTGAAGGAAAAGCTTGCTTTTTATGAGCATGCGCAGAGAAATCAAAATCTATGTTTTTCTTCTAGTATTCTTTGGAAAAAAGTAACTTTGCTAAGATTGGTTGTTGTGGATTTTGACAATGCTGCTGTATATGTGCCTAGCGTTTTTTATGCCTTTTTTTTTTTTTTTTTGTGTGTGTGGAAGTAATAGGTCCCTCAAGCAAAGCAATTGATAAGCTTTTTCTCTTTCAATGGGATTTGTTGGGGAACGGAATATGGACTATATGGGATTGGTTTTGGTCGTATCATTTGAATATCTGGTTTTATCTAATTCATTTCTCTTTGATAATTGGAATTTTTCTTGCTAAACATTAAGAAAAATACATTGTCACTCTGCTAGTCATCTCTAGAACAAAATTATGGAAATCTGCTTCCATCCATCATCAGTCACAATGCATACTGGCTATTTTAGGTAGCCAAGACATAAAGTCGGTGTTGGAGACAGTTTGATCCAAATTCCATAGGTAGTGTCTTCAATAGGACTAATTGTTGTTTTTTATTGAAGTTTTAGTCAGAGTGGAACTTGGTTTATATAGCTTGTAGTATGTGGAATGCTCATTTGGGTGTTTAACCTCATTTGTTATACTGAGATCTCAGTAATATGAGTTCCTTTATTGTTATAGACTGATATTCTGTTTATTTAAAACATATTATAGATTATAATCTGTTTTATCTTTTCTTGCTCTCTTTTCTCTTCTCTCTTCTCTGTGGATTTCCAGCCACCCAGACTTTGTTCAGCAACTCATCATGAAGTCTATTAGAGTTCAATCTGAGTTCCCTAATTAAGTTTCAATTGGATTATTATATGTATTTTTAGAGCTGAAACCTGACTAGAATTTGGTTTATCTGTTCTATATATGCATAGGGTATACTATTCTTTTGTGTGTGGGATACTTATTAGGATACTGGGCATTATTATATTGAGATATTGGTGATATGAGCTTCAATGATTGATATATATATATATAACATACCATTTATTAAGATATCCGAGAGTTAGTGTCTTGATTACATTATTGAAGTTTTTGCTAGAGTTTCTATCACTGTCTTACGTATGCGGGAATTGATCATCAATCTCTGTTACACTTGATTGTTGGTTTTACTAATGCAATAATTGTTTTGGTCCACTGGTTGGCATGCGTTGCAAACACCATATGGAAAATTTTAAAACAAAAATGTTAATTTTGGTTTTGCCTCTTGCTCTTACTCCAAAATAGGAGTGTCAACTGTCTACTGGCTGTACCGTTTCTACAGATGCTTTATCATTCCACTGTTATCAAGTCATTATCCTTCCCTCTTTTCTGTATAATGGTTGTTCCTATTCTAGTTATTTTGGTAGTGTCAGTTCATCTTTTGTTTACTCAATTGTTGCTATAATTTGATACATTTTGTTTATTTAGATATTTGATGCATCCTATGATCTTCAATACTGAAAATCTGAAAATTTTATTTTATTTATTTATTATTATTTTTTTGGCTTTGATGTGTATTGGTTTGCATGTCCTTAGTTTGCTTATTGTGCTTTGTTGGTCTTGCATAAAAACTGGTCAAATATCATGCCTAAGCATCTTGTGTGCAGACATGGCAGGAACGGCACCAGAAGGTTCAGCATTTGATGCGCGCAATTATGATGCAAAAATGAATGAACTGTATGTCTCCATCCATCCTATCTTACTATGTGCATATTTTTGTACACCCTCGTCAATGTGCTTATCTTTCAGCTTATCTAAACCTTGAATATGGATGATTGCAGGATTACAGCAGAGGGTTCTCAGTTTTTCACTGCCTATGAGGAAGTTTATGAAAGTTTTGATGCAATGGGACTACAGGAGAATCTATTAAGAGGCATCTACGCTTATGGTACGTGGATAAGATTTGTGCTTTTTACTTATTAATCCTATTTGTTCTCGATCCAACTTAGTGTAAGCCGTGTGAAGTCTAATGTGCTGTAATTTCTTTTCTCTAGGTTTTGAAAAACCATCTGCAATCCAGCAAAGGGGAATTGTTCCCTTCGTAAAGGGTCTTGATGTTATTCAACAAGCACAATCTGGAACCGGGAAAACTGCTACTTTTTGTTCCGGTATTCTGCAGCAGCTGGACTACGGGTTGGTTGAATGCCAAGCCCTGGTTCTTGCTCCAACTCGTGAATTGGCACAGCAGATTGAGAAGGTCATGCGGGCCCTTGGTGACTACCTGGGTGTGAAAGTTCATGCATGTGTTGGAGGAACAAGTGTCCGTGAAGATCAAAGAATTCTTTCAGCTGGGGTTCATGTGGTTGTTGGGACACCTGGCCGTGTGTTTGACATGTTAAGAAGGCAATCTCTTAGGCCTGACCAAATCAGAATGTTTGTGTTGGATGAGGCTGATGAAATGCTTTCCCGTGGCTTCAAGGACCAGGTATTTTTCAGCCTAGTACTTGATAATCTTTTCTTTTAATCTAAGATTCCAACCCAGATGTATTGTATATTGGTTGCAGCTTGCATGTTAGGAAGAATTTTGAAAAGGTTGTATCAAATTTTGCTTTAATTTTTTTTTATTTATATATTGCCGCCTCAGATTTAGTTCTAATTTTGGAGAGGGAACTAAATCAATAGTTTGTCATGTTTAGGTTGCCAATGCTTTTCCTGGCATTGAGTTCTGTCTTTTTAAGTCAGTAGGCTGATTTGGTTTCCATATTTGTGTTTTTATTTTTTCATCCATGGAGGAATTTGGTCTTTCAAATTATTTATGTTAAGATTGATTTTTTGGTAAATCTTTGTTATAAAGTAAGTATAATTTGAAACATACATAAGATATTGTAAAAAGTGATTTATCCGACGACTTGTTTCAGCTGTCCTTATTCTCTTTTGAGCGAGTAAATCCTTAATTTGCAGCCTGTGATTGTGACTCCGAAGTGAGCTATGGAATCACATTTGGATAGTCTCTACTTCTCATTCAACCCTGCTTTTCTTCAATTTCGCTATTTCCAAATTTGAAGTAACACCTGTGAGTCAGTGACTTGGCTTGATACCAGTGCCTATTTGTTCCTGCAAACAATGTGTCACATGCAAATCGAAATCTAGACTAGTTACTTCTGTGTGCATTTTATTTATTCAATCTTTGGCACTTCTGCTGGAACCATGCTATCTTAGTCTGACAAATGAAGCTTTTCTGCAGATCTATGATATCTTTCAGCTTCTGCCTTCAAAAGTTCAGGTTGGGGTTTTCTCTGCCACAATGCCTCCGGAAGCCCTTGAGATCACTCGTAAATTCATGAACAAACCAGTGAGGATCCTTGTTAAGCGTGACGAGCTTACACTTGAGGGTATTAAGCAATTTTACGTCAATGTGGAGAAGGAAGACTGGAAGCTCGATACTCTCTGTGATTTGTATGAGACTCTGGCTATTACTCAGAGTGTTATCTTTGTAAACACCAGACGCAAGGTTGACTGGCTCACCGATAAGATGAGAAGCAGGGATCACACCGTCTCTGCTACACACGGAGACATGGATCAGAACACCAGAGACATTATTATGCGGGAATTTCGATCTGGATCCTCCCGTGTTCTGATCACCACCGATCTACTTGCTCGCGGTATAGATGTTCAGCAAGTCTCCCTTGTAATTAATTATGATCTGCCAACACAACCTGAGAACTATCTTCACCGTATTGGACGAAGTGGTCGTTTCGGGAGGAAGGGTGTTGCCATCAACTTTGTCACCCGTGAAGATGAGAGGATGTTGTTCGACATCCAACGCTTTTACAATGTCGTGATCGAGGAGCTGCCATCCAATGTCGCAGATCTCATCTGAAGTTCCAACGAGCTTCACTCGCCAAAATTATTTAATACTTGTCTTCCTACTTTTAGTTTGTTTTCTTATTGTCGAACTAGTTGCCGAGTATCTGTTTTAAAGGATAAGGGTTGGGTTTGCTTGAAAGCATTACGACGCAACTGATATTGTTTGTTGTTCGTCTGATGTTCCTACAAATTTTTATAGCTGCTACGCTTGCACTATTTTATGGTTTTGATAAAACTTGGTGGCTTTATAGCTCTATTTTGTTCATGTCCAATTTAGATTGTCTTTGTTATGATGTTTTTGTGAAATGGATAGTTGTATTGATTTTAAAACTCATTGTGTTGGTTATGTTTCAGCTTGATTCACTTAATATGTGGTATTTGCTTTTATTATGAAAATACGGTGTTGAATTGCCATTGTTCAATTTCTGGTTGTGTGCATGTCGCTCATTATTGTGCTTATTGCATTTGTAAAAATATTTATCTTGTAAAAATGCCTAAAAAAACATAATATGAACATGAATTTGTTGGTATTTGCTTTTATTATGAAAATATGGCGATGAATTTTGAATTGTTGATGTTTAATTTCTGGTTGTGTGCATGTCCCTGATTATTGTGTTTATTGCATTTGTAAAGATATTTATCTTGTAAAAATGCCTAAAAAACATATTATGAACAGGAATTTTTGGTATTTGCTTTTATTATGAAAATACATTGTTGAATTGTTAATGTTTAATTTCTGGTTGTGTGCATGTCCCTTATTAGTGTGTTTATTGCATGTAAAGATATTTATCTTGTAAAGTTGCTTAAAAAAAGAAAAATAAAATAAACATAATATGAGAGATGGAGTAAATATCCTCAAATAATCACATGAAGTTGCTTCTCGTTTTCCAATTTTTTTCATAAAAAAGGAGTAAGAAATAGGAACAAAAATATATTTCCAATTTAATTTTATAAATGAATAAGAGTCAATAGTGTAATAATAATAATAATAATAATAAGTATACTTTTTATATTGTATAATAAAGCAATCTATTCTCTATCCATTAGTAAATAATAATAGTTAATTTTATATAAAAATGTTTATGTGTGCATATGAAACTCAATTATGGTTATTCATGAGAAGGGAAATTAAAAACAAAAAAAATCATATTTGAATAGGTTAATTTAAAAAAAAAAACATAGTCTTAAACAAATTAAAACACAAATAAGTTTTAAAACACTTGATATTTTAAAAATAACAATAATTTAAAAAAATAGTTTTTTTTAAATTAAATCTGATAAGTATTTTAAAATTAAATAAATAGTATTTTTTAACAAAAAAAAATTGCTACATAAATTTTTAAAATAAAATTTTCTAAAATCTCTCAAAATTAAAAAAAAATGTCTTTGAGTTTTTTAAAGTCCCAACAGTAATTATTAAAAAAGTTAAGGTTAATTTAAAATGGACTTGCTCCATGACAGTAATTATTAAAATGTACTTGATATACTCTCTCCTGAGCATAGTGCTATTTTGATGAATAAAATGGACTTGCACTATTACAGTAATTATTAAAAAATTTAAAGTTAATTTAAAAAAAATTATTTAAACTCTAATTTGAGTCTGAGTAGAACTACACTTTGTGCTCTATTTGAGTTTTGAGTTTGATAAGGACTTGTTTTGAATTCATTTGTTTGAGTCTGAGTATGATTATTTTTTTTGCTTTTACTGTAGTTTTAGTCTGACTAGGACTGGGACTGGTTTTTTTTAGTTCTATATAAGCATAGCATATACCACCTTTTAGAGCTACAAACACATCATCAAGTTATTGGGCACTTTATTACAACAGCAAGATTAAGGTAATATGAATTTTAGTAATTAATATCTTCAGTAATTTTATTACTAAACCATGCTAGATCACTGCATTAATCATATATAAAACAATATCAGAGATATCATCATCCATCCATCAAGACATGAAGTCTGCTATAGTGTTTAATCCAACTTCTTTGGTTTGAGTTTTAATAGGATTAAGTTTTGTGTTTTATTGAGTTTGAGTATGACTGGAACTTAGATCATATAGCCTATATATATATATATGCATGCCATATGCTACCTTTTACTATATTGAAGAAATTCATCATAGTGAGAGCAAGGTAAGTTTAATTTCAGTAATTGTTATTGAGTTTAATTTTCTTTGTCTTATAACTTTGTATTAGCTAGAGTTTCTGTCTTTATCAGTTTGGTCAGATGAGTCGGATTATTATCGAGAGATCGGTAGAACTGATTATGATAATTGTTTGTGAGCTAATGTTTAGATGAAACAATACATTGTAGATCAAAATCTCATTACCATTTTTTGTCTTTCTTTTGTCTTTTACTATGATTTCTAGCAGTCTAAAATATATGAGATTGTCAGTTTTACTAACACTGTAAAAAATTTCTGGTTGGCAGACATTGCAAGAATGGCACAACAAGGATCACAGTTTGATGCGCAGCAATTCGACGCCAAAATGAATGACATGTACTATTTCCTCAGCTTGTCTAACCATCTGATTAATTTTGTCTGCTCCTCTTTTGTGTGATCTTACACTTTGAATTTGGACTTAATTTGTAGGCTTTCGGAAAAAGGTGCAGATTTTTTCATTGAGTATGATGAAGTTTACGACAGTTTTGATTTAATGGGACTGCAGGAAAACCTCTTGAGAGGCATTTATGCTTATGGTACATTTAAAATATCTGTTCATTTACTTATTAATTCTACTTCTCTCTGATACAGCATTGTGTAGGTTTCGAGAAACCTTCTGCAATTCAGCAAAGGGGGATTGTTCCTTTCATCAAAGGTCTTGATGTTATTCAGCAAGCTCAATCTGGAACTGGAAAAACTGCTACTTTTTGTTCTGGTATTCTGCAGCAGCTTGACAGCAACCTTGTTGAATGCCAGGCTCTGGTTCTCGCTCCAACTCGTGAATTAGCGAATCAGATCGAAAAAGTCATGCGCGCACTTGGTGACTACATGAATGTGAAAATTCATGCATGTGTCGGAGGAACAAGTGTTCGTTCCGATCAAAAAATTCTTTCAGCTGGTGTTCATGTGGTTGTAGGTACACCCGGCCGTGTTTCTGACATGCTAAGGAGAAAATCTCTCAAACCCAACTACATTAAAATGTTCGTATTGGATGAAGCTGATGAAATGCTTTCTCGTGGCTTCAAGGACCAGGTATTTTTCGTACTCATTACTTAATACTCACAAATCCAAGTCCCAAATTACTACATTTTCTCTTTTTATCAATGAACTATGAAATCACATTTTAATAGTTTCTGCTTATCAATCCACTTGTGTCAATATTCTGCAGATATATGATATCTTCCAGTGCATGCCTGAGAAAATTCAGGTTGGTGTTTTTTCTGCAACAATGCCTCCAGAGGCCCTTGAGATCACTCGAAAATTTATGAACAAGCCGGTGAGAATTCTAGTTAAGCGCGACGAGCTAACACTTGAGGGCATTCAACAATTTTATGTCGATGTCGAAAAGGAAGATTACAAGCTTGATACACTCTGTGATTTATACGAAACTCTGGCCATTACTCAGAGTGTGATCTTCGTCAATACAAGACGAAAAGTCGACTGGCTCACCGATAAAATGAGGAGCAGAGATCACACAGTCTCGGCCACTCACGGTGATATGGATCAAAACACAAGAGATGTTATAATGAGAGAATTCCGATCGGGATCGTCCCGTATACTGATTACTACTGATCTACTTGCTCGCGGGATCGATGTTCAACAGGTTTCACTTGTGATCAATTATGATTTACCAACACAACCTGAGAATTATCTTCATCGAATCGGCCGGAGTGGTCGGTTTGGCCGGAAAGGTGTTGCCATCAACTTCATTACTAAAAATGATCAAAGGATGTTTTTGGACATGCAACAATTCTACAATGTTGTGATTCAGGAGCTGCCTTCAAATGTTGCAGATTTAGTCTGAAGTTTCAATGTGTTTTTTCTTTTGTCTGAATTATTTAGTTTTTTTTTGTATGTTTGTTTTCTTCTTCTTAGTATGATGGTACTCTAGTGTCTAGTCATGTTAAAGTTTGCTTTCTATGTTTTGAACTTGTGGTATGAATTTAATGGTTGTTGTGTCTACTTAATGTGTTGGATTTGCATCACTTTTAATCTTTTTAATCTTTTGTAATATTTTTTTCTTCCGGTCTTTCACCTACCAGTTTCTCAAAAATCATTCGAACTTAAAATCACTTATTTTAAACTCATGCATGAAAAAAATTGGTGAAATTAACTTTATACCTTCAAATCTATTTCTATCTTAATTAATCAACTGTTAATTTTTGCGGTCGAGGGTATAATTGGAAAAAAAGTTATTTTTAAGGGTATAATCATAAATTTTATTTTCTTTTTGAATTTTATTTAAAAATTATAAAAAGTTCATGCATGAAAAATTGGTAAAATTATCTTTTTAACATTATATCTCAAAACCTATTTCTATCTTAATTAATCAACTGTTAATTATTTGCGGTCAAGGGTATAATTGGGAAAAAAATTGTTTTTCAAGGGTATAATCATAAATTTTATTTTTTTTTATTTTATTTAAAAATTATAAATAAACAGAAGATTGGTAATCATGGAATTATGGAGTTTGGACTTACTTAAGATTTGAAAATTATTTATGAGGTTAATTTTTTTCATAAATTATTATTTTTTTGGCTTAATTAATTAATAGTCCATTCCATGATTTGATAATATGGCATAGTCCACACTAATCATTCCTCTCAACAACCAAACTTTTTTATTTATTTATTTATTTATTTATTTTTGATATATCCCAACCAAAATTTGTTTATTTGCTTACAAATACCGTACAATTGTCCCTTTTTTTATTTTTTTTAATATAATTGCGTCTGTTATTGAATTTTGTTGAATAAGACCTCTCAATATCACTAATATTTAAAAACCCCCCAAAATTCATGTACAATTATCCATCCAATCACACGTGATTAACATTGATATTTTTTTTGGAAAAAATTACATCGTAGAAATATCTATTATTATTATTATTATTATTAAATGTGAATAATCCAGCTCTTAATTTTGAGTTTTGAGAAAATAAAATACTAAATTTTTTCTATTATAAAGATATCTGTCAACCATTGGATAGCCAATGGTATGACACCAATGTGTTAAAGGGAAGGTTATGAGTTCAAATCCTCTCCCTGACAGTACTGTTCCCTGTACTGTTCATACACTGTTCACCCGGGATATTTGTACTATTCTATACTGTTCATACACTGTACACCGGGTTCTAATACTATTTATATACCAGGGCGCTTGTCGCCTATTATTCAAAAAAAAAAAAAAATTATAAAGATATCTGTAATTATCTATTTTATTTTCAAATTTAATAAAATATTAAAAGTATCTAAAAGATCTGAATATATCTTTTTTATAAAATCAATGTGTTTTTAAGTATTATTTAAAAATTTAAAGTAATGCGTATGCTTTTGACATATAATTTGTCTACATTTATAAAAAATAAAATAAAATCATAATTTTTTTGAATTTTATACATATAGTTGTAATATTTTGGAAGTTAAGAAAATTTTAATTTATGGCCCATTTTTTAATTAATATATGAAAACAACTATATTCATAATTAAACAAAAAAAAAAATAGATTATGTTTAAAATAATTAGAATTTAAGATAATTAGTTTTTAAAAAAAATTAGGGTGTTACATGAAATAATGAAAATATAAAAAAGTTTAGGGACGTATTTGCAAAAAGAAATAACTTTAAATAGAGGTATTCAGATGAATAAAATTCTCGTATTGAGATTGGACCCGTATTCCGAAAGGCATGAACCCGCCTTCTTCTTCTCCTCTCCTCTTCTTCAACCTCTCCGCAATCCAAGCCTTGTAGATGCTCGAGTTCTTCCAAATCCCTTGTCTTTCCATCAATCTTTGATTGTTTTCATCGATTCCCTTCGATCGGGGACCAATTGGGTTGTTAGATTATACTTTTTGGTGTTCTTTTTGGGGGTTGAATCTTGGATTAGGGTTTCGTATCTTGGATCGTGGATATGGAGTCGCGGATTGCGAATAAGTTCAGGCTTGGTCGCAAGATCGGGAGTGGTTCTTTTGGGGAGATCTATTTAGGTTTTGAGTTGTTTCTTTTGTTTGTTTTGGGAGATTTGGGGAAAATTCTTCTCTTTTTTGTGGTTTTGATGTGTGTTTTGGGTTTTCTTGCAGGTACTAATATTCAGACGAACGAGGAGGTTGCTATTAAGCTTGTGAGTGCCTGGCTTTGGATTTTTGCTAGGGATAATGCATTCTTCTTTTTATTTTCTACTGAAAATAATTAGGGTATCCGATGTGTTTCCTGGAGATGGTTTGCTGTTGTTTCGATTTTTCCAGGATCATGCATTTAACTTATGGTTTTTTTTTTCTTTTTAATTTTTTTTTTATCCGCTGATGATGGTTATACATGCTTTTGCTTGTCCTTTTTTTTGGATTAAATTAGAACTAGGGTGATCTTGAATGTTAGATATGGATCAGATTTAAATAGTAGATGGTTGCCATTGTCCAGGTTCCTCGCTAGAAGGATTCAGTGTATGAGTATGCAAATAATGAAGGGAATTGAGCATGAAATTGTCTTAAAAAGTAGATAACCTATAACAGGTCGTTAAGATCTATTCTGTACCCTAGAAGAAAATCTGTTGAACGTATTACGCTTTTGGGACATGTGCTATGATGCAAGTTCCCAGGTGCTAAGTTAATATCAGCTAATTTGTTTACTGGGTATTGTAATGGTCTGGAATTGCCTTTTTTTTATTATTTTTTTTATTTTTATGTCATCACACATCTTATGAAACTGGGTAAAGATAAAACCACTGTACTATAACCAGCTTATCTTTCAAACAAGCTGGTTTTGCGCAAGTTGAGTTTATTTTTGGTTGGAAATATAATTAGTCATTTTCCATGTCTCAAATCCCTTTTTTTCTTTCTTATGGAATTTGACATCAGGATATATCTGATTACTAAGTTGATTATTGTGCATGCTTACCATGCTAATGGAATGACTTTTACCCTTAGTGAGAATTTGATGACACAAGTTCTTTTTAAGTTTTTGTTTTTATTATTAGTTTTTCTTTTAATTTGTACTTTGCTGTACAGCTTGGTTCATAATTATTTTTATTTTTTAATTTTAGAAAACTAAGATCATTTTATTCAAGCCAGAAGTTCTTCAAGTAGGTATCATAAAGATTGGTGCCTATGCTTATTGCTAGGTAAATATAATGTGTTTTTCTTCTAATCAGGAAAATGTGAAGACAAAGCATCCACAGCTGCTGTATGAATCAAAGCTGTATAGAATGTTACAAGGAGGAAGTAATAAAATAATTTTTTTTTTGTTGAGGAATCTTTTCACTTTTCTGTTTATTTATTTTCTCACTTATGATTTTCTCAGCTGGTGTTCCAAGTGTCAAATGGTTTGGAAATGAAGGCGAGTACAATGCCCTTGTGATAGATTTACTAGGACCAAGCCTTGAAGATCTTTTTAATTTTTGTAATAGAAAACTGTCTCTGAAGACTGTTCTCATGCTAGCTGATCAGATGGTAAGTTCCATTATTATTAAGATGGACAGATAATCATCTTTGTTGTGATCGTTTTTGCCATTTATGATGTCTCAACTGTTTTGTTAGATAAACCGGGTAGAGTTTGTTCATGGCAAATCTTTTCTGCATCGGGATATCAAGCCAGATAATTTTCTTGTGGGCCTCGGGAGGCGAGCAAATCAGGCACGTTGAGCACTTCATCACAAATTTCTTTTCTGGCTTCATTGAAACTCAGATTTGAGTGTTACCTTTGCTCTTTGATAGGTTTATATTATTGATTTTGGTCTGGCCAAGAAATATAGGGACTCTGCGACTCATCAACATATTCCATACAGGTAAGAAATGGTGGAAATCTTACTTTGTCTACCTGGTTGGCATCTGATAGAATTCGGTCAGGATTGAACATGAGATCTGTAGTTGATCTTTGACATTATTATTATTGTTTCACTTGTGTTATAGGACAAATATTGTTCAGTGTTTTATCTGATTATTTCAGTATCAACATTTGATCCAATTTGGCTATATTTTCGAAGCATTTGGCAATTTGATGGTATTAGTTGTCCTAATTGTCAAAATCCCAGGACAGCATGGAAGATAGTCATACTGTATGTTTGTTTGGTGCATGTTAATAATATCTTTTTGCTTTTTCAGAACTTTGATTCTGATTAATACTGTCATGAATGCAATGCATTATGTATTGCCAAACTTACTTTAATATCAAGGTTCCACGGCCATCAGATCATCACTTATTTCATTTCTTAAATTGACTTGCAAATTCTCCTGTGGATGAGCTCTATGAAGGAGATATTCCTGAGAGTCCACTCTTATTGTTATTAATCCATTTCTCTTTAATTTGTGTCAATACCATATACTTTTGTGGTTCATTGAATCATTTGTTGTATCATGCATGCAATAGATTTATATAAAGTTCAAGGTTCAATTAGAGTGAGATTGGTAACCTTATATATATATATATATATAATACTTTATCGGTAAATATATCATTACTTGCAAATTTGATGGTTCTATTTCTTATTACATGCCTGATTTTCAATGCTGACTACGCTGATGTTCTATTCATGACATATGCAACTTCTAAGATTCATGTTCTAATTTAGTTTGTTGTCTCTATTATTCAGACGGTTTATCTGTATAACTTATGTGTGTTCCGGTCCTTGATAGATGAATCCTTTTATGCATTTGCAAGTTCTGTGTTCTGTGCTGACGTTGCTGTTATTGTGCTTCAAGTAACATGAGTGCCTCTTCTGTTAAATTTTGTAGAGAGAACAAAAACTTGACTGGGACTGCTAGATATGCAAGCATGAACACTCATCTTGGCATTGGTATGTGATCTTTCTAGTCTGTTTGATTTATGATAACTGCAAATCTAAAATTTTTTTGATCATTAATTTTGCTAAGTGCATCGTTTGTATGCTTCTCCTATATATACATACATATATATTTATAGGTGGAAATTGAAACATTACTTTGTTTTGCATTTGTGACCTCTTTCTTATTGTTTGGTTTCTAAGAGCAAAGCCGGAGGGATGACTTGGAGTCTCTTGGATTTGTTCTTATGTATTTCTTGAGGGGCAGGTGTGTTTTCTTTATGTTCATAGATATTGCTAAATGGCTAAGGTTGCTGTTTTACATACTTAGCTTTTCTCCTTTTCTCAGTCTTCCATGGCAGGGTCTAAAAGCAGGAACTAAGAAGCAGAAGTATGAGAAAATCAGTGAAAAAAAAGTTTCCACTTCGGTAGAGGTAAATTGTTTGACTCAGGGAGGTTCTTTTATATGTTCAATACTTCGTGTGTGTGTGTGTGTTTTATTTGATGCGATGGAATTTTATTTTTCAGGCATTGTGCCGTGGTTATCCTTCTGAATTTGCATCATATTTTCACTACTGCCGGTCATTACGTTTTGATGATAAACCTGATTATGCTTATCTTAAAAGAATTTTCCGTGATCTTTTTATCCGGGAAGGTATGTCTCTTATTTATAATTTCATTGCAGCTAGATAATTAAACTTTGAAACTATGGGGTGGCTTTTCTTAGTTTTTGATATCACTTGCGAATTTTTGCCTGCAATTTATATTGTTGATTTTCCTTCTTTATGCAGGTTTTCAGTTTGATTATATATTTGACTGGACCATTTTGAGGTATCAGCAGTCGCAGATGGCCAATGGTCCTCCACGAGCACTTGTAAGACTGGCTCAACAATTCTGTTTAGATCATGCAAGTTATTTTTTAACATTTCAGTTATTCTTTGCTTCACAGGGGGGTGGTGCTGGGCCTAGTGTTGGAATGCCTCCTGCTGTTGCCAATGTGGATCGGCAGTTAGGTAATCTCCAACGTTATAATTGACTGAATTTAGCAAATCTGTAAATTTGTCAGTTCCATCAGCATTACTTAGCTTTTGTTGTAATTAACGCCAAAATGAAAGGAGCTTAACATTTGCCAGCATGTTTGGATTTGGTCTTCACTCTCCAATCCCCTCTTATTCATCTCTTTCTTTATTTTTGGCATTTTCATACAGTTTCTGATCTTCAGGTTATATTTATCAAGTTGTGTAGTTTTCTGGTTCAAGGCTTTCCTAATTCCATTTCTTTGTTAGGTGGCGAGGAAGGACGAACTGGTGGTTGGTCTGCCGTGGATCCTTTTCATCGTCGGATTTCAGCTCCAGCTGTTAGTGCTGGCAGCTTATCCAAGCAGAAGAATCCAGTTGGAAATGAATCAGCTTTTACTAAAGATGCTGTGGTGAGTCACTTTTGTTTTTGTTCATCTTATCGTGGACCCTATTGTTGATATTTTAATTTGAGATGGTTTAGTGCTACTCCCTTGGCTTTATGGGTTTGTAGAAGCATTTTTTCTATTGGACAGATAACATAGCAAGTCATTATGTATGTTTTTTGTGACAATGATGTCCAGATGGACAGATGTGATCCATATTATATAATCTTTTGTAGCAGACATCAATCTTGCTGCATGAATAAGAGCCTCAAAGATGCAACAGATATTTGCAGCGAAAATAATTCAATTTATTTTAGTTTGTGCTAAGAATTATTTGAACTATGCAATAACCATTATCACTATTAATTGTATGTGGGGGTCATTTAATGATAAATTGCTGTTGTATTACTTGTCTTCCACAAAATCTTTGATGTTTCTATTGCTCTTGGAGCTGGTGCATTAATGGTGCGCTGAGCATATCCTGACACTTGATGCATTTTACATGTAGTTATCCAGTTCAACTTTTTTGGGGCGGTCAAGCGGACACTTAAGGCGAGCTGCTGTTTCTAGCAGCCGAGACACCATGTTGGGCTCTGAAGGAGAACTGTCCCGCATTCGAGCTGCTGAAGCAAGCTCTGGAACTTTCCGCAAACTCTCTGGTACTCAGAGAAGTCCACTAGTTGGGTCTGCAGACCCCAAGCGTGCCTCATCTGGACGACAACCCTCAAATGCAGCAAATTACGACTCTGCCCTCAAAGGAATTGATCATCTTAATTTGGATGACAACAAGTTTCATTAGGAGCACTTGCCCGTCGAGTGCTACAGCATATGCTTTGTTCCATGTAAAAATACTGAATACTGGAACACGAATACAAATCCAGATTGTTCTTAGTTTTAAGTTCTCGTGCTAGGAAGGTCATTCGGTCAGTCTGAGGACCAATGTCTTCCAAGCCAAAAGAACATGATGGGGGGTGGAGTTGTTCAGTGGCCATGTTTGCTGAACCATGGCAAGGCTGTGTCTATATCTTATGCTGAGTAGAGTTACACCCGTTCTCTTTTTATCGTCTTATTTATCATTGTTTGGTAGATATAAAGCCAAATGGCACGCAAAAGTTCTTCAATTCAATTGCATACTTAGCAGGAAGTTTCAAGGACACGATGTTTCGCTATGGATATGTGTTTTTCTTTTTTTTTTTTTGGTAATTTGTTATGTTAGTCTGCTTGCTTGATGATGACGGCAGCAACGGCGCCGCGACATTATAAATGAAAACAATTATTCATGGCAGACATGTAGGGGAATTTGATTATAGTGCAGTGTGTTTTTCAGATCAGGTGATGATGATATGGTTGTGTAAGTGAGAAACAGCACAAAGTTTCAGTATGTGAATGTCTTGTGACTGGTTAGCAATTGTCATGAATGGTATGTGTCTCATGGTTGTTCTTAGAAACAACATGCAGGGGCCACCTTGTTCTCCATGTGTTTGCAAAAGGGGAATAAAAGAGTAGCAGAGAAGAAGAAGAAGCCCCCACAAAGCATCTTCTTGAATTTTCGGCTTTTTTCCGGGTTGTGGATGATTGGTTTTTTCAGAGAATGGCAGGTAAAAGATTGTCCATGGGAGATTCGGTATAAGATCGAAGACGGAACTCAACTCATTTGAGTAATTGTTGTGTTTTTTTTTTTCATTAAAAAAACCTACCCGTTAATTTGAAATTATATATTTATTTTGGAAAAAATGGATAAATCACTTAAAATACATTAAAAATATAGTTGATACAAATAAAAATAGTCGAGTAAAAAAAGAACGAAAGATAAGTACTATTCATAGTGGCTCTATTGGTATATAAAACTTTTAAATGTAATTTTGCTTTTTATTTTTAAAATATTTAATATGGTACACAACTTATAATATGCTATTTTGGTAAAATATAATCAATTATTATGAGATTGGCAGAAATGAATGAATTAAAATAATTTCACATCATACTTTGGAGCCATTCTTTACCCAAAAAAAATAAAATTAAAAATTAAAAAAAAAATTTAGAAACAACCTTTGTTTTGTTAATTGTTTTGCATCCAGAACAAGATACTTCCAAGCGAAGATAATATTATTTAGATTTCAATAATCAGACAACAAAGATATCTGATAGACAGTTTAATGCCCATTTCCATGGATTCATACAAACAAGTTGATAACCATTACAACAAACTTAAAAAAAAAAATCAAAATGAAAAGAAAAAGAAAAATCTTGAGATAAATTTCTGACATTCAGTAATCTAAATGCTCAATCTCCCAACTTGTGCTTGGAGCAACTCTTTCATGCAATGGTGTGTATTCCTGCAAAATAAATAAATAAATCAAGAAATAAACATAATTCATAGATTTTAATTAATGAAATGTACCTCCATTTTAATCAAAAGTTCCTTTGCTGTTGCAGCAGAAACAACTATTTTTCTTGCACTTGGTTTAATAAAACCTTCTTCGACGCCGTTATCGAATAATGCCAGCAAGAAATTATAATATCCATCCACATTTAACAAACCAACCTTCATGACAAAATAAAAAATATATATATATATATAAAGTTCAAATTTATTCTTGTTTTTTTTTAATCTTATAATGTGTATCATATGCTATTGAACTTACTGGTTTATCATGAATACCAAGTTGTGCCCATGTTATCACCTCTAATAACTCTTCCATTGTTCCATACCCTCCTAAAAAAAAAAAAAAAAAAAAAAATCAAATTACAAAATGGAATTTATATTACACTTCAAAAGAAAAGAAAAAAGAAATTGATTGATTAACTGCAGAATAAAAGAGAAAAAAATTACCAGGAAGCGCGATAAATGCATCGGATTGTCTTGCCATTTCGGCTTTTCTTTCATGCATATCAGAAACTGGTTTCACTTCACCAACAGATTGGCCAGATATCTTCAAGAATTCAGAAATTTCTTATGTTTACATTACTTCCAAATTTCAATTCAAACAGAAAAAAAATAAAATAAAATTCAATTGTTCCATACCTCTAAAGGCATTAGAGCTGTTGGTATGACCCTAAACACATTAAATCTTTATATATAAGTATTCTAAATGAATATATATATATATATATATATAATAAAAAAAAAAGTTCAAAAACTTTGAGACAAGAACAAACCCAAGAACATTACATCCACCAGCATAAACAGTTTGAGCTATTAAACCCATAAGTCCCACACTTCCACCTCCATAAACCAAATTCAATCCTCTTTTCACCTGAAAAAAATCAAGCAAACAAATAAAACATTGAAATGAATTGAATGAAGATTAAAACAATGATTTCATAAGTAAAAGAAAAAGGAATTAAATAACCAGTTCATGGCCTAATTCAAGAGCAGCATCACTGAAGACAGTTCTGTTGCCTGTGTTGCTCCCACAAAACACACAAATTCTACTGAACTTACTTTTCTTCATTCTTTACAATCAAAAGAGAGATTCTCTTTATTTTGGATCAAACCCAAAATAGTACCACTGCCAACCTTTCTTTCTCTTCCTTTATATAGTTATGTACACATGAAACTCTCTTTGTTTATCATAGATTTTTACTTACCACCCCTTGAAATAAAGATAAATTTTATATAAATAGAAGTTGTTTTACTTTTACCTCAAGTTAAAACATTGGATGGAATGATAAGTAATTTAGATATTTGTTAGGGGGTGGAAAGTAAAGAAAATCTCTGTTTATTATTGGTGTTGGGTTTGAAGTCTCAATTGGAGCATGTGATATTCTTTCATTCAATCACTGATGCATTGTAATTATTGGATAACTTGTTGGCCATTTGATCAAGAATGAGTGGTCCTTGATTTAAGAGATGAGAGATCCATATGTATCAAAGTACCAATGTACTAAAACACATCCCAATTTACAAACAGGACTAATTACAAAGTTTCACTTCAGAAATAATCTTTGTTTTTTGGTAATAAATTATTGGAATATGTTAAACGTGCTTTGCTGTTAAAATCTATCATGAAAATTTAGTTTGATAAGATTAGTATCCTTTTTTTTTTTAATTAAGGAAAGGCAAGACTTGTTAAGTAATCTTAAAACCTAGTTTTTTTTTTTGTTTTTAATGGATAAACTAGTTAAAATGTATTAGGAAAAAGAATGTGATAATAAGTACAAAAGTTAGAGTAAGTACATATGGTACAAAAGAATTAAGTCACGCAAAACCACTAAAGATGGTTAAGTGACCCAATAATGACAAGAGAGAAAGGTCGGAAAGCATTATAGAACTCTCCAGAAATGACTACTGAAAAAGATCATCCATCCATGGTCACTTTGTCAATTTAAAGTGTTAAAGATTTTTTATCTAGTTTATGATTAAATGAGAATTTCCACTAGTATTAAAATAAGTGCATAATAGCCAAAGATAATTAGGTGAGAAAGTATAATAAAAAGGTCAGAAAATGATTATCAAAGAGAATCATTCATTTATGGTCACTTTGTCAATACGAAGTGTTAGAGATCTTTGATTAAGTTTACGATTAAATGAAAATTCCCGCTAATAATAGAAAAGGTGAATAACAACGAAAGATACTTAGATGACCTTACAATGATAAAAAAAAAAAAAGAAAACAGAAGTGGGGAGTATAATAGGGTTTTCAGGAAATGACTATTCAAGAGGACCATCCATTCATAGCCACTTTATTAATTTGGAGTATCAAATCTATTCGATCTGAAGTATCAAATCGTTAACTTTTAGAGGGGTAGCTAAGATTAAACTCGGATCGAAGGAATTGTAATTATATGTTTTTTTTTCTTTGTTTAAATGACATGTCTTTTTCTCAAGAGATGGTCAAAAAAAGCAATCAATTTACTGAATGTTTCACCTTAATTTTGCCAAATGGTTTAGGATTTGAATCATTCATCAAAAGTCCTTATTGCCAACAATTTATTTCTTATCATAATGAAGTGACTTTTTTTTATTCACATTTGATTTTTAAGATGCAAATCCAACTCATATTATTTGAGAACAAAATGCCAAAATTCATATTATTTGATCCATAATATATAATTATTTTACTATCTTCCTCAATCAACATAAAAAATTTTACCATGTTAGTATTTCATAATTTTTTCCAAAAAGATATTTTAAATAAAAAATAATATAATAACATGTTTTAAATTAGATGTTAAATGACCAAAATAAATTTATTTCTATTAGTTATCTTACCCAATATTAGATTATTAATTACTCAAACAAAATTCTTTCCCAAATGACATGATTAATTGTTTGGAAAACAGAGAATTGAAGTGCTTTCTCACTGACAAACAACAACAAGAACACATGGCACTCTGCTCCATTAAAACCAACCCATTCTAGTGCACCATGAACACTATAAAACTTAGTTGAATTCTCATAATGTCTTCCCACCAAGTGTCCATCACTACATCCCCCATTCATGGGGTCCTCCAATGTCTTTTGTTCTTTTCTAATCAGCATCTCTCCTTGGAATCTCAACTCTCCATTAAATTTTTTATTTTTTTTAATTTAAGTACTTGTCTTTATCTAACTGCTATATAAATTACAAGAAGTATCAGATATAGCATGAACTTTGTGGTGTGTCTCAATGGACATTGAATTCATCATGTCTTCTTCTTATCTCTATACTCTCATGGCCATGGCTTTAGGCTTCTTTGTTTTGTATCTCTATGTACCTTACTTAGCTGTGAGAAAAGTCCCTGGCCCTCTTGTCCTACCATTTGTAGGACACCTTCCCTTGCTTGCCAAGCATGGCCCTGCCTTTTTCTCTCTTCTTGCCTCCAAATATGGTCCCATTTTCAGGTGTGTTTTCATTGTTTCTGATCCCTGTTTTTCTTTTCTTTTAATTATTATAGATATTATAGAAACAAAGTACTAATGAGTGTTTTGTTTTCAGGTTTCACATGGGAAGACAACCACTAGTAGTAATTGCTGATCCTGAACTCTGTAAAGAAGTTGGAATTAAGAAGTTCAAGTGTATGACTAATAGAAGCTTGCCTTCTGCCATTTCTGGCTCTCCTATTCATCAAAAGGGTCTTTTCTCCTCAAGGTTCTTGTCATACTATATATATGTATATATAATCTCATATAACATTAGTTAATTTAGTAAATATGGATATGAATATATAAGTTTGGGTGTTAATTATTTGCAGAGATGCAAGATGGTCGGCAATGCGAAATGCTATTGTTTCACTATACCAACCTTCTCATCTTGCTAGCCTTATTCCTACAATGCAAACTTATATAGAGTCTTTGGCTTCTCATATTGCATCTAATTCTTCAACTGAAGACATTAACTTCTCAAGTTTGTCCCTTAAATTGGCCACTGATGTGATTGGGCAAGCCGCTTTCGGTGTCGATTTCGGTCTTTTAGACAAAGAAAATGGGAAGCAAATTGATGATCAAAATGAAGTCTCTGAGTTTATAAAAGAACATATTTATGCCACAACTTCTTTGAAGATGGACTTATCAGGATCATTCTCAATTATACTTGGCTTACTAATTCCTATGCTTCAAGCACCATGTAGGCGATTTCTTAAGATGATACCGGGAACTGCTGACCAGAAAATTCACCAAACCAACTTTAAACTTAATAAGAGAGTTGATGACATTGTTGTTAGGAGATCGAAGGAGAAAATGCGTGGCTCTAAGGATTTTTTATCGGCTATTTTGAATGCTAATGATAAAGATAAAGCTTCAAGACAACTCTTCACTCCTGATTATATTAGTGGTCTCACTTATGAGCATCTCCTTGCTGGTTCCACAACCACTTCATTCACAATATCATCAGTTCTTTATTTAGTATCAAAGCATCCCGAAGTCGAGAAGAAGTTGATCGATGAAATCGATCAATTTGGTCCAGATCATAACACTCCAAATGCCGATGATCTTCAGAATAAATTCCCCTACCTTGATCAGGCAAGTATATATGAACAACTTTTATTGCACACTTAATTAAAGTATCGGTAACTTGTTAAAGTATCATAGAATACGAAAATTAATCTACTAAAGAATTTTCATCTTGATATTGTTTAGGTGATCAAAGAATCGATGAGAATTCATACGACATCGCCATTAATTGCAAGATTAGCATCACAAAAAGTTGAAATTGGTGGTTATATTCTTCCAAAGGTATATCTGTAAATTGTAATTAGACATGAACAAGCATTTTTTAACAGCATTACAAGTTAAGTATTTTCTCATTGTAGAACACATGGGTGTGGATGGCACCAGGAGTCCTACACAAGGACCCGAAACACTTCCCTGAGCCTAATGTTTTCCGGCCGGAGAGGTTTGATCCGGCCAGTGAAGAAGAGAAGAATAGACATCCATATGCATTCTTTCCTTTTGGTATCGGTCCTCGGGTGTGCATTGGACAAAAATTCGCATTGCAAGAGATCAAACTCACCATTATTCATCTTTACAGTCAATATATCTTCAAACACTCGGCGAAAATGGAATCCCCTATCGAATTTGATTATGGAGTTGTTGTTAATTTTAAGAATGGTGTTAAACTTCATGCTATTAAGAGAACCAAAAACCAGTAGATGTTTCAATATTTAGTATTGTTGTTGTTGTTGTTAGTTGGAAATAAATTGTGTTTGGTAGTATTATTCTCAAGTGAAATATGATGTTTGAAAAGGTCTTATGTAATAATTTTGTTACATTATAAGATATTGTTGTCTTATAAAAAAAATGATCTCTTTTGTGTTTTTAACATTAAGTGATGAGTGTTGATCATTATTAATAATTCCAAAAATATTATTGTTGCATATAAATATCATAATTAATTTGACCATTATTTGTATTTTTTTGGTTGAGTATTTTAAAGAAAAAGTAAAAATAATGGTCAAATTAATTATTAGTAGCATATCTTTGCCTATCATGTCATAATCTGAAATGAAAAGCCTCCCTAATGCTGCTAAAAAAATGTGTACCGCTAATTTTGAAAGTGATTTTTTATTTTTTATTTACAATGTATATTTACTAAATAAAATTATGAGTTTCTATTTAAAAAAAAAAGTAAAAAGTTACATATTAGCATAAACAAAAAAAAATCATGGTCTTCTATATCTAATAATATGTATAACAAAAAACATTTTAACATAATTTAAAATATCAAAACTTGCTCTGAATGTAACAAGTAAAATTAAAAAAGTTACAAATGATTTCTCTATTTTTCAACGATTGCATGCAAAACACTTCATGTACATGATATGAGAATATTATATATATATGGGTGTGTGCATGAGTCAGAAATTGATCATTCAGCCCTCACACCCTCACTTGGTAATATAGAGTTTAGACAGCAAGCCTACACACACAATCAGAAACCCGTCACCATCACCATTGCATTCAGCGATACTCAAACTTGAAACTTTTTAAATGTCTCACGCTTGTTCTTTGTAATGGAGCCAATACCGCTAGATTATAAGCCCTTTGATTTATATGTTACCTTTTGAGATAGTTATTTTTAGTTATGTTAAAAATTAAATCATTTATTTCTAGTCTTTCATGATTTTTACCAATAAAGTATCATGTTGTTGTTAAAGTATCATGATACTTTATCGCCTTATTGCAACGTCCAAATTCACATGTGCATTTATCTTTCATTTTATTCAAACACATGAAATTAACACTATTATTTATTGTCTCACTGTTTTATTTTGTTCGTATGTTAGTGGTTAAAGAGGCAAATAGATTTTTAAGCATGGTGTTTAAGCTAATTGCTATAAAGAGATACACTTAGTAAATAAATATATCGACAAACTTCAAAACCAAAAATATGAATTAGAAAAAGTTTAGAAATGGAACATTGATCAAGAAACTAAAATTAAGTATAAGTGAAGAACAAAACTTTTTCTTTTCTTATATAAATAGTACATTTGAAGAGAATCATTCACTCATTATATATTTTTATCAATCTATAAACTAAACAGAAGCTCAATTGTCCACTCTTTGCAAAGAATTCTACAAGGAAATAATAGTCCACTAGACTGCAGAAAAACATAATCAGAAAAGCAAAGATGCTATCAAGAAGCTTTATAGAGAAGCCAATCAATTTGTATATATAGTTTTTGTACATTAACTGCATTGTCGATGCCTAAAGAAAATCTTCGTTAATCGTATCTTTGACGAAGATTTCGATTATGAGTTTGAATTATGCTTGCTTACACAAGCTAAAGAGAAAATTACAAAGAACAAGAAAAGAAAGGAAACACTAAATAGTCAAACAATCATGGAGATTGTGGAATGAATAAAATGAAAATTTAGTGACAAGCATAAGAATTCAACATGAAATCCAATCAAGCACTTGGTGCATGTTCTTTTCAACACAGTAATTAAAATGAAGAGTTTGTGGAATCAAACATCATGCTACAGATAGCTATAATTCAACATCCACCCTTAATGACAAAACACAAGGTCAAGAACAAAGTCATACTTGTCCCATTTTTCATTTGAGCTTTGTCTGGTTGAATTTTTAGGTGCCAATCCCATCATGGTTTCTCCACAATGACTTTAAATTTATTCCTTCAACCTCATCACCAAACATAGTCTATAAATAGGCCATTCAATGTGAGGACACTCTTCATACTTCTTCAATATGGAGATTATGAGTATTGTTTCATGCATTCTAATTCTAAAGGCCATTTTGTTACTAGTGTTCTTAGTTTATTTTTATGTTCCTTATTGGAAGGTGAGGAAGGTGCCAGGGCCTCCATGCACTCTCTTTGTAGGACACCTCCCTTTGCTTGATAAGTATGGCCCTGATATTCTTAGAGTCTATGCCAAAACATATGGCCCCATTTTCAGGTACTTTTTAGTTGTATGATCATTTGAAGAGTTTAAGACTTTCACTGATATTGTTTTTGTTGTTTTAATTGAGAAGGTTTCATATGGGAAGACAGCCATTAGTGATAGTTGCTGACCCTGAGCTTGTTAAAGAGGTTGGCATAAAGAAGTTCAAGTTTATGAAGAACAGAAATATTCGGTCTCCGACTTCAGGATCTCCTCTTCATGAACAAGGACTTTTTCTTACTAGGTGTGTCCATGATTGTTTTGAATTTATTTTGATTAAAGTGTCAAAAGATTTATCAAGAAGAGTTTTGTGTAGGGACTCGAGATGGTCGTTGATGAGGAACACTATAATCTCTCTTTATCAACCTGCACACTTGGCTAAGTTAATTCCTACAATGCAATCTTACATTGAGAATCTCACTCTCAATGCATCTAAATGCCGAGAAAAACAAGAAGACATTGTATTCTCTGATCTCTCGTTGAAAATGGCTATCGATATCATCGGTAAGACAACATTCGGTGTTGAATTTGGCCTCTGCGAAGAAGTTTCTAATGTTGATGATGGTGATGAATTGTCTGGTTTTCTCAAGCATTACATGAGGTCCTTTGAGTCACTCAAAATGGACCTCACTAGTTCCTTATCCACAGTTCTTGGATTATTAGTTCCTGTTCTTCAGAAACCTGCCAGAGAAATCCTTAAGAGAATTCCCGGCACTGCTGACCATAAAATGCTTCGAAGCAATGAGCAATTGTGTGAAAAGCTCGATGCTGTTATTACCAAAAGAGCAAGTGAAAGAACAAGAGAGTCTAAAGACTTCCTCTCAAGAATTCTGAATGCAAGTGAGTCAGGAGTTGCTAAAGATCTCTTCACTCATAACTACATCAGAGCTCTTGCATTCGAACATCTCCTCGCCGGAACAAAAACATCGGCTTTTACACTTACAATGGCAATATATTTAGTATCTAAACACCCGGAAGTCGAGAAAAAATTGCTTAATGAGATAGATAATTATGGTCCTCATGAACAGATACCTTCGGCAGAGGATCTCCAATGCAAGTTCCCTTATCTTGATCAAGTGTTGAAGGAAACAATGAGGTTCTACACAGTGTCTCCATTGGTTGCAAGAGAAACATCTCAAGAAGTCGAAATTGGAGGTTATGTTCTTCCCAAGGTACATACATAACAAGATTATATATTTGTTTTCGATCGAATATTAATTAACTACAATTTGTTTTATGTTGTAGGGGACTTGGGTGTGGCTTGCACTTGGAGTGTTGGCCAAAGATGCAAAGCAGTTTCCGAATCCTGATGAGTTTATTCCTGAGAGATTTGATCCAGAGTGTGAAGAAGATAAACAGAGGCATCCTTATGCTCACATTCCATTTGGAATTGGACCTAGAGCATGCATTGGATCAAAGTTTGCCATTCAGGAAATTAAGCTTTCTCTTATTCATCTTTACAGAAATTTTGTTTTTCGACACTCTACTGACATGGAGTCACCTCTGGAGTTTGATTATGGTCTGGTTCTTAGTTTCAAGAATCGCGTGAAATTTCGAGCTTTTAAAAGAGAAATCTAGCTTCATCATCATCATCATCAGTGCTATCTTCACTATGGTTAAATCTAGTTATCTTGGTGTATGTGCTGTAATATTTATAATGTGAATTGTAAGTTAAACTTGAATATCGATGTATAGTCGTCACAATCAACTTGCTCCAAGAAGAGAGAAATTTCGGCTAATCGTGTTGCAGCAATTAGGCTTGGACTATGGTTCTCCCTTTTTTTTTCAGCAAACAATGGAAGACCGAATGAGAATTAAAAACTAATGTATGAAAAAGAAGACGTCAAGAAAGACTCATTCAACTAATTAAGACGACAGAACAACAGACTCATTCATGAAGACAAGAAGGAAAAAAATAGCCTTTTTATTTTCCTTTTTCTGCAAAGAATTTTGCACCATAATACAACAAGAGATCCATTCTTTCCTGTATACCATGAATTCATGGCACCTGAAATACAATGAACTAATGAACAATGTTTTAAGTGTTAAAAACAATGTATACAAGATCAAGAAAATGAATCAGAAAAAGAAAAACTATCTTTTAATTTGTTTTATTTTTCAGCCTAGAGTTGATCAGTATACAAAAACTCAGTGTTGAAGGTTAGTATTGCAACAATCTCTACACTCTGCCATTAATGAAGACCTCAAGCAAAAGACTTATTCTTTGGTTTTGGAAGAGTAAGACTGATTGTTGGAGGAGCCGGAAATGCCATATAAACAAGCCTCGGAGATAGCCTTAGAGCAGGACTAGGACGAGGCGAAGGTATCGGTCCTTTAGATGGGGATGGAGGAATTCTTGGTGAGAGTTTAACTTGTTCGAGTGCTCGTGATTGGAGATCGGCCGGGTAGTCTCTTACACAGCCAATGCGCGGTCCAGCTCCAGTAGACCACTTGCAAGACAGATGTTTACTCAGCTCTATTTCCTTGTGAATATCAAATTCAACCTTGTTTGGCTCTTTCAAATTATTATCGTCCGCCGTGTTTATATCTAGTTCTGTTTCATTGTTTGTGGCAGAGAATTGTGTAAGCTCTGCAGCCTCAGATGCATCAGCCATATGATCAATGTCAAGTTCTTTAAACGAGAGGTTCTCATCACCAAGAGATGGGTGCTTGAATGACAAGTATTCGTCACTAAGACAAGGTTTCTTGGATGTTGGATATTCATCGTCATCAATTGAACACCTCTGAAACATAACCAATTCATGTTAGTTTGAAGAAACCGAAAAAAAGATTCACATTTTTCTATTAATTAATTGTGACACATTACCTTAACATTGGTGAGGTCAACACTGTTTTCCTGCAGAAAGTTGAGGAATTCTTTAAAGTTCTCTTCAGTTGGAAGGTAATGACCACTGTATGGCCATACAGCCTGAGGAAACAAACAAACCGAAGATCACATAAGGTTTGAATTTACAAAATTGACATATATTATAGACAATCGAAAGAAAAGGTTACTTTTGTTTTTGTTAATTGTCGTTGTTGTTGTGTACCTTAAGAATTCCATCTTCGACAACCAATCTCCCTGCAGCTATTGTTGCCCCACCTGCTAGGAAACTCGAATGTTGAAATTCTCCCTTTATCTTCTGTTCATGCATTAAAAAAATTCAGTATAAGAACAAATTACTAAAGTACAAGAACAGAAATACAAAATTATTTTGTCAGAAAAAAGTCTTAATTGTCTCCCTAAACAATGACATGCTTTACCTGTCCTACATAGAGTGCTCGGGATGTGCTGAGAACAAATATCCACTTTGAACCTTTGTTGGTGTTCACGAGCATTTTGCTTTGTTTATATACGAGTTTTTGATTGTTTACAATGACTTCATAAGCCTCCCGTTCATTCTGCAGTTCAAAGAATTGATTGAAAATTTTGTAATGTGAACAAGATGATTGAATACTGATGATATATGAGTTAAGAGATTGCGTGGTGTTTATAAATCATACCGGTCCAAGATATTTGATGCATTGTTGTTGAAGCTTTGTCCTCGGACATTTCTCAAGATTCACATCTTTTCCATCTCCAACATCCAACCTTCATTAGCATCCAACAATAAATAATAAGGACATCAAGTTTATTGATAAAATTAGAAAGGGTAAAGGAACAACTGATGTTGTTTAGATCACTCACCAGTAAAAAAATGGTTCTGTGCTCTCACTGGAAAACCAGACATCATAGTAGAAATGAAGATTGTGCCCGTATCTATGCCGTGGATCAATCTGTACAGCAAGATAAAAAACAAAATTATATTAGGCAACTTAAGCGAAAAAAAATGCCATTTAACGAAAGCAATCAATTATGTCATTGAAAACACTTACAGCTTCAAGCCAGTGCCGAAGAGCTAGCTTTTGAGCCTTATCGTTTTTGGACAAACCTTTACCAACCTGAGAACATGGAAATTAATTATAAGTTCAAGTATGCAATTAAAAACTGTAATTATGAAGATATAAAAGAAATGCTGGATCTACCTTAGCTGCTCTTGTGCGAGCTCGTGCCCAGCGTGAGATTGCTGTCTCTTGTTTCTCAACATTGAAAAATGAAATTGAACTATGCTTCAAAGATGCAAAGTCTAATGCTTTCCACCTGTGATCAAACAAAGAAACAAAATTCAGAAAAATTGCTAATAATAAATTTGATCGGCATAACTTAACAAACAAAGGATGCAAAAACGTACCAAAGTTCTTCAACAACAACTGCACAATCTGCCAAATTTCTTCGAGTGCGGTAACTCTTGTACACTTTCTGCAGCATAACAGCTGCTGCATCAAGTTCACTTGTTGGCCTCGGAGAAAATAATTTCTGCTTTGAAACTTTATCGATTTCCCATTCTTCTAAATTCAATGAGTCTTGAAGAACCTCCTGGCTTAAGCAACTATGAACAATCTTCATGCACGTATCGGGTTTCTTGAAACTCAGGGATGAAGTTAATGTCATCTTGGAATTCTTTTGGAAGCTACCTTGTTTTACTAGAATAGTTTCAATCTCTGAAATGAAACCCATGACAACAATGACACTGATATGCCCATAAAATGTATAGCCTACAAGAAAAGAATTCATATCAACGTGTGTTAGATCGAAAGAATTCTTCAGAGATGCAATCATAATGTTACAAACCAAATGGAACACAAACAGCATTGAAACACGAAATGGATAATAATATAGCAACATGGAAAATG
The DNA here is from genome assembly GCA_020875875.1 of Dioscorea alata. NCBI lineage: Eukaryota > Viridiplantae > Streptophyta > Magnoliopsida > Dioscoreales > Dioscoreaceae > Dioscorea > Dioscorea alata. The sequence continues at coordinate 2,030,300 of CM037027.1, read as the reverse complement.
TTTATGATCTCTTTTTTATCCTGAAAAGATGCATTGGAGTCTGAAAGGATGTATTGAAGTCTCAATGCTTACAGTAATGATAACTATGCATTGACAAAGGGGAACAACTTTCAAAGATAAGGATTGACCAAAGTTAAAGCAAATTCTAAGAAAATTTTTTTATTCCATGAATTGAAGCATATGAAGGAAATAGCAGGCAATCAAAACCAATCAAAAACATGAAAAACTTGCATTACAAACTTATAACATTGCTGAAAAACATACCAAATAACCAAAAGCATAAAACACAACAGAAAACTATGCAATTTTAGACAAAGTCAAGATGGCATTTTGCATGAAGATGAAGCATGTCTATCATTATTCCCAGCAATATGAATCACACATAACCCTGAAATTACCACAGATAAAGATCAAAACCACACTATACACCGTCAGTCCAAAGGTAAAAAACTCATGACATTAAATCAAAACCAAGGATTAAACCACACTATAAACCATCAGTTCAAGGATAAAAGCTCAAAAAACAAACCCAACCAAAGGATCAAACCACACTATAAACCATTAATCCCTGATAAAAGCTCAAAACAATAAACCCAAGATGGCATTTTGAAAGAAGATGAAGCATATATATCATGTTTCTAATCAGGAAAAAAGATACACAATCTCAAATCAAAACAAGAGAATAGAAGTTCAGAAAAGAAAATACCTGATAGAAAGTTAGAATGACAGGAAGAAGAGAAGCTCAGAGCAAAAGAGAGCAAGAACACAAAAGCTGAAAAGAAGAGGGATGGTGCCACATAGTAGCTGACCATTTATATATATATATATACACACTCCAAAAACTAATAAGAAAAAAGGTGATATCTTTTCAAAAGCCAAGAAGAAACAAACAAAATCCTTATTCACATTCAAACATGTAACATTTATATATATAAAAATAAGAAAAAAGATAGAACCTTTGGGAGTGAGAATTAAAAAAAAATCCAATTTTTTTTCTTTGTGGCTGCATGGAAAAAGAAATCAGAAATGTGGACTTTTGATGATTTGAAAAGTTCAATTTCAAGATGTTTGATCAAGAATTTAGAAATTTTTTTATTTTTTTTATTTGGCATGAATTTGGGTTGGTCAAGATTGAAAGCTTGGGGAAGAATAGTACAATTTTTTAAAAATTTTTTATTTTAATGTTTTTTCATTGAAGTTGGTCTCTTGATCAGTCAACAAAGTCTTGTGATCTAGATGCATGGTTAGTTTGGGTGTCTGTTCTAGTGGTCTCTTTGTTTCTTGGAAAATGACCATTATACCCTTATTATATATTTTTTTAATTAAACAAAATATAATTTCCTTACATGGAAAATGGATAATTGCTAATTTAAGGTTCTCCATAAATTATTTTTTTTAACTTCAATGAAAAGTCCAAAAAAGTACTTTTTAAGAAATTTGAAAGAGAAAATAAAAATAAAAAATAAAAAAATAAATATGCCTTTTTTGTATAGAATTTTAAGTAGGCTTTATGCAAACAAAAAAAAAATTATGGTGTACATAAACAATTTTTTTTTTTTTTTTGGTTTTTTTGCTTGTATTTCTTTCAAAATTTTGTCAATTACATGTATACCCCTCAATAAAACCAAATATTATTTATAAATTATATAGCATAACTTTTTTTTTATGGGTGTGCATATATGCTCTTTGCCTAACATACATCATTAAAATACATTATAAATTATATGAATATTGATTTTTAAGTAAAAAAAAATAGAAGTTTATTTTAAATTCCTAAATGAACCATGATGGTGTTAATTTTTATTTAGATATAATGAATAAAATAAACATAATTTTTTTATATATATGCAAAAATATATATATATATTAGCTTAATGAATATTATAAAATTTTAAGATTATTTTTTAGTCATTTAATATTTAATAGTATATTTTAATAGTCTATGATTTTTTTATTCATATAATAATATTTTACATATATTTCAAATCTAAGATCAGCTAATAATTAGGAACAACAAAGGACTCAAAACATGTACTCTGTACTCCACCATGAGAGTTCATTGAACATGGTAAATTATATAATTTGGAGATGCTAAGAATATTCTTAATTAAATAAATTATTTTGGTTCCTAATGATTATATATATTAGTAACCAACGAATATTAGCTGTATGAATAGTAAAACTAATGATACATTAATAATAAAATTTTCCCTTTGTTAATCTAATCACAGGCAAAATTAGATTTCAAAGATTTGCAAATCATAGCCATAAACTTTGTCCATGCATGCATCCTTCTTGCATTTGTGTTCCAAATTATCACCACAAATTTTTTAATAATAATTATTATTTTCTTCACTAAAAACTTAATAAATTTTGTTATATATATTATTCCTCAATAAAATTAAATATTATATATATCCTTAAAAATTGTTTTTTTATATATATATATATATATATATATATGCACTCCACATATATCATTAAAAAATATTTTTAAAATTAACAAAAAAGAATCTATGCACATATACTCTTAGAAAATTCTACTGATCATTAAGTTGATATTTTTGTGTATATACATTTGGAAATTTGAAGCGCATTTTCATCTGAAAAATTAACACTATTAGAGTATTTTGGGGATTTAAATAAATTTTTATTTTTATTTTTTAAAAAAGTATATATTCATATAATTTATAAGATATTTTAATGTTGTATGTGAAGAAGTAGAGAGGTATATATAATAAAAAATCGAACTTTAAGGGTATACATGATATTTGGCTTTAAGTATACAAGTAATTAATTGAATTTTCAGGAATATAAAAAAACTAATAATAAGTGAAAAAAAATGAAGAAAAAAATGTTGTTCAAGAAATGTGCATGAGGAGGGTAAAATGGTCATTTTATGGGGATAAAGTAAGGGTATTTTGGTAATATGGTCACAAACTTCATGACATATAGGCTGAGATAAGGTCCTTATCCTTACTCCAATAAGATGAGCCAAATGTCAAGATCCATGAGGTTATACAGTGTCAATGATGAGTTAATCACACTCATCATCATACTTTGGCAACCTTAATCTTTGATTAACAATGGAGTTAATTTATCTTAAACTTCAATGGCTAACCAATCAAAATCCACCACATTATCAATTAATTAAAGAGATTAAGTTGTTGAAGTAATGGTGAGTCTTTGATCAAAATTTTCTAATTATTTTAATGATATAATTACGGAAATGTTTCGATTTTAAAAGAAAAGACGAAAAATTGACATATTTTACCTATAAAAACATCTAATGGCTTGAGATTAAAGAAAGTGATGCATTAGTATGAAAGCTACTCATTGATAGAAACCTAAAAAAAAAAGTATGTATTAAAGTGACATGTTTATCTTATGCATATATTACCATCTTGGTAATTAGGAATTGGATAAGACTTGATGGTGTTTAATTAATTAAGAAGGTATTTATCAAAAGGACTTTTAATCAAGTATCATGCTTGGTTTGTCATTTAAGAATAAAAATATAAAAATAAAAATAAAAATACATAAATAAATAAGAGAGATAAAAAAGTTGTCTCCTAGAAAGAGGGAAGAATTGAGATGTTAGCATTGCATGGATTATGATAGATTGAGGCAAGGTAGTGATAGGTAGCCAAAGTTGGAAACAAGAGATTTAAAGGTGGAATTATATGGATTATATATATAAACATTAACATCAAGGTAATTTGTAATTAATTAATTAATTTTTGTGTTTTAACCACTAGTTTTTTAAGAACTACAGACTCTAAATCATTCAAGATAAGGTATTGAAAACCCTATAATACAGAGTGTATTTTTATCAATAGATTTTTTTTTTCATACATAAAGATTCAAATTTGAAATCGCTGGCTTAAACAACTCAAGTCTCACAAGTATTAAATCAATTTAGATGAGATACAAAAAATTTTTATGGGTAAACTTCTACCGACCAATGATTATTTTTTGGCATACACAAAAATTTGAATTTAAAGTCACATGCTGAAACAACTTAAACCTCGGTTATTTGGACTAATTTCTATTGATAAATTATTATTTTACTTGCTTTTGGTTCATAAATTTCTTTTATCAATTTTTAAACTCATTTAATTTTTTGAATTTTAAAAACAAAAATTATCCTTCATCCTTTATGTTAGAATAAAAAAAAAATGTAAATAAGAAATTGAAACCACAACTCAAGTAGTAACTATGAATACTTATTAAATTACCAAATAATAATAATAATAATAATACAATTTTAAACACAAATAGAACTTTCTTATTGCTCTATTTTACACTCTAGAGTGTAGAGAGAAAGAGAAGGAAAGTACATGTTGGAGTTGGATTGACCACAATAGAGATCCTTGGAAGCCAAGAAAACACACACATTAAAAAAAACCTTCAAATATTAAATATTTAAAAATAATAAAAATAATAAATGAAAGACTCTTTATTTGAAAGCTCTATTTTGAACAAAAGGTTGTTATCAACCTTTCTTTTTTCTGAAGGCTTTTTTGACTTCTTTGAAGTCAGACATCGTGTGATGATTTGCATTTATACCCCTGGAAAGCTGATAATTATATATATATGGACACAAACAAATAAAATTTAACATTAAATAAAATATATTTCCACTACTAGACTATGTGGTATATATATAAACCAGAAGGGCAGTCACAAAAGAGTATTAAAGGATAGATAAGTACAATGATGTATTAGTTACGGTGAATTATTAACTCGGCCAAATATTATATAGAACGATTAGAGTCTTACCACATGCACATCCAGATGATTTTTTCAAAAATCAAACGGGGCTAATAAATTCCAGTGTCATGCAATTCTAGAGACGAGAGAAACAAATTACTACAAACAGAAGACCTATAGTAAATAAACAATTGTATTACAATGTTCTACGTATTTGTGCAATACTTGTCTAAAGATTTAACCTTGGATCTGTCTATTTATTATTTTAACAATAATTCACTACACTAAATGATGGTTGTTAAATATATGTATCTTTTGTGAAAGTGGGCTAATTTTCGAATGAAGTTGTGGGCTATTCACTCTTGGAAAAAAAAAACTAAACTTAAACTAATTTTCGTCAAATATTTTAATTAAATGTTAATCTTAAATCAAAAAGGTGAATTAAAACTAAACTTTTTTAAAATATACCTAAAAAAACCGTCAATATTGTATATGTACTCATGGTCATGTAATCATTAATTTTTCAATATATATATATATATATATATATATATATATATATATATAAGTCTACGAAGTGGGCTTGATTGACTCGTACCCAATATCAATTTCAAACCATATGAAATTCAAACCTTGCTAAGTAGTGAATTATGGACCCAAATAAGTCAAATTGGGCCCAAAATCTTGATTATATTTATTGACAGACAAGTGTGCATTTATTATGGTAAGAAAATGGATGTGAAACATAAATAAATTTTATAAAAAAAATTAAAAATGACAATAAAATGTTAGAATTGAAGACATCAAACCATAGGTTAATAGTTTATTGAAAAATAAATAAATAAATTAGAAAATTAGTTTATATATAATATATATATAGTGTTAGTTTTATCGGATCTTTGATTCGGATTCGGGTATCAACTCTATCCGCATGCAATTAAGCATCCGCTAACGAGAGCATATCCCGAGGCTTCATCAGTGATGAATGAAACCCTAAACCGAAAACATCGTTTGATGAAAACGGATCGAACGCGAGGGTTTTGAGCATTTGGGGAGATGTCGAGCAAAACCCTAGTTCGCGCTGGAGCTTCTTTCTTCTCACGTCTCCTTCAAACCAATCCTCTTCAAGGCTTGAACCCTAGAATCCATTGCGATTCTTCTGTTCGATCTGCTCTTTTGAAATCTCTAGTTCAGGCCCCTTCTCTCGGTGGCGGAGTTGGAGATCTCGAGAGCATAAAGAGAGTGGCTTCACCTGAGGGGCTTTCCTTCCCTTGTGGCCTTCCTTCTCTTCGCTTCTTTATCGAAGATGGTAAGAGATGAACTCTCATATTGCTGTTGATTAGTCTATAAAGTTTCGTTTTTTTTTTTCTGTTCTGTTTTAGAGGGAATGTAAGCTACTTGTTCTCTGATATCCATATTTTCCGATGAATGTGTGATTTTCTTCTGGTTTTCGTGTTGTTATTGCTTTTAACCGTTGATGTTGAGCTGTTTTGCTCATCACATTACGACGAGAACGCATAATGCAATGAAAAGGTGGTATGCCAAGTCACAGTAGTGTGATTAATCTAGTTAGAAGTACATTCTTTGCCTTGATTCAGTAGCATCTTTGAATTTTTACCTATCCAAAAGCAGTGTGCTAAGTCTCGACTTGTGCTTCATTGAATTAGACTTACTCTTTGCTTTGATTCGGAAATATCTTTGAATTTTTACCTTGATAGCTTCATGGTCAGATGTTCAGATTTTTAAGCCTCTATTGTCACCATATGGCTGTAGTATTTGAAGTGTAGATGTTAACCCCCATTGTCTATTACTTGATAACATATATTATGATTTTGTTACCTATATTAAACAATATTGACAACAAACTTTTTATACTTGGGCTGTATTGTGAATGATAATCTGCCGGTATGTTCAGTTACATAAGTTTTGCAGTTCAGAGGATGGAATGCATAAATCTCTGTCATATGTTGTCTATTGGTGAAGTGAAGGTAGCTGATTCTGGAATTGGTATAGGTCTTTTATAATGAAAATTGAGACATTGTCAAGCCTTTTTAATCTTGTAGGCCACATGTGGAAGTTATGTGCTAGTGTTAAGCAGTTTGATGGCAGGTTATGGATATTTGCAATCCCGTTTGGCATCAGTTACATCATTCATGGTCTTTAGGAAAATTTTCTTTATCTTGACGACAATTTCCTTTATGTCTTGTTCTTTTTTCTTATCATCCAGCAGTCTTATTTTTAATTTCACTTGAATGGATGAAATACCACTTGCTAGTTTGTGTTGCTCTTTCACTTAAGTGTCCCCCCCTAAGCCTGGATGGGAAAATGTCAGAATAGTGGATATAAATGTCGGTGGCTAATTATAAAGTTCAAAGGATGAAATGAAAATTTGAATGAAAGTAAAAGATGCAAATTCTAGGCTAATGTGTAGAGAGCAACTCAAATGTGTTTATTCTGTTGTACAATTTCCTTATTTTGGAATAATTATGAACAAAACTTTATCTTGTTATACAAGTTCTCGTTTTGATCGTCTTCATCAAATTATCAATGGTCCATGAAGGTGTTAATTTTTTGTTTTATGAATAGTCTGATGTAAATTTTAGGTTAATGTGTAGAGTGTAACTCAAATGTGTTTATTCTATTGTACAATTTCCTTATTTTGGAATAATTATGAACAAAGGTTTATCTTGTTATACGAGTTCTCATTTTGATTGTCTTCATCAAATTATCGATGATCCATGAAGGTGTTAATTTTTGGTTATATGAATAGTCCGATGTAAATTTTAGGCTAATGTGTAGAGAATAACTCGAATGTGTTTATTCTGTTGTACAATTTTTTATTTCGGAATAATTATGAATAAAACTTTATCTTGTTATACAAGTTCTCATTTTGATTGTCTTCATTCAAATTATCAATGGTCCTTTTTTGTGTTATGAATACTCTTATTTCTTCTCTATTTATTATTATCTATTTACAGGAGATAGCTTTACAAATGAGCCAATTTGCCTACTTCCTAAAAGAACATACCAGCCTAGTCACATCAGGCGGAAGAGGACTCATGGTTATCTAGCACGGTCTCATTCTTACTGAGAAAATTTTCAATCTCATCATCATTCTCTTGTCATATCATTTATTTTGCCTATTTAGTTGCAGCAAGATCAATTTATTTTGTTTCACTGTTTCCTACTGTTTGTCTGATATTTTGTGGTTTAAGGTACAGAAAGGCACATGCTTTGAAATAATACTTGTCACATATCTGATTCCTGCTTGTTTAGCAGATAATATAAAACTAAATAGTTACATTGATATTCTTTGGTATGACCCATGATGGGAAAGTATCATAGTTTATCCCAGTGAATGTCATTTTCAAAAAAACCCTCTCCATATTAGTAAGTATCATAGTCCATCCTTGTGAATGTCATTTTCCAAAGTACCCTCCATGATATTCTCAAAACTTTGCATGCCACATTGTTTATAGATACATTTTTCATTGTTCAAACTCGCCTACTTTTCCGAATTCCAATCCATGTTCCTGAAATTATGCTTTGTGTCTCACAGCAAGGCCACAAAGGGTGGCCGGAAGGTGATCGCGAGGAGAATCGCCAAAGGCAGAGCAAGAATTGCCGTATGACACCATCTCGAATTCCTCCGGCTACGCTACCATTAGACGATTTAAACACATAAAACCGAAGCATTCGGACACCCAAAAGTCTTGCCATCTCAATGTTTTTGTGTTTTGAACTTATAAATCAGCTCGATGTTTCTTTGTCCTCCTTGGTGATCATCATTTTGTGTTTTTCAAATTATGAGATATTCAAATCAAGTTTCCTTCAATGGAATAATACTTCAGGGAAGTTCATGCTAATTATTCCTCATAGTCAACTGTCAAAAGTTCAATTATTTTATTTATTTATTCTGAATAAAAGGATTTAAGCTTCACTAGTTATTTCCACATGTTAGTTTGTGGGACTGACTAGTGAGTCAATTAGGTCCATCAAATCTATATTTCATTGTCTTCTAGTTTTTTAAAACAGTGGTCACTCACTAGCTTCAAGGAAAAAAAAAATCAAAACACAGTGATTTCATGGGCCATGCTCAATTCATTTCATGATTAAGATCTTCTTCTTATTATAAAAATATTAATAAATAAATCTAATAGAATAAACTATAAGCATCAAAAACATAATAATTAATTAATATATTTATTTATATATACAATTTTTCCTTCAAATCAAATAAAACAGTGTATCTTATCTCCCAAATATCCCACCGAGAAAGAAGTTTCTAGAAACGACAAACACTCTCACTATAGAACATTCCAAGAAACACCCTCTTCCCAAAATATCCACCGAGGTGCCACCGCACCGCTCCAAAACTTTCCAGAATGTTCCTTTTTTCCTTCCATAAATGCCCCTCTTTCTCTTCTTCTTGCTATTCTCTTTTCAGACATCGCCAAACCCTCTCTGAACTCTCTCACTCACGCTCTCCCACTGATCCCTAAACCCTAAATCCTCGATCTCGATGCAATTGGTTTTCGGAGAAATCGATTGAGATCTCCAACCCTACTGTGAATTCCAGCTGAATTCTTGGTCTTTGGCGATGGAGAATGCGCCGGTGATGGTGAAGGATGAGGAGGAGGAGGAGGAGGAGGAGGAGGAGGAAGTGGTGGTAGGTGTTCCTCGGCCGATGCATGGCTTGCATGATGCCAGCCCGCCACCGTTCTTGACGAAAACTTTTGAGATGGTGGAGGATCCGGAGACGGATGCTGTGGTGTCGTGGAGCCGAGCGAGGAATAGCTTCATCGTCTGGGATTCGCACAAGTTCGCCACTACGTTGTTGCCGAGGTACTTCAAGCACAACAACTTCTCCAGCTTCATTCGCCAGCTCAATACTTATGTAAGCGTTCTTTACCCCTCTGCTTTGATTTTTTTTTTTTTTCTTTGTTGTTTGATTTGAAACTAGGGTTCTGCTTGCATTTTTGATCCAATATTGTTGTTTGGAATTGGGAATTAGTTGTGGTTTTGTAGCTGCATGGCTTGAATTATATGCTCGCAAGATGAATTGGAGGTGATTATTGATATTTTTTCGATATGTGTTTTGTTTGAATTGAGAATTGGACGTGTGTGATTCTAGATGCATTGTTTGAAGGTTGCTTTATGGGTATAAAGTGCTTGGTAATATACTTTTGTGTTTTTTTTTTTTTTTTTTTTTATCGAATAAGTGTTTCTTTTGAATTGAGAAATTGGTGTTGTTTTACTTGCATTGCTTGAGCATTAGGTTTATTGATATACTTTTCTTCTGTGATACAATATGTGTTTCTTTTGGATTGAGTAATTCTAGTTGCATTGTTTGAAGTATATGAAGTGCTTATTGATATGCTTTGCTTTTGTGATTCAATGTTTGTTTCTGTTATATGGATGAACTAGAGATTCTGGATTTTCTCCTTCTGATTCTTCTTCTATGTTGTCCTGGCTTCATTTGATGTTTGATTTCAGCCAAACAATTTTCTAGAATCAGTCATTGGATGTTTTTTGTATGATTAGCGTTCAAGGTTGATTTTTTGCTTTTATTTTTTTGTTGCCCTACATCTTCAAACATTTCTTTTGATTATATATAAGTTATTGTCTTTATATTATATTCAATCTGTTCCACCTGCTCATGGTGATTAGTTTATATGCCAAGACTTGCTCTAATCTACTAAAACATATGGTACAAATGGTATTACAGGGATTCCGAAAGGTTGATCCTGACCGATGGGAGTTTGCGAATGAGGAATTCTTGGGAGGACAAAAGCATCTACTGAAGAACATAAAGCGACGACGCAATGCCAGTCAGAACTCACAGCAGCAGCAGGGGTCAGGTCCTTGTGTTGAACTAGGCCAGTTTGGGCTTGAGACAGAGGTGGATAGACTGCGAAGAGACCGAAACATGCTGATGCTTGAAGTCTTGAAGCTCAGACAACAGCAAAACAATTCAAGAACACAACTCATGGCGATGGAAGAGCGACTGCAAAGCACAGAAAGGAAGCAAAAGCAAACAATGACATTCTTAGCAAGATCGCTTAGCAACCCAAGGTTCATTCAACAATTAGTAATCCGTAGTGAGCAGAGAAGGCAATTAACAAGTCCGGGGAAGAAACGGCGACTGCCTGCAGGAGAAATGGTGGCAGAGACAGAGACAGAGATTGAGACATTGCTTTCGACTATGGATCATCATCGAGTGAGTAGCATCTCAAGTAGTGATCAGAAGAATAACATTGGAATGGAATATGGCAATCAGAACCTCAGTTCGGTGAGTGATGCAATTTGGGAGGAGTTACTGAATGACCGGATGTTAATGGGGGATGAAGGACAAGGAGATCATTCAGAGATCGAAGTTGAAGTGGACGAGCTGGCTGTGAAACCCTCAGACTGGGGTGAGGATGTGCAGGACTTGGTTGAACAAATGGAATATCTGGATGCAAAACCTTAGGTGCATGCTTATTACAAACTACAGTACCACTGCTGCTGCTATTGACTAATTGCATTGTTTGTGTTTCAGATTGGAAGGAGCTTGATGTTGTTCACGTTTTACATTCATGCTTTTGAATCTAGATGACATCTTTGTGATCATTTGGGTGTTGTTGATTTTGTAGGGTGATGAGGATTAGAAAGCAGCAGCTGTATGAGCGCATGAAGACATAGCAAGTAGAAGCAGACATCTTCAATCTATTTGCAGATATATATATATATATATATATGTTGAGAGTTTATTGTAATTACTTGTATAGGTTATGGACCTCTGGTTCAGAGTTATATATATATATATATTAACTCTTTTAGGCCAGTGTTTAGCACAGTTACAATATGTGATATGCAACCGGCTACGCTGGATGCATCTTTCAGTTGATTTGCATTTTGTTCTTTTTTTAATGTATTGAATCAAAAGCAACAGTGATTGGTTATGAAAAGGTTGTTTTGCTTGCTGCCTTTTCAAAATGGCAAAATTGCTTGGTGCTCTTTATCTTACAGAAATAACTCAAGAAGTTTTTTATTATTTAAAGAAAAAGACACTTTATTCATTGTTTTTGAAAATTTTATATATAAAAAGAATCGTTTTCTCTACCTTAAACTCAACCATGCATCTAATACTTAACCATATGTAATCTAAAACAAATAAAAAATTTGAAAGTACCTGCATATATTATTATAATTTAAATTGAAACATAGAAAAAAAAACCCTGAAAATTGAGAGAATGCCAAGAAATTTCTTATTTCTAAACGGGCGACAAGTCAAAAACCCTTGAAAAAAACACAGGTGTTATACATCCATGCATGCAACATACCTTCTTTCTATATACAACCTTCAACAAAGAAAAGCATTCTTCAAAAGTGCCTATGCTGGTGAGCGCCCACAGAAATTCAAGAAAAAAAGAAAAGAAAAGAAGATGGTGATATTACAACATACAACAAAATTTTCAATAGCATCATCTTCTGGCAATCTTGGTCCTGATCCCCATTGATGAGGATGATGAGGAAGACATCCCTGACTTATCAAACTCCTCTTTGTCTTCAGAGAATGCCTTTTTAAGTATGTCTTGCAGCTCAACATACCTTCTCTTCCTCTCTTCGGTCGTGTCATGGCTAATGTACAATTCGGAGACTTCGTCATCCATGATTTTGTTGAGAACTTCCGAGCATCGTGGGAAAAACCGCTTGCCAAGCTCCACTGTAAACATTATTTCAAGTTTGAAACTTTGGACGGAGAAGAGGATTAATAGACAACAAAACAGGACAAGGATGAGTACCTGTTTTGGAGAGCGCTTTCATCCGAGCAAGATGTTCTTCCTTGATCTCGAAAGGTGTATCATTTAAGTCCACTGCAGTCCTCTGGTTTCCGACACGAATGTCTGCAGAGGAACCTAAGGTGAACTCCAAGGTGCCATCTACTTGAGCAATTTCCATGGCGACCTTCGCTTCCCTGGGGAACAACATCCTCGCTAAGGCCACTGTGTTACAAAGCAACCAAGTTAGATATCTTTAACTAAAAGCATTCCTCAACATCAACAAACGAACAACTAAAAAACCAGCTTTTGTATCTATAGCATATTAACATGGGTTGCTAATTTGCATGGAATAGATTTGAAAGATTGTAAGGATCATAGTGCATGGATATTTGAGCAAGTAAAAATGGAACAATGCTGAATAAAAATTTTAGATCGCAAAGGTAGTTTGGTAATTCACCCCGGTTTTCAAGGTATAATAATTTTATTCGCAGATCGTCACTGGCCATTGCAAGAGAAACTGAAGCTTCTCCTAATAGTGGCTCTCTTCTTTCTGCTAGCTCTAAAATCTCAACACATAACCGGCCTTTGTGAGAAGCCTTTCCTTTTTCGGTCACCCTTGTATAATCCATAAACCTTGTAAGTCTTTGGGAGATTTGAAGTGCTGTCCTTCCATCAAATGTAAGATCAGACGGTTGAGCTCCTTTCGTTAAAAGAGAAACAATGATCTGAGGTTCTTTCCGCATTGCCGCGATGTGAAGCACGGTGTAACCCCTAATATCCCTGTGGTTAATGTTAGCCAGCCCAATTTCCAGCAGCTCTTTTGTTATCTTGAAATCACAATGTGCAACGGCATAATGTAGTGCATAAGCATCATCCAACGTAGTGTGACCCTCCTTCAAAAGCATTTGTACTAATTCTATATCGTCAGAATCAAGAGCTCTATGTATTCTCTTGACATGTTTATTGGGATAATCCAAGCTTTCAGGTTTAAGCAACCCAAGACTAATCCGTGAATCGGTAATTTGCTTGACAAGCTCTACAGGCAATGCCTTCTCCAGGGTCACAACATCGAGATCTGACTTGACTATGATCTCAATGCACTTTGCCAGCAATTTGTCGCAAAGCTTATCACACGAATTCACAGCCGAAAGAACCACAAGCATGTCATCGGCCGCAACCTTGTCAAGAACATCAAATAGATGCCTCTACAACACAAAAGAATACAGAAATATACCATAAGATGGAATGTGCTAACAAAAAGAGAAAGAGAAAACAACAGTTTCGTGATACTATAAAAAGGACAACTACCTTATCATCAAAAGACAGATAATGCTAAATAACCCTATCAATCCTTTTACTCAAAAACAAAAGGCTATTCAAAAGGAGGTCACACTTAAACATCATTACTAAACTATTTGACATGCAATTATATCAAAAAAAATCCTAAAATGAAACAATTCATTTTGACTTATAAATGGTCTAATACAATTACAATGAAGGAGAAAAAATTACACTCACTTAAGCCAACCAGCAAAACTGAGAACTGAAATATTAGCTCAGAGCTTCAGGCCCCCACATAAAGTTTGTGAAAGTTGCTTACTTTTGTACTCCAGCATAGTAAATAGTAACAGAGGAAAACTCAACAGAAGTCAATGGAATGCTACATACATGAATCAAAAGCCAGTGCTAAGACAAGATACTCCTAAAAAAGGAGAACAATATCTGAAACACTTAAAAAAAAAACTACTCTTCCCATAGATAACTTGCTCTGCTTTTCTCATCAACAATGAAAGAAGTAAGCTAAAATAAATCTCACAAGGGCGTACACAAGTTTTGCAAAAATTAGAATCACAAAAACAAACTACTTGAGTTCAAACCAAGCAAGAAACAAGTATTTCATTAATCCAAAATTAGAAACCAAAGCCAAAGAACAAAACATAGGAAGCAAATTCATGATTAATGAGTTCATAAAGTGCAATTAAGAACATCCTGAAAAGGCAAGAGCTATAAGACATCACGAATCAAATCAAAACCCCAAAAAAAGAAGGCAACTGAGAAGCACAATCCAATTACCACTTTTAGGCATCCAAAACTACAAAGAAAAACCTCAAAAGCACTGACCTGAAAGAGATTAACAAGCTCTGAGACTTGGAAGACAAAGGAAGCAAAGAGAGCCTCCACCATGAAATCCACTACCGGACGGCAACCAACATGAGAGCACTCATGATCCACACAAACACAAACCCCTTTCGGCAACACCCCCACCTTCCCACTGTACAAGTACACTAAAACAGCCCCCAAAGACTCATACCCAATCCGAAACCCTGGAACAAGCTCGCGCACCTCGATCCTCACCAAGCTCTCATCTTTCTTACAAAAAACATCACGGAAGAAGGGGCTACGAGCGGAGAGAAGACAACGATGCACGCCGTACTCTTTCGGGGGATCATCGGCGTCGTTCTCAACGACGAGGAAGGCGTCCGCGAAGGGAGCAAGGTCAGGGGAGTCAAAGAGAGAAGCGAGGTTGTTGGACAGACGCCGAAGAGCCTCCGCTTCAGCGTCGGCGCCGGTGGAGAGGTCTCCGACGGGGTAGCAGACGCTGCTGCCGTTATCGGAGTCGGAGAGGGCGGTGAGGTTACCGGGCGGTGACTCCATCCAACGCGCGACGAGGTGATGAAAACCAGCAATATACTAAAAACCCAAATATTTATATATATTTATCACCATCCTTTGAATTGTTGAAGGTGTTCCTGCGGATCACGTTTGGGTATCAAAACGTAAGGTCAAGATAGTCATTTCATATATATAATTATTTCTAGTTAAATAAAAAAAGGAATAAATTAATAAATGAGGTATTAAATGGCCGGTGGCCGCCAAGGGTGCAGTGCTGGAACAGGATAAGAGGAGGAGAAGAAGAGGGGTAAGATGGGAAAAAGGGGGGCATGATGAGAAGAAGGGCGGGGAGTTTCTAAGTCAAAGCTTCCGACCAATGACGAGACTTCTAGGAATTTTCACACGTGTGGTCCCCATACCTTCACACGCTGCTAAATTAATATTTTTTACTCCCTTTTTTTTTGGTTTTACTCCATTTCCTGTGATCATCTGCAAAATCGACAGTCTTACTCTTACGTGGTTTTTTACAACTCCAAGTTCTGTGCAGGCCCAATTGGAACAATTTATTTCCCTGATCAGGTGCAGTTAAGGGTGTAATCCATCGAGATCGAGCCGCGTAGTAGCAAATTCGAGAAAATTCAATAATCGATACTCGACTGAAGCTCGATTGAATATTCATTTTATAGCTCAAGTTCGACTCGGTACACAAATCAAACTACTCGAGCTGGCTCGACTAAACTCGAAAAAGTTAAAAATAACCATAAATATTATACTCGAGTTGCGATGATTCAATTTACCTGTTTGTACTTCTCATTGTAGTTTATCCACTTTTTTCAAAAAAATTAATTTAATAATAATTTAAATTTTATAAAAATTATATTAAATTTTTTAAATTATTTTTATTTAAAATATAATTAAATAAAATATATAATTGAATATAATTTATTAAAATATAAAAATATATATTAAAATTAAAAAATTAATATTTAATTTTTCATAAATTTTTAAATAAGGAGTATATTACTGAATCTAAATAATGTTATGGATGATTTACAAAATTCTCAATTTTGCCCTTGGAGAGAAATATATATACATATATATATTCATGGAAAAAAAATTTAATTTATCTTCGGCTGGACAAAGACATGCATGTAAAGAACGTGGTTTGATGAGTGGTATACATATGATTAAAATTTTGGAGTTATGTGCATTAAAAGAGATGGAGAAAGGGCTCTTAAAAATAGGACCCATAAAGAAACACCTCAAGGTTTGCATGTTAATATGAAACACCACCATAGCCATTGAAAAGCCAAGTTTAATAATTATTTGTAAAATTACAACTCCACCCATCATCCATAATCACCACCATAGTTTATTTAATTTGGGACTTATTGGGTATAAGAAACTTTGTAGGGACTTCAAGGTCTTTTTGGAATTTATTAAAAAAACGTTTATATCCTTTTCATTAAAAAAAAATAAAGAGAAAACTGATAGAATGTCTCACTGTAGGATAATGAGACTTCCATCACAAATTCACTGAATATAAAACAAGAAACATCTTTTGTTCTGTTCTAAGTTTATCTCATGCATCAACAGTATTCAAAGTATACAATTTAATATAATATAATCCTTGTTCCTAATAAGTGATTATTTAATCAGAATAAAACTATATTATTATTATTATCATATAAAAGACACAACCTGAAGCTTTTCTAAATAAAGAGGCTCTCAGATGCTTCTTTCCAAGAGTGAACCTTCCACATTTCTTCAAGTGAATATACTTAACTAGTGTGCCATGTCATCTGGGGTCCCAACCATTAATGTAAAAATATATAAATATTATGAGAACTAACAATTCATAATGTGACACTCTGAATATCAAAAGCCATAATATAAGCCATGAGCTAGTAGTGCTTACAAGGTGTCATGCTATATGATTTCATCCAAACATTTTCAGCTCTTATAACATCATCCCTTATGTTTGCATGATAGAGAAATCAAGTATCCATATAAGCAACTATGTTTATATTCTACTAGAGGTTTGAATGATACTCTAGAAAAGTCTTTCATGATAACAAATGAATACAATTGAATCCAATTGAGTGTGACAAATAACAATCCAAAGTAAATAAAATGCCTTAATCAATGTTTTCATGAAGTTGTCTCATTCACTCACTGCCCATTCTCACAGGTAAGTGGCCACACCTTATTTCTCCAAGGGCAACAGTGGTCAAAGAAGGTCATTGGATTGGCAACAACAGAGACTTATCATTTTAAGAAGGTTTTCTTGAGAGGAATAATTAAGGTACCTAGATTTATTTCTCTGAGCTTGTATTGTCTGGTTGACCACACACACTGGTAAGGTGTCTTCTGCAGCAGCAACAACTTCCTTAAAATTTCTGCATAAGATTTAGAAATGTTAATTTTCAAATCTTTGAATGAGTGAGGTGATGTCTAATGTTCATCCAGTTAATGTCATGAGTAGTTTCTTCAACAAGGGACTAATCTCCAACTATTCACAAGCAAATTCATCCAAATGGTGAACGCTACCTGGTGTAGTGCTGCATACAATCACCGAGACGACTTTTACCTTATCTTGCCTATTTCAGAAAAAAGTGATAAACTTGAATGCTTGTCTCAAATTCCATCTTTGTTGATTGTCAGAAAAGGATTGCCAACCAAGATACCCAAATTACATTGCCTTGTGTTACATCCAGATAAATGCGTTGATTGAACAGCAAATAACCATTCAGCCTTCTCAGACAATTGAAGGCTTGCCATTTGTGAAAAGAAGGGATATCTGTTTGAAGGGAATGATAAAGAATGATGTGACTGTTTCAAATCTAAAAACTAATGAAATGCCCATAGTTTTCAAGATAAAAGTAAAAGCTGATATAGACCTTTCAATAAGCTATTAAGACATGCTTCTGATACAAACTACCATAAATTGGTATTATTGAACCAAAAAAAACTAACATGTAAAAGCTGTCTGCAGATATGAGATAAACAAAACAGAATTAGGCTTTTCCTGTTCATCCCCGTAGTTATGAAACCAGGACAGCGACAGATCAATACTGATCTGAGATAAACTATTATTTATGCTCCACAGTTTCATAGTGGGCTGATTGTATCATCTTTCTTTCCAGGCACTTCACCATTAAACATAAGTTTGTGTGAAATCCTGGTTCTTAATAATGTAAGAAAATTCCACTTGCTCCTTGTGGTCCTATTGTCACTTTTTTTCTCTTTAATACTTCATCAGAAATAGACAAAAAGACAACGATTTGCCTGGGATAGATTCCTCTAACTATATCCCATGCCAAGTGTTGCTTAATATCTAATGTGTTGCTTCTTGACGACAAAAACCAAGTTGCAGCTGTTCTTTGATCAGTCACTTTGCACAAAAAACAGTCACAAAAGACTTCCTTTTTATCTTCTATAAAGCAACCCACGCCATATTAAAGTAGCATATTGATCTGATGAGCTCAGGCAGCAACAGTTATTTTTGTTATTCATGCACTACCTGGAACTCTGGAACTTAGGATCATCTGATCACAAAGAAACCAATACAACTTTATTTCAATGAACAAGGTCTTTTCAAACATCCCATGTTAAATACACTCATTCCGTTGTGCTTACCTAACATGGTTCTAATTGTAAATACCCTTCTAATGGTTCATCCGTACAGAGTTAAGGCCAATGTTTGTCATAGTCACAACAAACAAGGCAATAAATTTTTTTATCAATGCTACAAGCTTTTGTTCTATGCACCAACATACACCACAACAACACAGGCCTTGCCAACAAAGTATTTCTATATTCAATTATGCCACAGTGAGATTCCTAAGTCTGATCCATGAGTCTGCAAATAAGTCAAATGGATAAGATGAGCCAACCTTCTAATAAATAGGGATTTAGTGGTGTACAAATGTAAGCCTTGCACGGGCTACATACTCCAGATCAAGTGGACCTTATATATTTCTTAGAGATATTTGTGGTCATCACATCAAAGTTCTATATCACCAAACAGTAGGACCTACAAGATGCCAGCATCAACAATTACCTCACAAGCAATATGCTCAAGCAGTGACAAAAGATTCATGTGAATCATGCCTACAACACTTGGAATCCATAAAACAAAGCAAGAAGTCCAATAACTCACTTAAAAGCATACAACAGCACATATACCGCACCTACTATCAAAGACAAGGACAAAGAAACTCCGCATGTTAACAGAACATCTGATGTAAAGTTGCATATAAAACCCAACAAAAAGAGAAACTTACTCCAGATAATCTTGAAGCAAACTTCAAATTTTAGATAGAGTGATGAATTTCCAACTTTGTCAATCATCTTCATAATCATCAAACTCTTCTTCCTCCTCATCCTCTGTGACAACTACTTCTTCTTCATCATCTGCAATGAAACCTCCCAAAGACTCGTCTTCATCATCATCCTTCTCAACTATATGAACTTTACTAGACTTTGCCCTGGTATCTAATTCATTTCCTCGTGATATCTTTTGGTCTTTCGACCTAGTAGAATACCTCTGTCGCTTTCCACTCCTCAATTTGGTCACCGATTCCTTCTCATCCTCACTCTCCCCAGTCCAATTATCATCCTCATTTTCATTTTCCTTGCCTTTCCTCTTCTTCGTCCTTCCATCCTTCTTACCCTTCAAAACTCCTTCACCAACTGCTCCCTCTCCCTCCTCCGCCTCATCATCATCATCATCATCATCATCATCATCATCATCGTCACTAACATCCCTTTTTTCCTCGAGAAAAAATTTCCAATCTTTGAAAGGACGAATCTTTTGTCTCGGATAGCCATCAAATTCACGCCCCTTCACCAAGAACCCGAACTCTACATTTACACGATAAAATTCATCATATTTCACCAATAAAACGACTAGATTCACTGAATTGTTCACCAAAATCCAATGCGAATAAGGAAAAAGATCAAACCTTTGACAGGATCGATGAGCGAGACATCCAACAACCCAAGCTCCGATTCTAACTCATCAATGACTGCAGAGACTTCAACCCTCCCCCTCTCCTTCCTCTCTCTCGTCCTCCTCTCCCTCCTCTTCACCGCATCCAAAACCCTCTTCCGTTCCTCTGCCTCCTCCCCTCCTTCCCTCGTCCTAACAAAGATAAACTTCGGATCTTTGAGAGATAAAGAGAAACAATCCCCGGCTCTCAGCTCCCCCGTCTCCGAATTCCGGAATAGGGCTTTATCTCCATCATCTCTGGCACAAATCCAGACAGGATTCCTACCAATTACACGAAATGAAACCCTAGATCCGTCATCGCCGAGGTTTCCGAGGGAGAGATGACAACGGGAGACTGTGCGATCGGAAGAATACACCCCAAACCCTAACCCTAAATTCCTCCCGATCTCGATAATGGAATCCCTTTCAATGGGGATTCTCTCACCGCCCGCGAATTCGAGCTCCATCAACACCAGCGGGAAAAACACATCATTTCCTTTTAATTTTTTTTTTATTTTGCAAAAATCAATAAATTAATTAATTAATTAAAAAAGGGAATTTTCCAAATACATATACATAAAGTATTAAATAATTTTTAATCTAATAATTAAAAAATATATAATTTTTTTTATTAATTAAAGGCTTGAGTGGTTCTTGACAACAAAGAAACATCATGAATATATATATATATATATATATATTAATAAAACGCAAACATAACACAAGTACATAAGTAACACGGTACCAATAAACAAAAAACCTAAAAATAAAATTTATAATTATAATTTTTTTTTTATTTTATTATAAGATTGCATACGACTTTACAATAGTTGCACATGCATGTTGCCATAGTATATTTTTCTTTATTTTTCATTGATCATCCCTTTAAGCACTACATCTTTTATAAAATCTTAAAAGTCTTTCATTAGCATTTGATTTATCTATTTTATTTTAAAAAACAGTAATTCAACTCTAAATAATGATCATTTATATAGTTTTTTATAGGTTTTCACCAGATAAGAAAGAAACTGAAAGTCTGAAACTAAGTCCAACGCTAATTAAATTTCATTAGAGTAATGATAATGGTGGAGCATAACCACTAAAAAAATATCATCAGATAAGATTGAAGAAGCAAACTTTCTAATCACATCATAACATATATATAATATGTAAATTAAAAGATAATGTGTACATGATTTAAACCTACCTACCAACATGAAATGAATAGGCATGACCAGTAAAACCAAGAAATGGTTGTCAATTCAATTTAATCCTTAACTTCATCATGTAGCCCACACTCAAAGCAAAGCGTGGCTTTCATTTATCTTCATTATTATTATTATTATTATTTAGTTTTTATTATCACTCATTTTACATATTTAATGAGTAACCATAATTTAGGCCGTCAACCATTAAATAACTTAATAATATGATACAAAAAAATATAAGAGTTTAAATCTTTTCCCGACAGTATTGTTTTGCAATAATCATTTATTATATATTTAGATTTTTGTACTGTTTACGACCCACGTGTCTGTTCGTTTGATAATCTTTTAAAGAGAGTTTGTCGTCTATTACTTAAAAAATTATATATGATTTTACAAAATTGATTAATAAATTAATTTTGATTAACAAAATAGTTATTGGATTGCCACCATGGCACGCCACGTCAATGAGCACACGTGGCATGCAACCATTGATTCCTCTTGTTTGCGCCGAAAGTCTCGGGGGTTCATCATACCTTCTGCTGACGTCATTGGCCATTTCCCTCCAACTACCCACGCCGTTGATTCCATGGTCCCTCCGTTTCATCAACGGCCCACGTATGACGATCGATGATGTCGATTTCAGCGTCTGAGATTTATCCACGTGTCATCCTCACCACGTCATCAACGCTTCTCCTGTTTCACCAGGTCCCATGACGTCATCACTACGCCCCACTCTTCACGTCGCCTTCATGGTGCGTCATATCCACGTGAAAAAATATAAAATAAATATCTAAAAACGTTGGTTTTGCTTTCATACCCTCGTAAATACTAGTAATTTCTATTATATTATATAGAGTAAATCATAAAAACATTTTAAAGAAAATAAATTAATATTTTTTAAATAATATTATCCTATAGTGAAGAATAATATATAATAGCATTTTTATCTTTTCACACGGAAAGTTCCAAACTACTTTTTCTACTTTTACACATGCAATCTTTTATCTTTTATATTGGAATGTTAATTAAATATTTTTTGTCTACCAACATAAGCATACTTATTTATACCTGATTTTTTATATAAAAAAAATAGAAAATATCTGATTTAGCATTAAAGAAAAAGACAAAAACAAAGGCAATGCAAAGAGGTCAAAAATAAATACAAAAATCTTATGGACTTATTCGCAAATAAAAACAAAAAAAAATTATGGCAGGACTTAATTGAAAAAACACCGGATTTATAAATAAAACCCTTCTCATCGTCTTCTTCGATTGAGAGTGCGAGCGATGCAGGGTTTGAGAGTTAGGCCGTTGACGATCGACGGCGGAGAATCGCCGGAGAAGAGGATCGAACGGCAGATCCGAGAGAACCCGGTGATCATCTTCAGCAGACGAGCTTGCTGCATGTGCCACGTGGCGAAGCGGTTGCTGACCAACGTCGGCGTTCATCCGACGGTGATCGAGCTTGATGACTCTGAGGCCGTCGCCGTCGTGCCGTCTGCCACTACTGGATCTCCGGCGGTTTTCATCGGAGGGGTCCTCGTCGGCGGGCTAGAGGGCCTCGTCGCACTCCATCTCGGTGGCCGTCTCGTTCCTCGGCTTCGAGAAGTCGGAGCTCTTTCGGGGTAGGGTTTGTAATTTGGAAGAGTTTTAGGGGTGTTTTCGGGAATTTGGTTGGCTGGTGGCAACCTTTGTAAATAGAAACGTAGATTAGGGGTACTTGAGGGAAATGAAGATGAGGGAAAGACTTATTTATGAACGAAAATGTGAAGTTATTATAAATGTTGTAATGTTTGTATATCTTGACGAACTTATAATAAAATAAAATTAATAAATAATTTGTGATTCTGAATTTCTAAACTATTTTTTTTGAAGTTTTATACAATATTGATTCCATTAATTTTTTTTTTATAATATTAATATTTTTAGTAATTTATATTAAGTATTTTTTTTAAAAAAAATTGTAGGTATATGGATAATTGAAATAATTTAATGGCTAAATAAATAATTGAATATATTAATAGAATCTAGAGAGAAAAAAAAAAGGAAAATGTGTCATTTTTTGAATTGCAATTTAAAATTTTGATTTTTTTTTTTTTAAGAAAATATTAGTTGGAGTTAATGGAATGGGCAGGAGATTGGGGTGGTAACCAGTCTTAGAGAGAGCTTTCTCCTCCCAAGAGGATATTAACATTATAAAATTACATATTAGCCATTTAAATTTTTTTATAAGTAGATATTTTGTCCTACTTATATACATTCAAAGTTTTATATTTTTATTTACATTGATAAGCATGTGGCCAAATATTTTTGGTAAGTTTTTATATAATAGTTTGTGTCCAATTATATGAATACTATTTTATAAATATATTGCAAAAAAAAATATAAATTTTATGAATGTTTGTAAATTTTTTCAGTGAGTACCTAAGTTTGGCCTTATATCCGTTTGAGCACTAACTTTTTATATTGATAAGCATGTGGCCAAATATTTTTAGTAAGTTTTTATATAATAGTTTGTGTCCAATTATATGAATACTATTTTATAAATATATTGCAAAAAAAAAAACAAATTTTATGAATGTGTGTAAATTTTTTGAGTGAGTATCTAAGTTTGGCCTTACATCCGTTTGAGCACTAACTTTCAATTTATATCAAAACAAGCATAAAGTTTTAATTTTGTTTCTCTGGTTGGGCAATTAGGGGATTTCGGTTATAATTGAGTGACGTAAAAGCCGGAAACATAATGTGGACACTAATGAACCAACTCAGCAACTATCCACATCATCAATATGGCGGAAAGAGATGAAGATAAGGAAGGGGAGGAAGGAAAAGGATGATGATGTGGTAGTCAATTAGGTTATGTGTATAAGTTGATGATGTGAACATATGCTAAGTTGGTTCCTAGGTGTCCACATCATATTTCGGACTTCCACATCATTCGATTATAACCAGAATCCCTCAATTGCCGCCCCCCCCCCACCGGAAAAATAAAATTAAAATTTTGTGGTCATTTCGATACAAATTGAAAGTTAGTGTTCAAACTGGAAAAATTTACCCGTTACCTTGCGAAGACTGCCATGGAAAGACTATTCCTCCCTGTTACAAAGCCCAACCCAAACTTGTTACAAAGCAAATAACGAACACCCTAGGACCTCTTGGCCCAGGGCCCATCCATGTTTGGGCTTGCAGATTCACATAATTTAATTCCAATTTCCATTTTATTTATTTATTTAAGTTTATTGTATTTAATAGTTGAATTTGAAAGTATTATTGGGCAAGGAAATAATTGACTCTAATTCAAGTTGTTCATTATGGCGTTACACAAAATAACTCATTTATTGTTTTTTTTTTCCAACCTATCAAGTTTGTCTATTAATTAAATTTAACTTTAGTTTTATGAAATCAATGTTATTAAATTATTTTTTAGTCCAAAATATTTCATCAATTTTTTTGTTAGTAAACCTAAAATTTGACAATTTAGGTCACTTAAGTAGATAATGTAGCTCAAGTGCATGACACGCATTATATTCTAGATAATTTTTTTTCAATATTAAAAAATAGAATTAATGTTATACTCTGAAAGTGATATATATATTATTTGAGGATTTAAATGACCCATTTTTATATTCAAATACTATGATGAATGGATGATTCAAAAATAAAAAAAAAATAATTCATTGATTAAAAATTCATTTGCTATTAATTTGCTTTTCCAATGTGTTAATAATAGTTAATTAAGTGAAGCTAGTGTTACTACTCATAATGGCTTTACACAAATGACAACATTTTTATTTGAAAATTTTCTCCCTAATTTTTGGATTATAGAATGAAATTAAAACTATTAACAAGTTTTAATTTAAAAAATAAATAAATAAAATTCAAATACATTGAAGTTGGTCCATCCCAATCATGCAAAGGACTATCAAAGTCAAATAGGCATATTCTTTGAGTGAAACTTACATGAATGTAACACCATAATGAAGCTCTTAATAATTTGAGACATGTTAGTTGTGACCCAATTTATTACTTTATTTATTATAAATAAATATAAAAATTTGATGGTTTTCTGTTGTCCATATAAATCTTATCTTGAAGACTTGCATTTTAAAGCAAACTCTTTTTCTAAGGGCTTGTTTGTTTATAAAAGTAGGAAAAAAGAATTATAATTTCGCTTCTCTATAATATTGGCTTATAAATGTGATGTGACTTAAGTCTTGAGTTTATTTATTATAATTTTACATATTTGGAAAATTATAGTTAATTTAAAATGAGTTTTACTTGCATCTTCATCCATAGATGAGAATTTATTTATATACTCATGGAAAAATGATATTTGTTTAAATACTCTTCTAACTAAAAATTAGTTAAAAAATATAATAAAAAAATATAAGCTATTCTCTACCCTTTTATGTTTATATATATATATATATATATATATATATATATATATATATATATATATATATATATATAAGTTGATTTTTAACTATAAAGATATAAAAGTAAATATGATTTTCTCATTTAAAAGTAAAAAATTATCTCTTGGTTGGCCATATTTTATGAAGGTGTGTATATTTAAAAGAAAATTTTAATAAATAAATAAAATAAAATAAAAACATTATATTTAAAAACCTAAACAATAAAAAATTCTTAGTTTTAAAAAATATATTTTACTTTTAGAACAGGGTATAAAAATAAAAATAACAAACCATATCAACTAATTTTTTGTCTATTGACACTAGATTCTTTGTGTAAAGTATTCGTATTCTTATGAAGTTAGTGGATTTCAATCTCAAATTACGCAAGAGGAGAGACATGCCTACACACCTTTAACATGACTCGTGCACGTTCTATCAAATCATATTTGTTTCAAATTAATTCACACAATATGTTAAGTACTGTAAATATTACCATATGAAAATAAAATAAGATTGTTCACTCATATCATATAAACGATATTTATTTATATATTTTTATATAAATCATAAATATTTGTTTATAATACTTATAATATTATTTACACAATATTCATTTTAATTTTCTTTAGTCAAAGACCTAAAGAAAATTACTATTTTTAATTTTATTTTTTTTAAGATTTAAAATGTATAATAAATAAATAAATAAATAAGTAAAACAAATGGCATGTATGTCCAAAAGTGGAAGACCCTACTCTTATTTTTGGGTTTAAACAACCCCACATTAGAGAAGAAAAAAAAACCTAAAAGCTAAACCCTAAACCCTCCAAGTGTCCTTATAATTCCCCTCTTCACGTGAAAGAGTTTCTCTCTCAATACAAGGAATATGAAGTTCATGAGACATGGAAAGGACTAATACCAAATCCATGTGATGGCATTTTCTAAGTCAAGTAGGACATACAAAGCCTTGATCTTTTCAATGTTCATGCAACATTAGAATAAGCCAACATCCAACTAAGTGACTAATTAATTTAATTAAATTAAATTAAAAGGGTTGCCTTAACAAGGACTTGACTTTGAATATAGATATTGATACTGTCTAACCTTGTTTCCACTCTCTATTTTAATATATATATATATATATATCTAGTGTGGAAATTTAGAAATCCCTTTTGTTCCCTGTAATGGAGGGCAGCTTCTGATTGATTTGTTTGCACCTGTACCATAAATGACATATTCTTTGGGCATTTTAAGAAAGAAAAAAAAAAAGTATATTCTCATTGTTTTTATGTCACAACCAAAATAGTTTTATATTCTCAATATGTTTATTTAATGTTTAGTGTTGCATTGAGAAAATTAATTTTTAAACATTAAGTTTTTTTTTTTTAAGATAAACCACATGTCAAGGGTTTGTATGAGAGTAAAGTTAATATTTTAATGCACATGTGCTATCATTTATGTGAGTTGATATTTAAATCCATCTCTTCGGCATGATATGAATAATTTACGCATTAGACATAATGTTGATAAATCTATTGGTGGTTGGCTAAACATTCAAGTTTGAAAGTTTTTATAAAAATTATAATTTGAATTTTTTTAATGTAATGTAAAACTCACTTATAGTTATTTTTTTAAAAATTTGGTCTTCAATGGTTTTTTATTAGAATTGTTAAATATTTTTCTTAGATAATCACAACTCACTAAACAATACACCAATATTAATTTTTTGTATAGTAAAAATTTATATAAATTTTTTTAGTAATTGTTTTATGATGAATTCTTAGATTTAGTTTAATACATCACTATTCCATAATTTTTTTTAACTAAACATTGGATATTCCAATTCATTCCAACTTATGATAAATAAAAATAAATCATAAAAATAATCAAAAGTTATTTTACAAATTCTAATACAATCATAAATCCACAAAATCAAAAACTATGATTCATCGATAAAACCGAAACTTTAGCTAACAATAAAATGGGATTGAAATATTCAAAAATTACACAATAATTTCTTTTTCCTCATATAATAAATATTTGCTAAAATAAAAAAGCCAAAATGAAGATGGGAACTCACCGAAACACAACAAAGCATGAATGCATGATAGAGATGAAGATTAGGACATTATTGACATGCAAAGGGCCTAACTCCAAATTTGTCCACATAAAGATGGCACTTTCATTAAATAAGGACAATATTCCAAAAAAACAAAAAAAAGGTTGAGGAGCTTGAGCACAAGCATTGAATACTCCACATCAATTGTATGTCTCATTTTCAAGGAATACAGAGAAGATAAGATTGCATGGTTCAATAATGAAGCCAACTTGGCATGTCATCTAAATAGTGTGTTAGTTGTCTCCACAAACCTAGTTATCATTTTCCTCATCTTCTTCCTTGGCCAAATTGATTTCATCCTTGTTTTTTTTTTTATTATTATTATTTATTTAGTATTATTATTTTGTGATAGTGTGAACAACCAATCTTGCACAATTTATTTATGTTTCAATTAAGAGGAAGCCGAATTTTTAATTTCCCACATAAGAGTCAAATATTTTTATCACTCGGATATTACAATGGAGGCATATATATATATATATATATATTGATGGAAAAGCTTAATATAAGAGACATAACATAACATGATAAAATAAAAACTCTCCGTAAAAATTAAATTTTCATGATTTTTAAAAGTGAGATTAGACATCTAATATTGTTCTACTTACTTGAATTATTATGATTAAAAGTATGTATTTATATATATTGATGCATATTATCAATGCAATATATTTTGTCTTTGTCGAATTCACTCTATTAAATTTTCTTACAAAGAGTATATAAATCACATCTTATTATAACTCAAACTAACACATCAATATCAACCTAACTAGGTTAACATACTTAAATTACATTATGGTTTAACTCAAAAATAATTTTAAAAATATTTAGATTATCTCTGGCTAGCAGTTATTACTTATTAGTAATATACGATGAGTATGATAATTAATAAGATTCAAATAAAATATAAAGTTTTATACAAGTATTATTGTTAATTAGCCGTTGAAACTCTCTTTAGTACATATACAAAATAGAGACTTGAACACAACACTTTATAAAACAATATCATTTCACATCAACTCATTAATATCTAACATATAGTGGGATATTTATTTATTTACTATAATTTTTTTTTTATAAAAGTGAATAGACGAACATGGTTAAAGATGATGAAAAAAAAACTCAAGTAAATAAGTCAAAGTGTTGGTGCTTTACATAAAAGAAAGCATCCAAAAAAAGCTCAAAAAATTAGCACCTAATAAACAACTTGAAGTTGAATAATAATGCGCACATATTGTGCCAAAGTTGAATGATAATGACAAGATGCAATGAAACACTTAATTTGGACTCTTCTTCTCCATATATTGGTTTCTCTGATTTATTTTTTAAAATATTTTTAATAAAAAAAATAAAGATAAGATGTAATCGAACATTTAACAATTTTTTGATCTATTTGTATCAGATTTTGAGCATAGGAGGATGTCATAAGTTTGGTTGAGGAAATAAATTGAACATCCGTAAAGTATAAATATATTAAGGGATAAATTTCATATATGTGCGTATTCTGAACACATGATTTGTCCATATTTTATTAAAAAAAATAATAATAATTAATTTAATTATGTAAACATATTCATATACTACCCCCAAATATATTAAGATAAGTGCCTGCCTAATGACAAAAAAAACAAGACAAGTGGACTTTAATTTAATTTATCTCTAGAACAATGCAACTATACATTCTATGTGTAATATTTTGGAATTATATATTGGCATGTTGCAAGAAGTGCCTGCCTTATTTAACCAAAATAATTAATATAATTAATTATTCATTAGAACTTAATTAATTCTTCATTCTGTCACCTTCACAAATTCAATGCACAATAAAATAGAGCAAGTACATTATAAAAAAACAATAAAATGCTACCTAATTCTATTGATTGCTCCTAATTTTTCATCATCTTCATAATAATTAAATATTTTTTTTTTAAGGACGTCACTTAAACATAATATTAATTAACTGCCAATTTATTTTATTTTATTTATTTTTAAATAAAAAATATTATTCAGAAAACCCCCTGATTGACTTAAAATTATCTACAAGTCCTTGTCTAGTTTTGACAATGCTTAGCTGGCGCCTCGTAAGGGCACATAGGAATTCACATCAGGTTTACACAATCTCACGGGTGGGATCAGCTGTGAAGCTCATAACACCAAAATAAAAACTTAGGCAACCATTGGTTTTGTGACACGTACTCCTTTCTTTTACCGTGTTTTCGCGACCATGCGTTTCCCGTGTGCTGATATCTTCATTGGCCCACCAAATCCTACCCCACTCTTCACGGACGGGTACGTTACTGTTATCGGGTCGGATTCGGATCTTTGTATACCCGTTTTAGAAGATCCGATAGCCAGATATTTTACATTTTGCTTTCAATTGTTATTTGTCTAATTTTCTAAATTAAACAAATTATATTATATAAATAAAACATTCAAATAGGATAGTTTTTGGGGTAGATAGCTAACAAAATATTTTCCGTGAAAATTAGCAATAGGACAACACATTCAAATTCTATATTATTTCTAAAATTATTTTTTGAGTAATATTGTTTGCTTTGAATTCATCATTAATAGTTATTTTTGAAATTTTAATTTAGTTAATGGAGACATATAATTCTGCATTTATTATCATATATATATATATATATAATTTTTTTTCAAGTAAATATTACCATATTATATTAGATGTGATAGCTTTATTTACTTACTTCTTTTTAACAAGTGTAGTCACACAAGGAGGTTGTTAAGAAACATGCAACTTTAATGATGTACCAATTACAGAAGTTTATTGACCCTCTAAAGATTTATTAATTAGGTCAAATATCACATATGGTGATTAAAGTTCTATCACATGTGCATCAATAAGATTTTCAAGAACATAACTAACCTAATAAATCCTCTTCTCATGCAACTTTAGAGGAAAAGAAAACGACATCTTCGCACAGGAATCCCAATAAACAGTGAATGAACAGTATTGTTATAGTATTTGTAGAATCAAAAGTGACTCTAGTCTATAGTTAAATGAATGAACCACCGGGAGCTCATACGAGAGTTGGCGGAATATTTCCAAGATGTTAATGAACAAGACATGCTTCTATTCGTTGACAACATTTTTTGTTTCGTCCAAGCAACCGCCTTATTAGGGAGAAAGCGATAGTATTGCCCTATGTAGAGACTCAACCCTAGGTCTATTTGTTCACTATTTATATAACCTGTGGTAGAGCCAGAAATTAAAGTGTAGGGGCGAATTGCAAAAGAAAAAAAATTCAATTAATAAATTTTTTATATATTTTTAAAATTTTATTTATATGGTAATTTATATTCAAGTTTATAAAAATCAGGTGTCAAGTAATAAGTTTTTAAACAACTCAAAGAATATAATTTTATATATTATATAAACTAATGTGTAAAAACCAAGAATTAAAACAGAAGTTTTTTTTTAAATTACATAAAGTAATTTATAAAATATCAATAGATTAAATAATAAAATTTTGTAAATATTTTCTTGAAAAAATATTATATTTTAGACTATAGGTATTAATTTGTAAAAAAATTAATTTTTTTAAATAAAAATAAAAATCCTAAAGAGAAAGATATTTTTATAAAATAAAAATTAAAAGCTAAAGAGAGGGGAGAAAAATAAAAAAAAAAATTAAGAGAGAGACCCTACCGCCCTTATGTATAACAATCTACTGCACTAAATAATGATTGTTTAATAATTTATATGAGATTAAATATTAGTAAGTAAAAATGGTATGTAGGCTAATGATTTTTTATAAATTATATTTATGTAAAATTTTAAATAAATTAAAAAAATATTGAACAAATTTTAAATTAAAAAAATTAATATAGAGCAAATTATATTAGAGGTCAAGTCAAGAAGGTATTTTTACATATGTTTTCCTTTTTATATTTAATTTTATTCTTAAAAAAAAAAAAAAGGTTACCGGAGTTTGGACATAGGATCCGAATCAAAGGCGCTATCGGATCCATTTCAAAATCCGACAACGAGGGCCCACAGGGTTTGAAAAAAAGGTGCGCTTTGCGGTCCACCTCGACCTTCTTTTAAATTTCTTTTTAATTTCGTTGCAGTCCTTGGTTAGACAGAGTTTTATACTATCTTTGTACCAAAGCGCGGAGACTTAAATTCCTAATAATAAAAACAATCAGGGATCTATGTGCAAAAATAGTTAATAATATGAAATTTTACAAGGGCCCAAAAGCATTTTTACTTTTATTTTTTAGGTAATTATTTAAAATTATGAGTTTTTATAGGGGTGTAAATGCAAAAAGATCATTTTCATTTTAACGGAAGAGAAGCTCCGAATCGTTGGCCTCGGCGCTCTTGTTTTGCATATAGATCCCGGCGAAGCTCGCCGCCGTGCACTGTTTCCGGGGCGGATCCAACGGCGGAGAACGCTCCGACGACTGAACGCTGGCGAGATCCTCACCCGGTGTCCTTGTTGTCGCTGGTGAGCTTTTGCCGGCCTCTCTCTCTCTCTCTCGATCTCTGTATCTCTCTTGCAATCTCTTTATCTCTGTATCTATTGCTTGCTGGACCTTGGTCGCTTTTGGGGTGTTTTTGTTTGTTTTCTTGGAGCTTTTGGGTTTTTGTTGGTGATTTAGATTCGGGTTTGTGACTTCTCAGTGGTTTTTTGGATTTTTTTGAGGTATTTATTGCGGTTTTGGTTGTCGGATGCCGTGGTGATGTGATCCGGGAGAGTTTATGGTATTTATTTTTTGAAATTGTGTTTATTTTTTAATCTTCTTCTTTGTGTTTTGAAGTGATAAGTAGATCCACAAGTAATGCAACTAATTATTTTTTCATGAAATTATTATGATTTTCCCCCATTTTGTTCTTGTTGAAACGCAGGTGAAGAGATTAAATGTTGAGGTTTTGTGCTTGTTTGTGAGATTTCATTGTGGTTTAGTGGATGATTGATTGAAAGAATTGATTTTTTTTCTTTTCTAAAGATTTGTTGGGGGATTTTTCTCTTGTAGAATCCTGCTTTGAGAATCTGATTCTTGATGGTGAGCAAACCTAATGCATTGGATTCGTTGTTTGAAAGATGATCGTGAGAATTTAGTTTCTAATACTGCTTGAAAGTTAGCTCAAGAACAAGCTCAGAACCAATGGTGAGGACGGGAGGGAGGTTGAGGGAGAGGCTCCGGTGGAGCAAGCTCTATTCTTTCTCTTGTGTTCGTCCTACCGTGCTATTAGACCCTGAGGCCCCACATTCACTCCAGGGACCTGGGTACTCCCGCATTGTGCACTGCAACCAGCCCAGACTCCACAGAAAGAAGCCATTGAAATACCCCACTAACTACATTTCTACTACCAAGTACAACATCATCACATTTCTCCCCAAAGCCATCTTTGAGCAGTTTCGCCGAGTGGCCAATGTCTACTTTCTGCTCGCCGCAATCCTCTCGCTCACCCCTGTAACCCCATTCTCTGCTGTCAGTATGATTGCCCCACTTGCATTTGTTGTTGGACTTAGTATGGCGAAGGAAGCGTTGGAGGATTGGCGGAGGTTTATTCAGGATATGAAGGTTAATAGCCGGAAGGTATATATTCATAAAGGGGAGGGTATGTTTGGTTATAAGCATTGGCAGAAGCTTCGAGTCGGGGATATTGTGAAGGTGGAGAAGGACCAGTTCTTTCCTGCAGACTTGCTCTTGTTATCCTCCAGCTATGAGGATGGTATCTGCTATGTGGAGACAATGAATTTGGATGGAGAGACGAACCTCAAGGTTAAAAGATCTTTGGAGGTTACCCTGCCTTTGGATGATGATATGGCATTCAAGGACTTCACTGCCACCATTCGCTGCGAAGACCCTAATCCTAGCCTTTATGCTTTTGTGGGTAATTTTGAATATGAGAGACAGGTGTATGCTCTTGATCCCAGTCAGATTTTGCTTAGGGACTCGAAGCTTAGGAACAGTACTTTTGTTTATGGAGTAGTCATTTTCACTGGGCATGATAGCAAAGTTATGCAAAACGCAACCCAATCTCCATCCAAAAGAAGTGGAATTGAGAGGAAGATGGACTACATAATCTACATACTCTTCACCTTTCTTGTGTTGATATCATTGATCAGCTCAATTGGTTTTGCGGTGGAGACGAAGTATAAGATGCCAAAATGGTGGTTTTTACAGCCAAAGAACACCACGAGTTTGTATGACCCAACAAAACCTGCATTATCTGGCATCTTCCATCTTGTCACAGCTCTTATACTGTATGGATATCTCATACCAATTTCACTTTACGTTTCAATTGAAGTTGTTAAAGTCTTGCAGGCCATGTTCATCAATCAAGATATACAGATGTATGATGATGAATCTGGTAATCCTGCGCAAGCACGTACCTCAAATTTAAATGAGGAGCTCGGCCAGGTGGATACTATTCTATCAGACAAAACAGGCACTTTGACCTGCAATCAGATGGATTTCCTAAAATGTTCAATTGCTGGAGTTTCTTATGGTGTGCGTTCGAGTGAAGTGGAAATTGCTGCAGCTAAGCAGATTGCATCAGAAAATCCCACTGCCCATGGAGGTGATTTTGAAATAACAGAAATCGAAATAGAAACGGGGCTTCCGAATAAAATTGAAAAGCCCCGAAGGCCTGTGATAAAGGGTTTCAGCTTTGAAGATGACCGCCTTATGCATGGAAATTGGACAAGAGAGCCCAATGCAGCCACCATTCTTTTATTTTTTAGGATACTTGCATTATGTCACACTGCCATTCCTGAACCAAATGAAGAAACTGGTGGTTTTACC
Organism: Dioscorea alata; assembly: GCA_020875875.1. Classification (NCBI taxonomy): domain Eukaryota; kingdom Viridiplantae; phylum Streptophyta; class Magnoliopsida; order Dioscoreales; family Dioscoreaceae; genus Dioscorea; species Dioscorea alata. The sequence goes on along the minus strand of CM037027.1, from coordinate 1,995,693 downwards.
TATGAAGCAGAGTCACCAGATGAGGGGGCTTTCCTTGTTGCAGCTAGAGAATTTGGATTTGAGTTCTGTAGAAGAACTCAGTCTAGTGTATTTATCCGAGAAAGATATCCTTCTTCTGAAACCCCGGTAGAGAGGTCAGGCTGTGTACCTCACTGTTTTGTTTAGGTACTTCTTCAGCATTCCTGTAAGCTGTTTGTGTTTAACTTGCCAATTAACCTATTCTGCAGGGAGTTCAAGATTCTCAATCTTTTGGAGTTCAGCAGCAAAAGGAAGAGGATGTCAGTGATTGTTCGAGATGAGACTGGGCAAATTCTTCTTCTATGCAAAGGTGCCGACAGGTCTGATAATGTCTTCTCTATATTGTTGATGAAAGTCATTATTGTGTTAAACCTTATTTTTCCCCCTGGAATAATGTTAGCGAATCATCTCATCATGCATGGCTGCTCATATACAAGTCTGCTATTTGTGCATAAACCATTCTGTGTGCAAAAAGTCTGTGGTTCTTTTGCTTCCAGGATCACTTCTCATGTTTGTGCCTCTAGTTCCTTATATCTCAAATCACAATTATACATTGGTAAATAATTTTCTTTCCTTATTGAAACTTGCAGTATAATTTTTGACCGTCTGTCTAAAAATGGGAGAACGTATGAAGAAGAAACAAGTAAGCATTTGACTGAATACGGGGAAGCAGGCTTGCGGACTTTGGCGCTGGCTTACAGGAAGCTTGACGAATCTGAATATTCAGCTTGGAATGCTGAATTTCTCAAGGCAAAAACCACTATAGGACCAGACAGAGAATCCCAACTTGAGCGAGTTTCTGATATGATTGAAAGAGATTTAATTCTTGTGGGTGCAACAGCTGTAGAAGACAAATTGCAGAAAGGCGTAAGTGTCTTAATGGTTTGTAAACCTAAATGGTTGCCCTTGCTCATTTTATCTGTTTCTCCTCTCACAGGTTCCTAACTGCATAGATAAACTTGCGCTAGCTGGTCTCAAAATCTGGGTTCTTACAGGTGATAAGATGGAAACTGCAATCAATATAGGGTATGTGGCTGATGCTTTAATGCTACTTTGGCATCACATGAATTTGGGTTGTGCTCATTATAGGATGAAGATTTTTGCTTTTGCAGGTTTGCTTGTAGCTTACTCAGGCAAGGCATGAGACAGATTTGTATAACAGTGACAAACACCGACTTATTGGGGCAAGATGCGAAAAAGGTATATCCACTTTTGATGTAGCTTTCACTGCTATTCATACTTCTCAACTTGAGAAGTTTCCATAGTATCATGACAATGTGCACTATAGTGGTGGTGATATATCTTTCACCACTACTCATACCCTTATTGTCTGCTAAAAATTTCATAGTAGCATGGTAATGTGTAGCAGATGCTGGTATATCTTTCATCATTTTTCATGCTATGCCGTCTCTGCCAATTGATTAGGCTGCAAAGGAGAACATCTTGATGCAAATCACTAATGGCACTCAAATGGTCAAGCTTGAGAAAGACCCCCATGCGGCATTTGCTTTAATCATTGATGGGAAAACATTAGCTTATGCATTGGAAGACGATGTGAAGCATCAGTTTCTCAATCTGGCGGTTGCTTGTGCATCTGTGATTTGCTGCCGGGTATCCCCGAGGCAGAAAGCTCTGGTACCATTCATTGTTTTGTGTTGATTTTGGTGCGGTAAATGAGTCAAAGTGTCATCAACCTCATTATGCCTCTTCCTTTAGGTGACTCGTTTAGTGAAAGAAGGAACAGGTAAAACTACTTTAGCTATAGGTGACGGAGCAAATGATGTTGGAATGATTCAAGAAGCTGATATCGGTGTTGGAATCAGTGGAGTAGAAGGAATGCAGGTTGGTTAAGGATCACTTTGAGTTGATTTTTTTTAAATACTTTATTAGATTATAATGCACTCATTATTTTCTTTTTCCCAGGCTGTGATGGCTAGTGATTTCTCCATTGCACAGTTCCGGTTCCTGGAGCGGCTTCTTGTTGTCCATGGACACTGGTGCTACAAGAGGATTGCACAGATGGTGAGAACTGAATTTTGCCAATTTGTAAACTTACGTAAGAGAGTAATTATCCATGGTTAGGTTTGTGAAGAACATGTGCTAACTACTATTTGTGCTCTGTCCAAACTGGTGTCAGATTTGCTATTTCTTCTACAAAAATATAGCCTTTGGCCTGACACTTTTCTACTTCGAGGCGTACACTGGCTTCTCGGGGCAGTCTGTGTATGATGACTGGTATATGCTGCTGTTTAATGTCATTCTGACCTCGCTGCCAGTTATTTCGTTGGGAGTCTTTGAGCAAGATGTTTCCTCTGAAATCTGCTTACAGGTTAGTCTCTTTTGTGCATACTAACACAACAATGTGCCCAATGTAGTTAACTTGTCAGAAGGAGTGATGATTGCTACATTTTGGAACCCGCAAACCACAATTCTGCTCTTATCCACACCATACGTTCCATGCTAAATAATTCCTTCATCCAATCATGTTGTCTCAATAATTTTCCCTTTATTCGGCTGCAAAAAGAAGCTTATCCAGCCTTCCTGAATGAGTTAGGATGCTACTACACTAACAAGCTGTCAGCTAAACTCATATTATTGTTGAAAAAGTGTTATTTGTTTGCTGTCTTTCATTTCAATCACATGCACACCTGACCGTTTAAAATAATTTGTTTATTCTATGTCTGGTGTATGCCATGCCTCCTATCCATAGACATGCTGAGATTTATTATCTTTTCACCTGTTAAATGCCAAATTACTGTAGACCTTGATGTGCCTCAATTACTTTGGCAGTTCCCAGCATTATACCAGCAAGGGCCAAGGAACCTGTTCTTCGACTGGTACAGGATCATCGGATGGATGGTCAATGGTGTCTACTCATCCGTTGTCATATTCTTCCTCACCGTCCACATAATCTATAATCAAGCATTCCGTGCTGGTGGCCAGACCGCAGACATGGCTGCTATCGGGACCACAATGTTCACCTGCATTATCTGGGCAGTCAACATGCAAATCGCCCTCACGATGAGCCACTTCACATGGATCCAGCACCTCTTCGTGTGGGGCAGCGTCTCCACTTGGTACTTGTTCTTGCTGGCATATGGCATGTCTTCGCCTCTAATATCCGGCAATGCATACCAAATACTAATGGAAGCCCTTGCTCCGGCCCCAATTTACTGGGCCTCTACTCTTCTAGTTGCCATTACATGCAACCTCCCGTATTTCGCCCACATCTCCTTCCAAAGGTCTTTCAATCCAATGGACCACCATGTGATACAGGAGATAAAATACTACAAGAAGGACGTCGAGGACCAGCACATGTGGAAGCGAGAGCGATCCCGGGCACGACAAGAAACTAAGATCGGTTTCACTGCCAGAGTTGAAGCCAATATTCGACAATTGAAAGGGAAGTTACAGAAGAGAGTATCATCATTGAGTGTGCACACTGTATCATAACATTTTTTTCTTTCACATTTGTTCTTTCTTTTCGATTTTTTTTCACTTGAGTAGCTTGTGCAGATTTTCGTTTACCTTCTTCGACGGGTTAATTTTGTTAGAGATCATCGTCATGGGGACATGTCTCAAGTCTCCTGAGTTATACAAAGCCAACAAGTTTGTAACGTATATATATATGTATGTATATGTTATTCATTGCTGCTGTTGATTTTAAGGTTTATGGCAATAGTTTCAGAGATTGATAATCTAAATTTCAAAGCAGTAGAATGGGGCAGGATTATTATTGCACGTCATATATGGTATATAAGATGCAATAATTTACCGTGGGAATACTTAGTATCATACTCAGGGATGAGCATGGGTCGGGTACTCGATCTGAATTTATCGGTTTTGAAACAACCTGACTTGAATCATATTTGTGGATCTTGTACTTGACCTGAACTTTTCATAAATTTAATTATTTTTAATATATATTATAAATTAATTTTTACCTATTAATTATGAAGTTTAATTTCAAATTTGCTTTGGATATATTCAATAACCCTTGTGTTTTGTTTTAATGAATTGATTTTATAAACACAATTCATTGATATATATACACACACACATTAATTTTGATTGAGTACTCTCATAAAATTATTATCAGATTTGAACATAAACTCAAAATTTTAGATTTTTAAAATACTCAACGAAAACTCGAACTGTTTAACTTAGTTAATCAGATGTTTTTTTAGTTTGGTTTTCCGGGTTTCTTTGCCAACTGGCATCATCCTAATATCAAAATTGGTAATTTTTAATATATCATTTGTCAAAAATCTATTAGAAAACAATTCACCATTATAACAACGCCCTTTGGGTCTATTAGTACCAGGTTGCTTGCGTAAGGCGTTTATTTCGGAGAAGACCCAAAATCGAATCCCATGTCCAGGCAAGGTGAGGGCACGTGTTGGTGTTGAGCATTACTCCACACACGTACACGTCCCTAACTTACCCTTAAATGAGTGCACTTATCATCTGTGTGTAAAAAAAAAAAAAAATCACCATTATAATTTAGTACTTCTATATATATCTACACACAGGCGGTTTTGCAAGATTATTACAACAAATAACAACAACAATAATTTTTGTTTTACAGTACTGTTCCAAATCAGTTCAGTGGTCTATAGGAGATATTGTATCATTTTCTTTTAAAATTATAAGGAGAATTTATTAGTTTAATTTAATTCTTAAAAATCATCTGAATGTGTACATGACAAAATTTTCATCGCCTCATATGATGTCTAACAAATTTAATAAATTTTTAAATGGTCGATAAGTTATTGGTGGACCAACATATTTATCTATCTCTAGACAATTTTTTTAAAAATATGGAGGGGTTATGTAAATATTGATTTTTTTTTAAAAAAATATAAGTATCTTAAATAATTTATAAATTCGCTAATTGACCAGAAAAAAAAAAAAAGAAAGTCAAAAAAAAAAAAAAAAAAAAAGCAGCTTTTGGATGTGGGTCTTCCCAATCTGGAACTCATGTTGGGAATTATGCACTCCGTGAAGGCACAGTCATAAGGAGGGTTGTACTGAAAAACTCAGAAACTGACAGGTGCCCTTCCGTGGTACCGGATCTGTGTTCACTGCGACCGTACTTACGTCCCCAGAACCGGCAGTGTCCGGTTGCTTTCTCCTCTGCTATCACCCAACAGCTCCAGTAGCATCTCAAATAAACTACAAATAAATATCTAATTAATTCCAAATCAATTATTTTTATTATTTTATTAATTTCAAACCCTATTTTTTTTTTGTTATATTGATTCTAAGAGTATAACGAGGTATCAAAAACTCTATAAACAATGGATAATAGACCTCCATCACTGGATTTTTTTTTAATTATAGAAAAATTTGAATTCAAAATTACTTGCTTAATGATTTGAATCTATACTGGTTTAACTAAATCCAGCTTATTCCCTCTAAAATTTTGAGGATGAAAAAATTAATTTTTAATTTTTAATTTTATTTTTATTGATTCAAACAGGATAGCGAAGTATCAAAAACCCTATAAATAATAAACCTTCAGAGAATGATTCGAATATGAAATCACTTGCTTAGGTAACCGAAACCTCTACTGATTTGATCAAATTTCGTCTGTTACCCCAAAATTTTGAGGAAGAGAAATCTCACTATATTTTAAAAAAAAAACTAAGTTTAAACATATAATTTCTCTCTCTTATCATAGCTGAATAATTGCTTGGTATAGTCAAATATCATGTTGGATCTCATGATAATATCATATAATTGATATTTCTGATACATTACAAAATCTACATTTAATAATAAAAGCTATTGTTCATAAACAATATATATATTTGTATTAATGTGAGATTCCCCTTTAATTTTTTGAGTTTATTTCTTATTTTTAATATGTTATATACCTATATTATTTAATATTTTATATTCAAATGTACAATTATGCTAGTTAATTTTGATTAAACATCTAATCACATCAAAATCCAAATCTATATTTGGGATTAGGTATCACAGAGACATATATATAAGTGTATATATGAAAATGGGGTTGCATGATTAAAGCATTGGAATTGTGGTGGTCCATGATCTAAAAACAAAATGATGGCTTTCTGTCACAAAAACTCACAAGCTCTATGTCTTGTTGTTGGTACCCTTTCATGCAAGTGCTCATCTGAATCCAATGTTACATGACTTGATAGATCCCCTCAATCCATCTCCACACCATTTTCTTATCATTATCACATTTTTAATAATAATAATAATAATAATAATAATAATAATAATAATAATAATAATAATAATATTTGGCTTCGAGTGTAAATGATTGTAAAAAAAAAAAAAAAAACCCGAGCTGGAAGATGTCTATCGCTTTTATAAGAGCATTAGTGTTTTGTACGGACTAGTTTGGAACTTGTGGTTATTGAAAAACAGATAGATCAAAGACTAAATATCTAGAATTTGTAAAATATTATCTATATATAAAAATAAATTGTAAATTTATGTTATGTCGATATAATCAGGTCATATATATATATATTTTAATAAATTATACTTAAGTTAAAAATATTATACACACACACACACATTTTCATAGAATAGGTTAATTATTTGAATTTTGCTTTTATAATTAAAAATTATATGTAATTTTTAAAATTTAATATTTCAAACAATAAATTTGATCAACATATAGTAAGTAATTACTTTTGAAGGTGAGTCACATGTAATAATCTGCTGGTTAAGATATAATTTTTGACTTTCATGCTGGAAGTCGAGGGTTAGACTCTCTCTCAATGTATGATTGAGGCATAATAATAAAATGTGTGTGTTTGGGATAGTTTATTATTATAAAAAATAATAAAACAAAATAAACTTTTTAAGGTGAGATAAAAAAAAACATGTAAATAAATAAATAAACAAGAAGTGGGCAATCTTGTTTGTGTGAATTTTCCCATTCTTGCAAAATCAAGCACACTTGTAAACAACAACAACCAAGAGCTAGCAACAATAAGAAGCAGCTTTGAATTGAAGTCTCTTTAGTACTTTTATCAGAAGTGAGAATGAAATGATAGCATTCATTTCTTGAATGTTAGAGCCTTAAAAGGTAAAAACAAAATAGAATGTTTTATAAGAGATAAAAAAATAATAATAATAAGTAAATGAGAGAGAGAGAGAGAGAGAGAGAGAGAGAGAGAGAGAGAGAGAGAGGAAAAGAGAGGTATAAAGAGAAGGCCATTGTTTGGAATCTCCAGCAAACCCAGAGCTCACCAAACAGAACCTCCAGTGACCCTTGTCCCCCCTTCAGTACTGCACTTTGAATCATTGAATCATGGCTTCAATTAAAACAATGAATCACTTGAAAGGACTTGGATTCATTTCTTGTTCTTTCTTCTTTATTTTAACAGCCATTTCACAAGCATAATGGGGCCATATAATATATGCATTCATTACTGTTTCTTTTTTCTTTTTTTTTTTCCTGCTGTAACTGCAGTTGTTGCTGTTCAACTCTGTCATCACCTTTCCTTTTCTTTTCTTTTAATTCTGTTCATTTTCAAATAAGTGTTTTTTTTTCATGGAATTAATAGAGCTAGAATCATTTGAATGATAAGTTTGAATTTCTGTAACACCAATTCATTGTTTTCAATTTTGAAGAAATTGACAACACATTGAAACAAGGACAAAGCTGGTCACACATATTCTGTTTGTCATGGTTTCACTTTCAACTAGCTCTCTAGAGATTGATTCTGTAATACATCCAAGCTTTAATAAGTTATAATTAATATAATATATATATAATGCTAAACTCCTCCATCCAATGCAAAGGCAAACAATGAAACAAACATCCCCTTTCATCACCAAAAAAATAAATAATAATTAATTAAAAAACATGGTTTACCCAAAAACTCAAGTTTAGAGCATTTCTTGGGAACAAGTACTGAAATGTCTCACAATGACCAAGAAAACAAGTCACTAGAACAAATCCAAAACCATGCAAACTTGTTAATTAATTAATCAATAATTTAAAGTTAAAAGTTTAATTTAAAAAAGGATTTGATGAGCTGGGAAAGCATGTTAAGATTAAGCAATTATGAAGCATTAGCATTAAGTATTAATATAAGCAGAGAAAGGAACAAGATAATGACAAAGAAGAGCTTAAAAGTAGTGAGAAAAAGGGCCCCATGGATTCCATAAGAGACCCTAAAAAGCTGCAAGCTCACGGGACTTGAATATATTTTTGCTAAACTTGAAAGCATGGTTTACAATTTTTATATGCCATCATTGTCTTCTTTCTCACTAATATAATCTTACCTAGAGAAAGGAATCAATCAACAAGAAAAACACTTGCACATACATTATTGAATGTCAAATCCAAGAATTCCCCATTTAATTTCTAATGTACTTTCTAATTTTATTATATATATATTAATAATGTGTACAAACAACAATACACACCCAGATTATTTATATTTCAACTATTCTCAATCGAACCAGAAAATAAACTCAAAGCCTTCGTAAAATAAGGACACATGTGTGTTAATATCTTAACTCTATGATTGTACACGTATCTAACTTTCCTTAAATTAAAGATGATTATCACTCATTTATTAAAATAATTAATCCTCAACTTTCTCTTAGGAATCAAATGTCTTAATTGCTCAGTTGAACCTCTGACCAGTCACAGCCAACCGCAGCTTCGTGAAGAAACTTCAATTGTCGTAAATAAAAGGGAGTTAGCAAGTTTCACTCTAGGAACTTCTTCGTAGTGGCTCCGTTCTTGCTATGATTTTTTACTATTGTCCACAGAAGCCTTTTCCTACAAGCCCCACTCCGTTTTCACTGGATCTGTTCCCAGGAGTACCCTCAAAATAGAACATGAACGCACACCTTTGGCTAATTTATCCATAATAATAATAATAATAGTATTTGCGGGTGGCAATTTTGTTATATTTCATTCGTTTAGGTAATTCCTATGTTAGAGTTGAATCATAGAAGTTCTCATGATTAAATATATTAGTGTATTATTTTACATAGTTTCTGGATGTATTAATAGGCCTTTTATAGTGTAAGATGAAACCACTACTCATATTATATTATTGAGTCACATCCAGAATTTATTATCATTAGATATATTGATGTATTAATTAGCATGTTAGCTTTGATATATAAGAATATCTTGTCTGTTTTTCCACATTTAATGATACTTTAATTTATTTTGAAAAACATCATATACATCATCACTACTAGAATCTCTATCTATCTACATGTTCATCCCAGCTTCATTCAATTGTTTTTTTATAAGCATACCAAATTACCAATCAATTCTTATATGCTCCATTTTGTATTTTTCAGTTATTTTTATTATATATATTTTTAATAAATCTACTTTATTAGAAAAAAAAAACTGTGATGCCAAGGTAAGTAATGTTAAAGTGAGAATTTTCCTAATAAGAGATGTATTAGTTTAAAAATATTATTTAATATATTAGCTCTCATAGATATTAAAATATACTTTGAGTGAAGACCAAGAAATAAAATAATAATAATAAAAAAAATACAAAGTTAAAAAATGGAAAGACAAAAGCATGCAAGAAGAAATCAATCAATTGACCAATCATGATAATGTAAATGGTGAAAAGGTAGAAGATATTCACATCCTTTTTACCACCACCACCACCACCACAACCACACCCACTATATATCTTCTCCTTCCAATGTGAATAATATAAATGAAGAGCCCATCATACCCTCCTTTTCAATCCCTCACTTTCTCACTTTTGAGGAAGAAGAAAGCAAACACCAAAACCCTAATTTAATACCTCCCCCCAAAAAGCTATCTTAAGTGCTTGTATTTAATACTTTGCTGCCTTGACTGGTTGACTCCATGCAAACACAGTCCAATTGCTAACCACTAGTAACAAGTTAAAAATATTAAAAATAATTAAGTAAATAAATATATAAATTGTAAAGAGAGAGATTGAAAGAGGTAAAGGAATTTCTAGATATGCGTAGGGAACAAAGGAAAAGACAGAAAGTGCAACGTCAGTGTTGGGTTGTACTGTGTGGGGAGTGAGAGAGAGAGAGAGAGAGAGAGAAGGTGAAATGGGTGGATGGTTATACACTGGGCTTACCCTTCTTCTCATCCACATAGACCCTCTCTCTCTCTCTTTCTTTCTTTCTTCATGTTGCATTTCTTGTTATCTTCTCTATAGCTGTGGTATTCCTTTGAGGATTACTTTATAAGAACTTTTGATTTTTATTTGTTCATTATGAGTGACAAAACTCTTAGTTTCTTGTGAGTACTTGGTTGGATTCTTTTGTTCTTATGAGCAAAAGAAAGATTTTGTTTTTTGTTTTACTTTTTCTTCTTGTTCTTGTTTTTATGTTTTCTTTGTTGAGTATTTGAGGGATGCTTAAGGCAAGATGCATGTCAGGATTTTGGTTTAGATAATTTGAAGTTATATAGATCTAGACAAATTTTGTTATATATTTTGAGTTTGTTTTGATCAGAAAGATGATGAAAGGGTTCATAATTCAGCAAAACCAAGTTGAGGAAAACATGTCTAATCTCACTTCTGCATCTGGTGAAGCTAGTAATTCTTCAAACCAGCAACAGTCTTCTTTTGTCTCTCCAAATCCAAACCCTGCCAAGAAGAAGAGAAATCTTCCAGGAAACCCAGGTTTTGTTTTTCTTCTTTTTGTTTTGTTCTTGATGTTCAATTTGATTTTTGTTTGTTTGTCTATTTTTTTGGTAATGGTTATTTGTGTTTTGGATTTTGGATCTTAGACCCAGATGCAGAAGTGATAGCACTGTCACCAAAGACACTAATGGCAACAAACAGGTTTGTGTGTGAGATCTGCAACAAAGGGTTTCAAAGAGACCAAAACCTGCAACTTCACAGAAGAGGCCACAACCTGCCATGGAAACTCAAGCAAAGAACAAGCAAGGAAGTGAGGAAGAAGGTGTATATATGTCCAGAAGTCTCATGTGTGCACCATGATCCCTCTAGAGCTCTGGGAGACCTCACAGGTATCAAGAAACACTTTAGTAGAAAACATGGTGAGAAGAAGTGGAAGTGTGAGAAGTGCTCTAAGAAGTATGCTGTTCAATCTGATTGGAAAGCTCATTCTAAAATCTGTGGCACTAGAGAATATAGATGTGATTGTGGTACTCTCTTCTCAAGGTATATAAATATATATTTTATAAATATCTTCATGTTTTTGTTCATAAATATCATCAGCATCAGCAACTTCTCAAGGTGTTGTTTTTGTGGTTAATTTGCAGGAGAGATAGTTTTATAACACACAGAGCATTTTGTGATGCATTGGCTGAAGAGAGTGCAAGATCAATCACTGGTGTTAATCCTATGATTAATCACAATCATCCTCATCATCCTCATCATCAACTTCTCTTCTCTAACAACAACTTGATGAGCATCAGCAGCCATGAAACACAAGAGCTGACACTGAAAAGAGAAAGAGAGCAACAACATTTGATGAACATGAGAGGAGACATAGTTCCATGGCTAGGAGGACAACAACAACAACAACAGCAACAGCAAGAGTACTCACATGAGAATCAAAGCCAAAGCCAAGGTCAAGTGTCACTCCAAACTTCTTACCAAAGTTCAGTACCATCTCCACACATGTCTGCCACTGCATTGCTCCAAAAAGCAGCTCAAATGGGTGCAACCATGAGTAGGCCTTCAATTCATGGTCAAATGGCTGCTTCTTCTACTACTAGTACAACTACTACTTCAACTTTATTTGGTCTTGGTTTATCTTCAAATCAAGGAAATGGTGGAAGTAGTGGAGGAACTACACTACTTCAAGAGATGATGCTGAATCCTATTGCTCAAGCTTCTGGTTTTGATGGTTCATTTGAGGATGCATTTGGAGGGTTTCTTGGGACTAAGAAAGAAGAGAAGAAGAGGAATGAGGAAGTTGTAGGTGTAGTAGGACTAGGACTAGGAGGAGGTGGTGGTGTTGGGACTAATGAAGGGTTGACTAGAGACTTTTTGGGACTTAGAGGGAGAGCATTGTCACAAAGGGACATTCTCAACATGGCAGGGTTGGACTCTTGCATGAGTTCATCTTCTTATGAACATCATCACCACCATCCTCATCCTCATCCTCATCCTCATCATCCATGAAAGACAGTGAGTCTCTTTGAGAAGGTAAGGAACAAAATTTACTTTGCTCACTCACTAGTGATGTCTTTATTTAATTTTGTGGTAATTAAGAGGTTGCTATTGCACTCTTAAAAGTAGTCCTCCTTAATTTCTTCTATGTTGATGTTGTTCTATCTTGTTTAATTAATTACTGTTGTAAGTTCTTTATGTGTATTATGTTTGTAATAAAGAGCATGCAAATTAATAATTAATAATGCAAGAAAATGGGTGCAAACAAACTTGAACCTTGAGGGTCACATATATATTGGCTACTAAATGAAAAAGGCTATCAATCATTTGAGGAGCTTTTGTTTGCTCTTTTGGTGAGAATCATTGGAGTTCAAAGTGATATCATGGTGGTTTGTTTTTGTGTGTGTTTATATATATAGTCCAAATTATATGGACAGAGAGTTGCAGACTTTTCAGTGATTCAGACATGAGAGAAACAAGGTCTAAATTTAAACCAAGGGATTTAGAAGTGGTAAAATTGTAAGGAAAAAGTTCCCCCTTTCTTTATATATATATATATATATAGTCTTTAGAAATGGATGAAGCAATAGACATAAGAATTTTGAAAAAATGGCACAACAAATGAAATGGAATTTTTTATTTTTTGACTTAAATGTATATAAGACTAGTGTGTTTATTTAGTACCTAAGGAAATCTATACATGAGTGAACTTGTATATGTAGAAATTAATATAAAATGAAGCCTAACCAACTATATATATATATATATATATATATATTGGAGATAAATGAAAAATAAGGGTAATATATGATGGTGCTCCTTCAAGTATTTTGAGGACCTTCATTTGGAATTTTTGCTTATGATATTACACCAGATCATTATGAACTATGTTGATGTTTATCTTATGCTTCTATGTTGTATCATATCAAGCTAGTCTTTATATAAGACTTACTTTATATATTTGAATCTTAATATAATATAAGTGGCATTATTTTTTTTTTTTATATTACAGTATGTATTTATATTTAGTATAATTAACCTATTTCATATTTTCTATAATATATTACAGGAGTTAATGTTTTCCCATTGTTTATTTAGTCTTTAATACTGTAACCAACACAACGGGATTTAAGCCATATTGTTTATTTAGTCTTTAATACTGTAAAAAAAATTTAGAAAAAAAAAATACACATATTGGTAACGACCTCTTGAACTATTAGTATTGAATTTCTTATGTAGAATATTATGTGTCATTGTCAAAATAAACTCAAACTTCAGCTTATATAGGGTGCATGTTTAAAAGCACAAGCGTCTTGGTTAACGTATTAGTTCCACATTCGCGCGTCTCAACGCACTACTTATCCATATTTTATAAATAAAAATTAAAAATTAAAAATAACATATGGGGTAGCTGTTGCAAAACCTACAAAATCTAACTATTATTTTACCTTTTCACTTCCAAATAACAAAAGTTAAAAGACTAAATTCAACATTTCATATATAATAAACATATAAATAAATATTACTCTTGCTATGTAGAATTATCCAAAAGTGAACTTTTTTAGAGGAAACAAGAAGATTTAACAACAACAAGAAGAAGAAGCTAAGTGAGTGGATGGTGGTGAGAACGTATGCATGATAAATGACAAAAGTGCTTTTCTAAGTCAAAACATGAGAAACATGAAGACATGCATTGAAAATAGAAAAGTTACATATAATATAAATATATAAAGACACACACATAAGGGTTGCATTGCAGTAGTGTTTTCTTCTTTTCTTTTGAGCATATATATATATATATATGTTCCTTGTCTGAATGGTAATAAGGTGTGTTAAGGACTTAATTGTATATAGAGTATGAAATTAAGCAGCATATATATATATATATATATATATCATGAGAAGGGTTTTGCACACCACCATGCATGCTTCTCATTGCTACCACATACTTTTTCTCTCACTTTCTCTTTAAAATTTTGTGATGATGTTTTTCATTGTTGTATACTGTGGTCATCTCGTGATCCAAACATTGATAAATGGCATGTGATGTGGTCTTGTCTATTGTGCTTTTTTTTCCTTTGCCCGTTGACATAGACCAAACCCCTTGCTAGATGCTAACCGTATTTTATTTTATTTAATAAATATGAACAATTCACGTGTTAAGAATGAGTGGATGTGAAAAACTGGGTTTTATAACACATGTTCCTTCCGCCAGTACAAGTTGAGATTCATACACCTTTTTAATGGGAGGAATACCATATGCAAGGGGATTTGATGGTAATTGACCAAACTGTTATTAATTAAAAAAAACATATTGATTAAAAAACAATGGATTTGTGATAGACAAAAATACCCATTAACAGTAGAAAATATAATAAGTGACTGCTATAAACGTATTAAACAATTGGTCTTAAGGGTAGAAAAAGGTGAAATCTTCAGTTAAAATACCACCCACCACCAAAATCATGTTTCCCTTCTTATTTTTCTCATTATATATATATATATATATATATATATATATATATATATATATATATATATTGATTTTTTACTTATAGTTTTTAGAATATACAATATTTACTCCTTTTATAACCATTAGTTATTTTTAATAAGAGATAATTTTTTTGTAAAAATATAGATAAACCATTTAAAATGCATTAATGATAAAGAAATAGACAGAGAGACCTGATAGAATAAAAAAATAAAAATAGAGTAAAAATAAGCTGTAGGGATAGAGTTTCATCTACAAAGAGTGATTAACCAACTTTACAAAAATACATAGAGAGAAAGAGGAAGGGTAGATTGAGCTTTTAGGCAAGCGTACCCAAGATCACACATGAAGTTTCAATTTATATTTTGTTCATATTATTAAAAGAAACTTCCATTTAGTTAATAAATTTTTGGAAATGTATGTTTGTCATTTCACAACTTAAACTTCGTTAATTTCTTAAAAATTATTTTTAAAACTAAAGAAACTATAATGGCACAATTTAATATAATCTAAGATTTTGTCTTTAAAAATCAAGCAAATTGTGTTACGTTTAAGTATCATGTAAAATAATATTAATGTGCATGAATTCTTTAACTAATTGGACACATGCATGACCTTATAAATTTTAAATTTTCACTATATAAACAATTTAAATTTATTTGTAAAACTTTTATAATTTTAAAATAAAGTTATGCTACAAGGATGTCAAGGAAGGGTTATATAAATAAATAAATAATTAAAAAAAAAGCATATAATAGGTTTTAACAAAGGCTATGTAATTCTTAAAAGAACTGATAAAAATTGTATATAAAAGGACCATTCATCTGTGGCCGTTCTTTATTAAACATTGGGTCTCGATTCGAACAGTAATTAATACAATAATAGTACATTAATTATTATTTAAAATAGCATAGAACACAGTACTACTGTTTATCAATGTCGGTCATTGGATCATGATTCAACGGCTGATAATTGGACTTCGGATGTTTTCCATATATATATATATATGGTATTAGAAAAGGTTAATTAGGTTTTACTTGCATTGTGAAAATAGTCAACCTAGATAAGTAGTCGTTGACTTTGTTTCTTTTAAGAGTCCGGCTGCTCTTTATTTATTTCCTTTTTTATTTATTTTTTGAACTTTGTGAACTTTACTTAATAGTAAAGTAAGAGCTTTGATTTGAGCGAAAGATTGACACAATTAAAAGTGAAAATAATTTTATATTGTATGCAATGACAATGTATAATTCACATATAATTAGTGTGGCGTTTTTCAGAATCACAGTACATTTGTTTAAAAATAAAAAAAATGTTTTTTAAAAATAAAAATTATTAAAATATTTAATATAAATCGAATTTATTCTTTTTCTTTCATTAGTTAATTCTTTGCATGAAAGATATATCTTCCTCAAATTTAAGGGTTGAAATGAACAACACTGAAATAAAATAGAAAAAAAATATAATACAGTGAAATAATTACTTTTACTCAACATAAACATATAAAATTAATTAAGAAATATGTTTTAAAATCACATGATAAATAAAAAAAAACACAAAATAAGTTCATTCAATGAACCACAAGACAGGGAACAAGTGAACAACCAAAATGCATGGAATAAATACTATAAAATCTTGGATATAATGCACTGTGACAAAGGAATCATGGTGTGAGACCTTATATAATAATAGTTTATCTTTTTTTTTTTTTTTTTTGTCATAAAATTGCCAAAATGAATAAAGACCATTCTGAGATGGAATAGTGGGCATATCATTCAAAGTGAATAAATTTATTTATTTTAAAGTTCAAATGTTATGCTTAAATACTTTTGATGCTCTCATCCCATACATTCATGTCACCTAAAATGGAACCAAAAAAAAGTTAGGGTAGTCTTTGTTCATGCATGCGCCAAATATTCCCATTCCCTCTTTTAGGTCAAGAGATGCTTTGGGTCCACCTAGTTTTGAGTATTCTTAATTCCTGTCTGTATATCCAAATCCTGATTTTAAGGTCAATTTTGATTGTAGGGTTACCTTCCAGAAATACTTCTTTTGTTTAACAAGGATTTGCAAATACTGATGTAACTTGAACTACTCCAAAACCCATATATTAATGTATTTCAATTTCCGGTCCAATCCAGCGTGAAACAAAATCTTAAATTTACACTATATTCTATATTTACAACCACATCTAACCAAACGCTGCATGAAAGTGATTGATTTTGCAGCGTATCAATGGAAAACTCTAATTGCCAAAATACGAGTTTGAGATAATACCTGAATCAATTTGTAAGTAGAGATACATGATGGTCTGGCATCCCAATTGAAAACCTTATCTCAAGATCCTGGTCATAAAATTGCGCATGATTCTCAGCAATTGATTGTTTCAAGTTTATATAACAAGAAGTAATATTCAATCACGAAGATAAAGAAAATGCGACTTCAGTCAGACCGTTTATGTTACGAAATTGAGACATAAGTCACAAATTAGATAAAAGTTCAGGATCTTGAATTTCTGAGTACCAGAAAAGTGCAGCCTGACAATGCAAGATAAAATTGTAGGTTCAACAGCATAGAATAACAAAGCAAACTCAAATCCAGTGGAGAAAGAAGGCGACCGAAAGGATAAGGATACTACTTTTCAAGCACTAACAAGGTCATCTTCAACAACATACCGAAAGCATAATATGTATTTTCTTCTTGAAACTGGGTTTAAAAGTCAAGGACATAATATCTCCATATTGGTTGATGACCTCAGAAAGAATCTCCTTCCTATAAATAATATCTTTATATCATATCTGCTATGAAGCAGCTGGCAATGACTCACTGATTCTGAAATGGGAGGATGGATGAGCATATTAGTTGAATATTATGTTTTTAAAGGAGCCTTCTTTTCTCGGTCAGAAATTCGTGCAGGAGCCGTGGAATGAGATTTGAATCGACCTCTTCCTCCATCTTCCTTCTCCTGAAAATTTCAAAATATAACTCATGATCAATAAAGTTCCCCCAGGTTTATATGGACTTGATTTTAAAAGGTGGCAAATCACAAATTCAACTAATTACATGCATAACACTGAGAATCTCATAACTGTTTTATGATGTTGTCAGTCAGGAATCATCAAAGGACTTCAAAATATATTCTAATTGCACAATCCCAGAATCCTTTACAGACATCGTGTCTGTAGAATTTAGGTGGGTGAAAAGAAAGAAAACTTAGTACCTTTTTCTTCACTATCTGAACTACATCTTCATCATGAAGAACATGGGAAAGCCCACAGTGCTGCGGGTAATGCCTTGCACTAGTTCCCCATACAAGAACATACTTCACATCCTTGATCAAACTTCTGTGTATATGATTGCAGAAGTCCTCTACTGAGCAGCCACCCCTATCCTGTTCAAATGCCAAAACAACATATTATGGAAATCATCAGTGTGATTGACAAGCAAATTAACTCGTACTTCATATTGCTAAATGTGTTAGAAAGAAGAAATGTAACTCACAGTAGAAAGAACTACGGGGTCTGTAAAATCAGGCTGCTGTCCTTGTGGTTTGGTATACACTCTCACAAGCCCCATTGCCTCCCACATCTTTGCCAGCAACCTGTCTAAATTCAACTGTAGAGGAAGGATGAACTTTTAGCATTTCTGAGCTTCTTGCTCTTGACAATTGGATAAAATCCTAATTTGACAAAAGGGGCTAATATATGAGGTGAAAACAGAGAGGAATACAACTTAAGTTCAATCCAATGGAAATCAGGCCATCATATGTTTTTATAGGCAATTTACTACATAAAGAACTGCATCATGATTCCCATGTCAGGCATACGATCATTCTCTTAACAGCATGAGCAGTACAAAATTTAATCTATAGCAAAAAAAAATCAAGAACTTAGCAAATTGCTAAAACCAACCTTCAGATTGCAGCTGATGACAACTGAATTTGGTTGACGTGCTAGTTTGTCTACATCATCAATACCGATGACATCAATCTTATTGTAAACATAGATACACTTCATGTATTTACGATTTCCCTCAATAACATCAATAAGATCATCCACAGTTGCATCTTCACGAAATAACACCTATTAACAAACAACAAAATTTTGAGCATCAGGCAAATATGCGTTAGGGACAAGCTAACAGATGCGTGATGCTAGAGCAAACTAAAGATTAGTTTTAAAAAAAGAAATAAGTACTTATAGAATCACAAATGGTATGAGAGAATAATGAAATACCATACAATAATAAAAAGGAGGAAGTTTGAGCAATTACTTTTCTTGAGCACAATGTTGAAGTCTCAAGAAAAATATTTATACAGCATTTGATTACCAATAAAGCAAGCCATTCTGCCTTAGGAAATATAAGGCTTCTTTTCTAATGAGTAGCAAATTGGCTGCTATAATTAACTGAACCCATTCCAGGCCAAGCATTGCAGTAGTCAAAAGTTGTAAGAATAGACAAGGATGTTAGTCGGCTATTCAGAGAATTGGCCCATCTTGAGAAATAAAAGTAGTGTTGGTTAAAAACGACTCTAAATCAAAGTGATATAATGGACTGATCTGTTACCATGATGCCGAACAAAATCAAGGGTCATGTCCTTGTGACAAAGTGAAGTAGTTCACAAACCACTAGGAACTTGGCCATAAGGCAAAGGAAAATTATGTTATTACTGACATAATCTAATTTCACGGAATGAGAAGCAGCATGCAAGAGACCCTCAAAATTGAAAAGTATAGCTGAGCAGAGGAAAAAATCTTCGCAAAAGCAAGAGCAATTCCATAAGGCTGAGAAAAGCTCAAGCTTCAAGTAACTTCATAGTTCATCCACACACAGCTAGTTTGACAAATGTGAAATATGTGATGTTATCCACAGGAATAATAAAAATAAGCATAAATGTACCTCTGCATTGTGAATTTTGTACTCATGCAGGATCTGGTAGCAAAGCTTCTCATCCACATGAGTCAAGGCACAGGTGCTATTGAAAGAAATGCCCCCAGTCTTTTTCTTTTTGAAATAAATCTGAAATAAAATATTAAATTTCAACAAGTGAATATTTCAGAAAAGTAAGTTTTTATCAATCCAACATGTAAGCTAATATAGATACAATGGCCACAAAAAATGCAAAGAATAATGTCAATGGGCAATCAGTAAACCAATATAACTCCTAAGTAATGGATAGTATTTATTCCTTATGAAGAAGTTGCTATCTCAATTAAACATCCATTGTTGTCCCTAATTGTCTACCATCATTGTAGCACCCTTTTATCAATTTTAAGTTACTAAAAAGCAATAAATTAGTGCAAGGAAAGAACCTAAAAGGAAATCTTGCTACTAAAGAATAAAGTCTGCAAATGGCAAGTAGGAAAACTTTAATAGATATTAGAGAAGTAAGACTTTAGGGAAAGGTGTACTGAATGTTATATTTTGAGCAACTAAATGACACAAATAGAGGAAAAAAAAATTGATACTTTGAGCCATTGCTCTTATGAGTTTTTAGCGAGCACTGCAACAACATTGCTGGAGAACTTTCTACATAACAGTCGTACCTAACTGAGCCATTATATCCATTTAAAATATCATCATAAGCTGCAGTGCAGGACCTACAACAATCACGGAGACAAAATACTTCCATTGGCAGTAAAATTAAGTTCAAATGATTAAAAAGGTATTTATGTTAAGCAACCAAAAAAAAAAAGATGAATGTTGAACAAAATTAGTCACTAATATTACTTTCAGTGATCATAAATGCTTTAACGAGAAGTAAAGATATATCAGTAATAAAGTGGAATTAATCAAGAAATTAAAGAATATCTTTTCTTGTAAAAATATCAAAGAGTATTTTATCCACGTATAAAAGCCTACTTGAGGTGGCCTCTTGTTCAAACGCAAGCCAACAGCTTCCAGTTCTCTCGTTAATATTTGGCGATGTCCCTCACTCTGAAAATATTACAAGTGACCCACTTTATAAAAATTCTCAAGGATGAAGATGGATTTTTTTGAGTATTGAAACTGGAATAGCCAAAAACATGACAAAAAGCATACAATTAACAAACAACAGTTCTTACATGGGCTAAGTAAAATGTAGATCAAGATCAGTATTTTTTAATTTCAATTTATACTCTCAAATAAAATGTCAATAATATGATTTATATCATGGTTACAGATTTGCAAATTATCAACTATGAAAATAGACATTGTTGTAGAGGTCACAAATGCGCATGCACGCGCGCACACACACACACTAATTCAATGGAAAGCAATGAAAATAACAAAGTATTTTTTTTCTTTGGAAACTTTGGAAGATGAGACAAAAATTGCCAGTCACAAATGATGCACTTTTACAGTAGCTGACAAAATAACTCACTTTTGAGGCATCAAGCACCATCAACACAATGTCTGATGACTTTGAAACAGCAATGACCTGAAAAGTAGCAATAGATACACTTCCTTATGTACAGTTTCAAAACAGCAACAGGATTAAGATTTATATTTGAGCTGGCTCGATACTCATCTCACATAGTGTACAAAATTCAGGATCATGATGAAGAAATAACATATAATAATACTCTGTAATGAGATGATTAACATATTCATCATCTCCAAATATGAGTTTTAATCGATAATATGGATTTCAAGTTCCATAACATGCAATTAAATAAGTAATTTTAATTTTATTCTAAGTAAGCTTATAAATATCAAATATCAAATATAGTCCGTAAAACATGAGGTTCCTATAGCCAAAGATCATAAAAATTTGATATTTGTGTTTCAATCAATTTGTGACATTGTCTTGAAATGAAGAAAAATGACAATAAATCTTGCCCAAATACAATGGAAATTGAACATAAATACATTGTAAGGTTCACCTACTTTCACATGCCTAACTAAAAATAAATAAATAAATAAAATAACAAAACCACTCCAAACCATAACAATATGACAATTTTTTTTAAGACACCAATATGTTAAAGAATCCAATTTCATACATTCTACTACCCTCCCAGAAAATTCACCAAACAGGATAGATGATGCAGAAAGTTTTCAGATTTAAAAATGAGGCTTTACCTGCCTGCCTCGTCCTTTGCCTTCGGAAGCACCTTCAATGATTCCAGGAAGATCAAGAAGTTGAATTTTAGTATCATTGTAGTGAATAATCCCAGGAATGCACGTAAGGGTTGTAAACTCATATGATGCAGCTTCTGAATGTGTTCCAGTCAGGAGAGTTAGAAGAGTTGATTTTCCCACACTACAAACATGAAGAATAAAATGGTTATTCCATACATGATTTTTCCAAAAAGAAAAAAAAAAACAATCATACAAAGAAAGATTAGGGTACACACACAAGTTATACGACTTAAAATGTGATAACATTGTTATGTAATCAGTGCACATGAAGATGTACACTGTCAGTTAAATGAAATTACAAAAGTACACACAGAGGAGCATATTCTTCTGTGCTATGACATTGCCAGTAGCAACAACGCGTCTTGTCAAATAAATACTTCACCAGATTCATAGACTGAAACTATTACTTGGAAAGCACTCAAAATACTACATCATAAAACTATTTGTCATGTTAACAAATTCTATTCACGATAACTGATGGCGTATGCAAGACATGCCAAAATTTTCCAAGGAATTTTTATTAGTAAGCATTTATCAATAAAAACACCCAAGAATCTTAGAGTAAAAAAAAATTATCTAGATTGAATTCAAAGCATTAAGTGACTCCTCCTTGCTCAAAGCACAACAGAAGTTGTGCAAATAGTTAAATAAAAGAACCCAAACCTTGGAAATCCTATTAGAGCAACACGTCCATGGCCAAATTTTGTAACTTCAAAACCCTCTCCTGCTCCACTAGAACCCTGAGTGGCAATCAATTAAGAGAAACTTCAGATCACAAGTATTGACCATCAATGTTAAAACCAAAACAACTACCGTGCAAGAAAGTTGTGAAGTAAAACAGCTCTAAAATGCAATGATTGCCCATACAATAGGTAATAGAAGTGAATCTCATACTAGATCTTGGCTACATAGAAGATAGCTTTGAGAATAACTAAAAGTTATGCGTCTTATATCTTTGATAGACAATTGTTTGAGCTGTATATGAACATACATCAAAAGTCTAAAATAGATCAATCACATGTCCAAGAGTCCTACTACAAGTCATGAGAAAGTAACTATCAGTTAATTGTCTTATTATTGAAAAAAAATTAAGGAAATGTAGACAAGCACATACCTTTGGAGGCTCCAACAACTGTGTCCTTAATTTTGCTATCTTAGCCTTGAGCTGCCCAAGATGGTATTCTAATGATAATAAAACAGAAAATTCAGATTGTGTTCGAAGTATGACAAATTTGCATCACTCATAAAACACATCCAAATCAAACCAATTTCTAAAAAAAACAACTAAAGGCCAAAATTTTGAAGTTCGGAATAGAAATGCCATCCAAAAAATGGGGAAAGAAAGAACCTGTGGCTTTATTCTTTTGTGTCCTCGCCATCTCGGCTTCTATCTCCTTGATCTTCTCTATGATACCCATCTTTACAAGTATCAGATGCGTGTACCTGAAAATTACAACAAAAAGATCGATAATCCTAAAATCAAAGGATTCAACAACACCACTATGATCGCACTCTCAAGCTTGCAGAATCGCACGCCACAAGTTCCTGAGAAGATGATATAAACACCGATTTGAAACAGTTTATCCAAAAATCCATCAATTTAGTAACTTCTAAAGCATGAACACGATCAAAAGGAAGAACAGAATGGATGCTATGCTAGGGTTTTCAGCGGCTGGAGTGCATCAACATCGCCCAATTCAAGGGGAGATATGAAGACGAATACCTTCAGTGGTATCGGAGGGCGGCGGCGACGCTGGCGGGAGCGAGAGCGAGCTGAGGACGCGGGGGCTATCGGGGTTTTCAATCTCGTCGAGCTCTCGAGTTACGGGTTTGTGAAGCGGATCCGGGTAATCGGGTTTGTTACCGCTAAGAGATTACCCGCATCCGTTAAGGTTATTGATCGGAGTAATCAGGTCCCAGGTGTAGCGTAGCGGGTGTAATCCGCATCGCATCCGCATCCGCATCCGCAAACACACACAGAGGAATATTAAAAAAAATAAAATAATTATGAAATTTATATTAAGAAAGGCCTTTGTAAAACAATTTATTTATTAAATAAGGATTTTAATAATATTTTCATGAAAATTTTTATTTAATTGAAATATGATTAAATCATATTTAATTTTTATGAAATATTTAAATAAAATTATGTCTTTATTTATTTATTTTTTATTTAGTGTCCATCTACAAATTCTTCATCACTATTTTTTCTGTCACAAATTTAAGCGGAGCTAAACTGATATACGATTAAAATTAGGTGGTATTAATTTAATTATAAAAAAGTATTGATATGAAAATTACCATTGTTTAAGTTTGAAACCCATTGAATACAATGGTGATAATAGGTCTTTAATTTATATATGCATACTCTTAACTATGTATATGGGCTATTTATTAAAAAAACTTGAGCTTACTGTATATGAGATTTAATTATTTAATATTATTTTTAATTTTCTTATTTATTAGAATTTAATACTTTTTTAAAATTATAATTAAATATAAAAAAGAATTTTATCATATACTTTTGTTTTACAGGAGTATATATATCTACACAAAATATCTATTTCTTTAAGTCAAACACAAAATTATCAAAAAAATAAATAAATAAAAATAGAAGAAAAATATACAATTTACTAGTCACGTGCATGTCACGCACATAAAAGATTCAAGGAAGGCATCGTCACGTGCACATTTCCTCGTCGTCAGACTTGACGCCCCTCTTTCTCTCCAGCACACGACCAGCGGCGCCTGGAGTTCGCCCTAGGGTTTATCCACCATCTCTCAAGGATCGCTAATCCCTCTGAGATTTGCCGCAAAAACCCTAGATTGGTACTCCGAGCTCCACTTCTTCGATTGTTCTTGTGAAAATCTAGGGTTTTGATGCATTAACACCGTTGATTTCTTGCAGGTACGGAGAAAAATGAAATCCATGGACGCGGCGGATAAGAACCAGAGCGTTGTTAATGAGGAGGAGGAGGAGGAGGAAGAGGAGGAGGTAGAGGAGGTGGAGGAAGTGGAAGAGGAGGTCGAGGAGGAGATAGAGGAGGAGATAGAGGAGGTAGAAGAGGAGGAAGGAGGCGGCGACGGAGGAGGAGGAGGAGGAGAAGTTGGAGGAGAGGGAGGAGGGGAAGGATCTCTTGAGAAGGGAGTAGGGAACGTAGATAGTGCTGGCGAGGAGATTAAGGGCTCGGTTAGCGGTTCTTCTTCTGCAGGGTTAGTTGTGTGGTCTTTAGGTTTTCATATAGTTTACTTGGATTCTTTGCATGTTTTGGATGACGGGCGTTTTTAGATTGAGAAATCCTTTGGGTTCTTTAGGTTTTCATGTAGTTTACTTGATTCTTTGCATGATTATGGGAATTGGTTGATGGTTGGGTGTATGTTGATATTATTTTATGCTGTCGGGGTGTGGCAGACTGGAATGATAAACTTTGGCTTTTCTTGTTTGATAGAAAAATCTTCGTTGGCGGCGTTGCTTGGGAGACAACTGAAGGTATGATCGAATTCCTTTTTCTCAATTACTGTCCTGTTAATTATTATTTTGTCTGCGTTTTAGTTTCTTTTGTGTCAGTGAACCATTTTCTTATCCTTGTAAGTTGTAAGTTTAGAATAACTGCAAAGAGGGCAAATTGGCTTATTGATGGGTATTGTCTGCAACTCTCTTTTCTTTTTCTTAAAAATTCATGATCTTTTTTCGATGCATCCTTTAGAACTGTCAGCCTGAAAGGTTCTAATAGAAGGAGCAGCTGAGAGATATAGCTGAAGCTTATTGTTTGTATTTGTAACCAAATGGAGACATTTATCAGTGTTTCAGACAAAAAAATTGACCAAAAGTATCATTTTGACTTACCAACTAATGTGAAGTTTGGAGCCTTGAATTGCATATACTATGTACTATACATTCTATTGTTAGTGCTCTTGATATGCTTCTGATGTTGATCAAGAGATGTTGTAATCTCTATTTGGCTTGTATCTTTTAAGAGCCAATTCACATGCACATGAAGGACACTTTTCTTATTTTTATATAGCAATGTCTTTTTCTTGATGATGTTGTTGTCATCTTCTGTTTGGAGATCACTTTATGGTTATGTCTTAACAAAATATGAAAAAATTGATGGGAGAAAGGCTGGTGATGAAAGTGATACTGAGCAAATTATTGTCACATAGATTACAATTGACTTATCTAATTTTAATTATGACAATTGAAAGTTTTGATTTTCATGAGTGTGTGTGGCGTGCTTCGCACTTGTAGAATTAACCATTTGACAAGAGATTATTTTACCAAAGCTTTGCAGTCCCTGACTGTTGGGTGCCATGTATGTTGGATCTGTTGGCCATATTGCATGTGAATCTATCTGCATGTTGGCAAACCATACAAGAAGTTAAATGATCAGACATAACATGTTAAACTATAGTTAAATCTCTCTATGAAGAGTTTCATGGTCATACATAATTTTTCAATCTGCTTCTCTCACATAGATAAGTTGACTATATTTGCTTGATTGCTCATTTTTTATGTTTCTACTCGTTTTTCTTCTTTTTTAATGGTGTTTTGATAGTTTTTAAATGCTATAATAAACTGTTTACTCTTCTTTGGCTAGATTTTTCTACAATTTTTTCACCGCCCTTGATAAGAAATTTCATCCTGGCTGTACTAAAATTTTCCATCTCTATAAACAGTTGTTTTAATTATTTATGCAAAAGTGGTGTTGTAGTGTTATCCTTGCTTTGGATTTATGTTTGCAAGTAAGATTATTTTTTTCAAGCACTGTAAGTATTTATTCTGGTTGTATTTGCTGCTATAAATATGATCCAATATGTCCACTCGATCTATTTGTCTCCTTGTATGTCTTGGGAAAATGGTCACTGAATAATATTCTTAGTATTTGGTTGTTCAATAGTATGGTGTCAACTGATAGCTGGATTTAGGTCATGCATAGGCATGAGCTTATATCACATGGCCATAAATTTGTCTGAAATAGTTCATATTCAATAAATGTTGGCGATATTGCACTTAACATTATCTTCCCTGAGAAGTGAGTTTGAGAGTCTACAAGATTTAAGAATCAAACATGCTCTTTTTCTTATTAGAATGAAATGCTTCTTCAAATTTTCCAGTTTATATTGGTGTAAATTACACAGTTTTTGCCTTTGAATCCATTGAAAAAGTACTGTTTCTTTGAGTTAATTTGATAACTACTTAAATCTGTCTCAGTAGTTATGTTGTATGTTCAGAATACAGTTTTGTACTCACATTGATGGCAAAACAAGAGTATTTTGTTGCAGTTTGTAGTAAGTTCTTCAAAAGCTTTGTTGGTAATTTGGTCATCACTGCTGTGAACAAAGGTTTTGCACCTTAAGTGCAGTTATCTTCATGAGAAAGCTTATTAGAAAGTAATGAATATTATCATGGAGAGATATCAATGCTTGTAAGTTGTTTAGTTGGATGCTTGAAGCATTAGGATTGGCTGTATTTATCATCTTATTGGAGTCATTAAAGTGAAAGGATTGATGACAATTTTAAGTTGCCACAGGCTGGTAATATTTCTGCTAGCAATTTTCTTTCCATACCTAAGTCTTACCTTCTATCGATTCTATTAACCTTGTGGGTCACTAAATAATTCTGTTTTGGAGACAACTCCCTTTTGAAACACCACTGCCTCGCTAGGATGTGAAAATTTGATATTGCTTTCTATCTGGTCCCCAGCAATTATGTGCCTTGAACTGGGCTATGTTCAGTTTTATGTGATTTCAGTGGAGCATATCTGTGATTGCTTAACCATATGAAGATCACCACCATATTTGTAGTTTTATTGATTCAAGGTAATGATCATAGGTTAACCGACCCTTTTTTCTGGCTCCAACAGTTATTGGTGGAGATGAGGTAGTATTGGAGCTTGAAAGAGATAGTCTTAGACATTTTCTTCTTCTGCCTTACCCTGACTGGAAAAATGCTTTATTTAGTAATATGGCCTCCTAAAGGTACCTTTCTAGATAGTGTCAAATTGTCATTTGCTGCCATTTGTTCTTTTATGTCTCCCTCGACTATAATTGGGGGAGTATTCATTGCCAGGGGTTATCGTGGAAAAATGTAAATTTTAATGGCATCTGAGTTCACTAGAGTCTAACGCATAGAGAGGAAAATGCATTTTTTTAATGGGAATTATATCCTCATTTTTTATGGGAAGGGATGAAAAAGAACATATTTTATAAATGATGTGCTATGTATGACCTGATTGAGTATTTTTCTTGAATAGTCTTGCATATTTTTTCTCTGGTTTTCCTCTAGAATATTCTTTAGTCAGTACTTGGTTTATTTTGATGCTATATGCTGCTGAGTTGCTGACATCTGCCTCTAAAAACTCAAATCAAGCCCTCAGTTCTTTTCTCTGTTCTTTTCAGCTGGCTTCAGAGAGCACTTTGAGAAGTATGGGGAGATCACTGATTCTGTTATAATGCTGGACAAACATACCAAAAAGCCACGAGGGTTTGGGTTTGTGACATTTGCTGACTCAGCTGTCATTGACAATGTTTTGGAGGATGAACATGTCATTGATGGGAGGACGGTATAACTGGCTTTATTGTTTTATCCTTCACTGCATTAGAATTTATCCTCGTGAAGTTTACCTCAGATATCATTATGCATAATCAACTAATAAATAATAATGTCCTTGCTTGGAACCAGGTGGAAGTAAAGCGAACAGTTCCGAGGGAGGATATGCCATCCAAAGGAGGCCCCAAGACCAAGAAAATTTTTGTGGGTGGAATACCCCCATCTTTAACTGAAGGTAGCAAATCTGTCAAGAAAGTTCTTAGTACCTTCTTGACCTTATTAATTAAACTTTGTGGTGTAATCTTGCAGATCAGTTAAAAGAGCATTTCTCCTCTTATGGTGAAGTGGTTGAACATCAGATAATGCTTGACCATAGTTCTGGTCGTTCACGAGGTTTTGGTTTTGTAACGTTTGAGAATGAGGAGGCAGTCGAGAAAATCATATCTGAGGGTAAAATGCATGATCTTGGAGGGAAGCAGGTAAATCAATTAGCAGTTTTGGCTTTGTGCCTTCTTACATTTTTCAATTGCACACTTCACTTATTTTGGATTTACTTCATCAGTAAAGCATAGTATCATCTCTTATTTGTGTTTTTTGGATGCAAAACAAAGTGGAAAGCAGATGCACTTTCTTCTTTTACATTGTTTGAAAGTTTATTCCCTTTGAGTTAATGAAGAGTCAAGTTGGGCTGTTTTATCCTATCTGAATACATTATAATAGATGTGAATACAAAATCAGAGTGTGTTATGCATTTAACATACATCTTTAGGGTTGCTTATTAGTTCTACGAAAGGTCTCATGTTCTTTTAGGTCTTTTTTTTTTTAAATCTTGTGATAGATTCTAATTAAGTTTCAGAAACTTCTTGAAACTAGTGCTGGTAATGATGATCACTCATCATTTTTCAGGTTGAAATCAAGAAGGCTGAGCCAAAAAAGCCTGGTGGAGATTCAGGTCTCAATGGGAGAGGTGGTGGCTATGGCGCCGGCTCCGGTGCCAGTGCTGGTGCTGGTGGTATGTATGGCTACTATGGAAGTGGCAGCACATACGGGTATGGTGCTGGCAGCAGTGGCTATCGGTCTGCTGGCAGTTACTATGGTGGTTCAAGAGCCGCTGGGGCTTATGGTAGAGGCTATGGCTATGGAGGGGGCCCTGGTTACGGTGCAGGATACGGTCCTGGTTTTGGTGGGCCAATGTATGGCAGCGGTGGATATGGCAGCGGGAATGGGTATGGCGGACCAAGTGGATATGGTGGACCGTACAGTGGTGGTGGTTATGGTGGCAGTGGTAGTGGTAGTGGTGGTTACAGCAGTGGCCGGGGATATGGGAATCGATACCACCCCTATGGTCGATGAAGTTAGCCAATCATCTTGCCAGAGCCCTTTCCTGTAGTAAAGCATTCATGCTGCAGATTTTGCCATTGTAAGATGAGACTTTCGCCTTTATGAGTTTGTCATACATGCTGATGATCATTGTCCTTGAGCCATCTTTCTCTCAACCAGGTTTAGACATTTATTGCAGGGTTACTAAACCAATGTTATTACTTAATTGTTTTCATCCAGGTGAAAAAGAAAAGATTGGTCAATGTAACTGTTTAGCTTGTTGATGAATTGCAGACAACCCTCTTAGAGAAGAGTCCTTGATGGAACCATTTGTTCTTCCTTTTTGTTTCCATTTATTATTAACAATTTTAGTTTTGTGCCTTTTTCATCTATATTTTATCAGGCCTTTGTAAGTTCTTACAGTGATTAAGGGTTTCATGAATTGATGTTATGCTGGCTTGTGTTTTTCATTTCTTTGCATTTCAATATCAGCTAACAAAGTATTTTTATTTTTTTTAATTTAATAGTGTGGTTTAAACCATACCCTGCCTGCTAGGATTATTTATTTATTTATTTTAAAATTTATGCAGCGATTTCAAAGGCAAGAAAAAGCTAGAGTTATATGCTGGTAAAACTGTCTTATTTAACTCAAAGTAGAAGCTTTCATTTTGTTGAAGTGTTTGTGGTACATTGATAGATAATATATTATTTCTGATTATTTTGTTTTAATTATTTATTTATTATTGGCACTTCATAGCCATGCAGCACATGGTCTCTAGCCTGCCCTCAGTCTCTCCCTGATCATCGTCACTCCCATCATTCTGAACATTAAAAAATAAAATACAATTATTAGAGCTAATAATACCAGTATTCACACGTATTTTTATCACAAATAAAGTTTATTTGACTGTTGACCATAAACAATTATGCAATTTTATAAGGCCATATATAAAATATGTGTGAGTGTGTGTTTTATAGTATATTATTGGGCCTTGTCTATTTATTTTTTTGGTCCTATTATTTTTTTTTAAATGCATGCAAAATCTTATAACCTCAAAATTATTTATCATTTAATTTAACTATTATTATTATTTTTTCATGTCATTGCCCAGCACTTAGCACATGGTCTACAAACAAATATAATTTATCAAAGATAACCTACAAATCTTCTGATATTTAATCATTATAATAATTATTGTACCAAAGCCATAAATACATAAATAACTTCATAAATATTCTTTTTAATTATTTAATATACTTCTACTGTTTCCAATAAATCATGTTCAACTACACTTTTTATTAAATAAAGATAATTTTGAAAAAACTAATTTATTTTTTTATAAATTTTAAATTATCAGCCAATTTTAACTGATTTTTTAAATTCATATAAATTAATTAAAATAGAAAAATTAAAAAGACTAGAGAAATTAAATACCTGCCAAGCATCAAAACAGTGGCCTGAGGATTAGTCCCAGGGGATTCAACAAACAAAGAGCTATCCCCCACCCTCAAATTCCCAATCCCAATGACCTTGTAATCCCTATCCACCACCTTCCCAACAATACAACCTCCATGATAATGCCACATAGTTGTCACACTTCTCTTGCAGAACTCAGGCAATGACTTTGTCTCATTCCCACTCTTTGGTATCAAATTTATATTAGCATTCAAACTCATGTTCAATAACAGCTTAAATTCCCCATCAACTCTTTCACCGGCCTTGTTTTCGCAATCTCTAATACCAAACTAACTGCGGCGACACACCGCCGGAGATCTTCAGGCTCAGCGAAGTAGTTAAAGGTAACGGCCGGGTTGCTGGTTACATTAGTGTTAACCAAACTAAGGTTTCCTTTGGAGAGAGGACCTATGATCTTCTCGTAAATAGAACCTCCTCGGAATACCTCTTTTAACTACTTTACATGACAGTCTCACATTAGTTAATTTAATAAATATAAATAATATTATTTATATAATTTAAAATAAAAATTACCTCAGACATATTGCCATTCTTGACAGTGACAATGCTGTCATTATTTTGGCCAAAGCCACTGATGGTCTCAATATAGAAACCCTCAGTAGTGATGCCTACTACTTGAGCTAGTGTTTGCTTTTGTGGCTCTGGTGTAGGGATTGGGATGTTAGTTGATGGGTTATCTGCCATATCTTTTCCTACATGCTCATTGTTTAGTATCACTGGAATATTCATCTTTCTTAGGTCTTCCTCTGGTCCGACGCCGCTTAGTAATAATAATTGCGGTGTCCCGATCGCACTGGAGGTTAAGATTACCTCACTTCGCTCATCTGCTTTGATAAATGCTTCATGTCGATTACTGTTCTCATCAATGAAGATCACTCCGATCACTTTGGGCTTTGTACCTGTTTAAGTATTTGTTTAATTTGACATGCAAAATTGTTAATCATCACCATCACCGCAATAAATGAATGGTAATGCAATTAATTTTCCTACCGAGTACCGATCAAGAGTTTAACTTCCTTTGAAAATATAGTTAAAGATTTATAGAATGTATGGAGTATCTTGTCCACATTAGTACTAAAATAAAAAATAAAAGAATAATTATTTAAATATGAGATACACATTTAATTGAGTCACTTAGGCTCAAATCGTTAAATTAAATATTCTTTTAACTGAAATAACTGTTACCGTTGTTTAGAGAAACAAACAAACACACTAACCTTTTGTATCAAAGACAATCTTTTGCACATAGGCATGAATGAAAACATGAAGGTTTGGGGGGTTGCCGGCGGCCAAGAGATCCGCGGCGGTGTGTCGGAAGCCGTTATTATCGAAGATTGAACCGCCAAACTTCGTCCCGTTGATATGTTCATAGGTATATCCATTGTAGGGAACAACTCCAAGAGTCCATCCTTCACTGCACTTTGCCATGGCGCCGCCGGCTTCAAGAAGACTATCTTGTCCTCCACCCATTTGTATGACTCATTCACCAACGCTTCATCCCATCCAGCATTTCTTACAAAACTACAGTAAATATAATGTTATTTATAAAATAACTATATAATATATTTGAAGCATAGAAATAATTAAAAATAAATAAAATATTATCTTAAATGAATGAGTTTAAATTTTTACATATATATAAAATAATTGTTGAAAGATGTTTATTTCTTTGTAGATTTTTTTAAAAAATATACTCTCTTCGGTCCTTTTAATATACTTCTAAATCATGTTTAACTATATATGTTATTAAATCATATTTTAAATAAGTATAATTTTGGATAATTAATATAATCTTTTATGAATTTAATATCATCAACTAATTTTAATTAATTTTTTTTAATTCATGTGAATTAATTATAATTGACAAATAAAAAAAACGGATGGAGTATATATCTTTAATTTGAAATTCTTAAATGGCATTGTAAATTGTTTGTTTAATGTGATTTTTGCATATATATATATATATATATACACCATTGAGAAATTTCCTTTGTAAAAATAATATTTATGTTCATATCTCTATGTTTATACCATTCAAGATGTATTAGAATATGTGAACTCAATCATAATTAACTATTTACTACATCATAAAAAATGATTTTCAGGGATATATATACCGGAAAATCTATAATTTTTTTCTCATTTTAATGTTATTAATTTTTTTTTAATTTTATATAAAGTAGTTAATTACCTCATTCCCTCTCAATTCAAAAAAAAGATATCGACTTTGTTATAATATATGCGATTTTATTTCTCTGATATGAATAATAATATTATTATCTCAAAAAGGTAACAAAGAAGACACAAACCTAGGCTGAGCTCTAGAGTAGAAGCCAACATTGATGCAAGTACTGCCACCCAAAACTCTTGCTCTATGATTGAAAACACCATCAGTTGAAAGGAACCTTTGAGCAGGAGAGGTTGGTGTGGAGTCTGCCAAATTAAAGCTGAAATTTTCTAAGCGTGAGATGTTGTTATTTCCATATGGTGATCCACCTCTTTCTAGCAACAAAACCCTAAATTTTTTAGACAGTGTTGCTGCCAATGGACACCCTGCTGTTCCTCCTCCAACCACTATGTAGTCATATGGTAGTTTTGGCATTCTTGAAAAACTACTTGCATTTCTGAAGTTTGGTTGTTTGTTGTTTCCTTGTGAGAAATTATTACTTTAATAAGTGAAGAATGTAAAAATATATAAATTAACATAAAAGATCTGGTCCTATCTGAGACACTGAGAAGTATATATATATATATATATATATGTGTGTATATATATATATATGTGTGTGTGTGTAAGTTACGTGTAAGAGACATAAACACGTGAGGAGTTGAGCTCTATAACGCTCACACAAACGATTTAAACCTAACTCCTCAATAAGACGAACATTTTATAAAAAAAAAATTTATGTCAATAGATCAAAAAGTCATTGGTAAAACACTGAGTATATTCTTATAGACAAATTTATCAGATTTAATAAAACTATATAAAATAAAATGCCATCATGGATGAAAAGAAAAATGAAATTAAAAAACCATATATGCTTCTCTAAGCCATCTTGACTTAGACTCCCTTTCTCTCTTTATTGATTTCTTTTTGTGTGTCTAGCTATATGTAACATCATAAAATAATAATATACCGAACTTAGAATCATAAAATATATGGAAATATTAAATATATTCTAATAAATACTAAACATAAACAGATATTATTAAAAAAAATATATACAAACTGAAATACCATGACATGGATATAATGAGATGAAGATGAAGATGAAGATGAAAAGAAAGAGATATAAGTAATCCTTCTTCCAAGCCATGGCGACTTAGAGTCTTAGGCTCTTAGATGCCCTTTCGCTTGTGCATGAAGGATTTATGGAGAGAAATTGTTGATAAATTTATTGATAGTAGTTGAATACAATTAGAGTTTGGTGTCCTTACTATTGAAAAAAATTAACTTATATATCCTTTCTTAAAAGTTGAAGAAGACCATTTGTGCGTTATTTATTTGGTGAACCTATATAACTTTATAACATTAATTATATTTAGTATTATTGGGTGATCATGGATGTACTAGAGAACATGAGGAGGTTGGACATAAATAATAGTGCAAGTTGATTGGTTAATTTTGAGGAAATTAATTTGGATGTATACTAATGTTGCAAGCAATTGACAATTGAATTTGGAGCATGATGATTTAAGGAGAATTTGAAGATGTTTTCGGTTTAGATAATTTATTTTAATTATTTTTTATAAAAATTCAAATGAAAACTGGTATTCATCGGCCGATCAGTTTTTGAAGGTCCAAACCATACCGGTAAAACTGCTTGGGTCAGATCTTTAGGCACTCATAATTATATCTACAACCATTTAAACTATAATCCCGCCATATTTCACAATGATATTTTATACAACATCATCAATAATGTGGACACTCACTATATGAAATTGAAATATCGGAAAGAATTACTTGACCCTCAGCAGGATTGACAGTCAAATTATAAATACAGTACACCAGTTCAAATAAAAAACAATATTTCATCAATTGTTATCTATAATCCCGGGCATGAAACAATCTAGTGTACTTTGGGGCTACTCCACTGATATTCCATCTTCTTTTCACATATTGTATTAACTTATGGTCCCCAATGTTTCCAAAGCCTTTGTTACATCTTCTTTTTACATATTATATTAGTTTGTGGGCCTCAGTCCCCTCAAAGCCTTTGTGCGGGTCTTTTTAATTCAAATTGATGAATCCGTGATTGACACGTGGCAGTACGGATGGAGGTACTATCGTACCTAGAATTACATCTAATGATAGGTGGTGGCTATGGTGGGGCACGGGCCGAGATTTGGGCAAGCAGGTCAGCTGACTCAGCGGGCCGGCAGGGGTAACCTGTAAACGCCCGCATTGTGGCTAGTCCGGTTACGGATTGGGCTTTTATTGACCTGTGACCCGTCGGGCCATCCCGACAGTTTGGCCCACGGGCTAGCCCGGCGGGCCCAGCGGTTGTTTTTTTTTTATTATTTTTAATTTGTGTGTTAAAAAATTAAAACTTGTTACTTCCAAGATTTGTCGAGAAACCAATTGAGCTAGCTTTTGTTAGTGATGATTTAAATTTTTTTAAAAGTAATTTATAATGAAGATATGAATTTGAATTCAAATTAAAAGTCAATGAGTTTTAAATTTTATGTTAATAAGTTTTTTATCCAATTATTTTAATTTATTTTATTACTTGAATTTTTTACTTTTTACATCTATTTACTTATCAAATTCTATATATTTATTATAACTAGTGTTTTTAATTTTTAGTTATAATATAAAAATTTAGTATTGATTTCCCTTATATTTACATGTATTGTTTTATTTTATTATTTCAATCAACAATTAATAAGATTAGTTTTTTTTTTTTACATTAAGTTCATGTGTTTTAAATTGTATGTTAATAAGTTTTCATATAACATTATTTCAATCACCAATTAATAAGATTAGTTATAATATAATTTCCCTAATATTTTATATCAATCATCAATAAATTTTATGTTAATCTTTCAAACAAATAGATAGTAAAATTTTAATATAAAGTAGGACATTTTTATGACTATGATTTTTCATATAATATAATTTTTTATTACTATTTTTTTTATTTATTTTGAGTCATTTCAAATTCTTCCAATTTATTAAAATTGTTTTAAACTATTTCTTATTTTTATTTTTATTTTTAATTTATTTTGAAGTCTTCTTTTTGTTTATAATGTTTTAACATTAATATAAAAAGTTTTCATAGGATAGTTGGTAATAATGCTTGTTGGTGTTATGAGTGATCCAAGTTCAAATCCTGCCAATAACATTTAAATTTGTATTTCATTTTAAAATTTATTTAAATTAATAATATATAAATTAAATACCGCACAGGCCGGTTTTAGGTCTGGCAAACCCGGATCCGCCGGATCAGGCCCGGTTAACTGACCTGTGCCCTTCTAGGTCATTGTCGGTAGGATCATTTTATCAGCAAATAAAGTTTTTTTTTATTATTTTAATATTGTGGGTTAATCCATACCCCACCTGCTAGTATTATTTATTTATTTAATTAAATTTATGCAGCGATTTCAAAGGCAAGAACAAGCTAATGTTGTATGCTGGAAAAATGGTTTTATTTAGCTCAGCTAGAAGCTTTTATTTTATATATATATTTTTTTAATAAAATAAATAAACCACTAATTTATTAAATAATAATAAAAAAATATAAACACATAGAAGGAAGCTTTTATTTTATTGAAGTGCTAGTGGTACATTGATAGATAATATATTATTTTTGATTATTTTGTTTTATTTATTTATTTATTATTGGCACTTCCTTCGTGACCATGCAGCGCACGGTCTCTAGCCGGCACTCAGTCGCTCCCTGATCATCTTCACTCCCATCATTCTGAACGTAAAACAGAAAAATACAATGATTAGAGCTAATAATACCAGTATTCTCACATATTTTTATCACAAATAAAGTTTATTTGACTTGATCATAAACAATTATGCAATTTTATAAGATCATATATATATATTCTAAGTTGATAAAAACAAACACAGAGAGAAGTGGATAAGTTAACAGTGTTATAAAAAGTATCATGATTTGACGGTTTACTGTATATTTCACTTTTTATTTTGTTATTATTTATAAAAAAAACAGTAATATTTATCTACAAAATAAAATTTGGATGAATTAAAAACCGTTAGATTTCAATTCAATGATTTAGCACCAACATTGGTAGATACAATATTTACGAATTTTCTTAGACAACCCAACCTCTATGTTTTATAGTATATTACTAGGTTTGTCTATTTATTTTTGGGTTATATTATTTTTTTTAAAATGCCTGCGCAATCTTATAACCTCAAAATTATTGATTATTTATTTTATTTTATTTTTTCTTTTGGTATGCCATTGCCCAGCACTTAGAACATGGTTTACAAACAAATATAATTTCTTGAATTTTTTTTAAAGATCAATTATTACTGTTTTTTTAAATAATTATCATCAAAGATAACCTACAAATCTTCTGATATTTAATCTTCATAATTATTGCATCAAAGCCATAAATACATAAATAACTTCATAAATATTCTTTCGGTTAATTTTCTTATAAAATTTAAATTATTAACCAATTTTGACTGATTTTTAATTTATATAAATTAATTAAAATAGAAAAATTAAAAAGACTAGAGAAATTAAATACCTGCCAAACATCATAACAGTGGCCTGAGGATTAGTCCCAGGGGATACATCAAACCAAGAGCTATCCCCCACCCTCAAATTCCCAACCCCAATGACCTTGTAATCCCTATCCACCACCTTCCCAACAATACACCCTCCATGATAATGCCACAAAGTTGTCACACTTTTCTTGCAGAACTCAGGCAATGACTTTGTCTCATTCCCACTCTTTGGTATCAAATTTATATTAGCATTCAAACTCATGTTCAACAACATCTCATCTGTGTAGCTTAAATTCCCCATCAGCTCTTTCACCGGCCTTGTTTTCGCAATCTCTAATAACAAACTAACTCCGGCGACACATCGCCGGAGATCTTCGGGCTCAGCGAAGTAGTTAAAGGTAACGGTCGGATTGCTGGTTACATTGGTGTTAACCAGGCTGAGGTTTCCTTTGGAGAGAGGACCTATGATCTTCTCGAGAATAGTACCTCCTCGGAATATCTCTTTTAACTATATTATATAATAGTCTCACATTGGTTAATTTAATAAATATAAATAATATTATTTATATGATTTAAAATAAATATTACCTCGGACATATTGCCATTCTTGACAGTGACGATGCTGTCATTATTTATGCCAAAGCCACTGCTGGTCTCAACATAGAAACCCTTAGTAGTGATGCCTACTACTTGAAGCAGTGTTTGATTTTGTGGCTCTGGTGTAATGATTAGGATGTTATTTGATGGGTTGTCTGCCATATCTTTTCCTACATGCTCATTGTTTAGTATCACCGTAATATTCAACTTTTGTAAGTCTTCCTTCGGTCCAACGCCACTTAGTAATAATAATTGCGGCGTTCCGATCGCGCCGGCGGTTAAGATTACCTCACTCTTCTCATCTGTTTTGATAAATGCTTCATGTTGATTGCCATTCTCGTCGTTGAAGATCACTCCGATCGCTTTGGGCTTTGTACCTGTTTAAGTATTTGTTTAATTTGACAATACAAAGTTATTAATCATCACAATCACGGCAATAAACAAGTACCGGTAATACAATTAACTTCCATACCAAAAATTAAAAATTTAACTTTTTTTTAAAACATAGTTAAAGATTTAGAGGATATGTGGGGTGCCTCGTCCACATTAGCACTAAAATTAAAAATAAAAGAGTAAATTATTTAAATAGTTACCAAACTATTTAGATGCTTTTATTTGAATTATCAAATTATAAAAAAAAATTAATTGGTATCTCAATTAAAAATTCACATTCAATTGAGTCACTAAACTAAAGTAGCAAACTAATGTAGTATAAGTTGTGTGGCATAACTTATGCCATATATGCTTTGTAATCAAAAATCATATTTACCATGTTAGAAACTCTTTTAACTGAAATAACTGTCACCATTGTTGAGAGAATTAAAGAAACACACCAACCTCTTGTATCAAAGACAATCTTTTGCACGGGGGCATGAATGAAAACTTGAAGGTTTGGGGGGTTGCCGGCGGCCAAGAGATCGGCGGCGGTGTGTCGGAAGCCGTTATTATCGAAGATCGAACCGCCAAACTTCGTCCCGTTGATATGTTGATAGGTGTATCCATTGAAGGGAGTAACTCCAACCTCCAAGAGCCCATCCTTCACTGCACTTTGCCATGGCGCCGCTGGCTTCAAGAAGACTATCTTGTCCTCCACCCATTGGTATGACTCATTCACCAAAACTTCATCCCATCCAGCATTTCTTACAAAGCTACCGTAAATATAATGTTATTTATAAAATTACTATATAACTATATAATATAGTTGAAGCATAGAATTAATTAAGAATAAATAAAATATTATTCTAATTAACGAGTTTACATTTTTATGTATATAAAAAAATATTTACTGAGATGTTTATTATGTCTTTATAAAATTAAAAAAAAAAAACACTCAGTCCCGTTTTTTTTAGGGATGCAAGTGGGGCGGGGTGGGGCGGGACGGGGAATAGGATCCCCATCCCCGCTTCCCATGGGGCGGGGATTCCCCGCCTCAAAATTCCCTGCGGGGGAGAAATTCCCCTCACTCACTTCCCCGCGGGGTCGGGGAATCCCCGCGGGGTTGAAGAATCCCTACCTGCCAAATTTTTTTTTCTTAATTGCACATATAACACATTATATATGAAATTAAAAAAAAAATAATAGACAAAGTATTTCTCAAAATAACCATTATTTAATGTATAAAAAACAACAAACTAACGAAGTAATCGATGGTATGAAGAACGAAAGAAGGGGAACTGCGGAAGTTGGGATTTCATAAAAGATGTTCTACTTACAAGTTGAGATTTCAATAAAGTTGATAAATTAATCAATTTCATCTTAATTTTAATATAACATATTTATCTATAATAGAAAATAAAAAGTTTTAATTATAATTTTTAAAACAAATTTTCAAATAATTATCTCCAAGTATTGCATTGGAGTAACACTATTTTTTTATTAAAAATCTAAAACATCATTAATAAATACCAAAAATAAAATTTTTGAAACCTAAATATTTGGTTTTAATAAATAAAATGAATCATATAAGTTATTTTTAATATATATAGTATATATTTAATTTAAAAATTAGAGAATCTTTTTCCCCGCGGGGATTCCCCACGAATATCCCCACAGGGAGCGGGGCGAGGATCCCCCATGGGGAGGGGAATACATTCCCCGTCCCCGCCCCACCCCGCGGATTGGGGAGGGGTTTTCCCCTATTTCCCGCCCCGCGTGGGGGTTATTTCGGGGAATCCCCGCCCCGTCGGGGCGGGTCCCCGCAGGGAATGGGGATTCCCCGCCCCACTTGCATCCCTAGTTCTTTTAATGTACTTTTACAATTAAATCATATTTTTTAAAATAATAGTAAGTTTGAAAAGTTAATATAATTTTTTTATAAATTTTAGATTATCAAATAATTTTAATAGATTTTTTTAATTTATGTGAATTAATTAAAATAGACAAATAAAAATGACTAGCTGGAGTATATATTACCCTAATATATAATCTCTGATATGAAATTCTTAAATGTCTTATAAATTATTTTTTTAATGTGATTTTTGCATGTCTATATGGCATTGAGTAGCTACCCTTGTAAAAATGAATATTATCTTTATACCACTATGTTTATACCATTTAAGATATAATAATTGATGACCGGGGGTATACAAGCAAACCTATAAATTTTTTTTTTCTCTTTTTCATTTTAATGTTATTAAATTTTTAATCACAGGAATGTACACATAAATATGATCAGTTCTCTATAAAATAGTTGGTTATCTCAAATTTTTTTTCCAACTCAAAAGAAATGTGGAACTTGCAGTATATGAATAATAATATTATTATCTCAAAATTAAGAAACAAAGACGACACAAACCTTGGCTCAGCTCTAGAGTAGAAGCCAGCATTGATGCAAGTATTGCCACCCAAAACTCTTGCTCTATGATTGAAAACACCATCTGTTGAAAGGAACCTTTGAACAGGAGAGGTTGGTGTGGAGTATGCCAAAGTTTGGTGGAAATTTTCTAAGCGTGAGATGTTGTTATTTCCATATGGTGATCCACCTCTTTCTAGCAACAAAACCCTAAAGTTTTTAGACAGTGTTGCTGCCAATGGACACCCTGCTGTTCCTCCTCCAACCACTATGTAGTCATATGGTGAGTTTGGCATTGTTGAAAAACTACTTGCATTTCTGAAGTTTGGTTGTTTGTTGTTTGCTTGTGAGAAATTACCTGCAAGATTTATTTTAATAAGTGAAGGAATGTCAAATATAGAAATTAACATAAAAGATCCTGATCTATTTGAGATACTGAGAAATAAAATAAAATAAAATAATAATAATAATAATAATAATAATAATAATAATAATAATAATAATAATATACTGAATATAAAAATTTTAAATATGTACGAACACTGAATATATATATATTTGACAAATATGGATAAGTTACATGTCGGGACAAATACACACGAGAAGTTGAGATCTACAACGCTAGCACAAGTTGGAATTCGATCCCATTTTTCAATGGAACAAATACTTTATACAAAAAAAAACTCGATGCTAATAAATTAAAAAGTCATTGGTAAAATAATGAATATATTCTAATAAACAAATTTGTTAGATTTAATAAATATATATAAAATAAAATGCTATCGCATGGAGTTCGGAGGGTAATAATATTATAAGGATGAAGAGGAAAAAAAACAAGAAGAAAAAACCATGTTTCTCTAAGCTATCTTGACATAGATTCCTTTTTTTTTTTATCTTTATTGCACTTTTTTCTTCTTTTGTGTGTGCGTGTATATAACATCATCAAATAATAACGTATTAAATTAAAAATCATAAAATATATGTAAATATTAAATATATATTCTAATTAATATTAAACAATCACAGAAATATTAAAAAATATATATAAACTGAAATACCATGACATGGATACAATGAGACGATGATGAAGATGAAAAGAAAGAGAAATAAGTCATCCTTCTTCCAAGCCATGGTGACTTAGAGTCTTAGATGCCCTTTCGCTTTTGCATGAAGGATTTATAGAGAGAAATTGTTGATCAATTTATTGGTAGTAGTTGAACACAATTAGAATTTTGTGTACCTACTATTGAAAAAAAATAATAATAACTTATCGTTTCTTAAGTTGAAGAGGACCATTTGTGCATTATTTTTTTTGTTGAACCTATATAATTTTGTAACATTAATTATATTTACTATTATTGGGTGATCATGGACGTGCAAGAGATCATGAGGTTGGACATAAATAATAGTGCAAGTTGATTGGTTAATTTTGTAGGAAATTAGTTTGGATATTGTATACTCATCTTGCAAGCAATTGACAATTGAATTTGGAGCATGATATTTTAAGGAGAATTTGAAAATGTTTTTGGTTATATAATTTATTTTAATAATTTTTTATTAAAATATATGTAACTCATTTCATCTCAGATACTGTTTGGTTACAAGCTTTTATTCATTAATTATTATTATTACACAATCAAATTAATTTTTTTATATGATTTGAAATTCTCAAGTTATTAATAAATATGTGGAATGAAGAAAAACACTCTCTGAATTAAGTTGGTGATTATATTTTAAGAATATGTTATGTATAAGTATACGTATAACATATATATATATATATATATATATATATATATATAGTAACAACACGTGTAGTACTAAAGCATAATAGTTAGATAGCAAAATTGTTGTTGCTTTTGATTGACTTTATAATAATAATAATAATAATAATAATAATAATAATAATAATAATAATAATCAAGTGACTTTAAAGATTTTGCCCACTTATATAAGATATCAAGAAAATTAGATGCTTGATGGGGACATTGAACATGTACATTATTTGACTAGTATTATGTCCTTCACAATTGTATAATCCTTTTGAACTATTGATTCTTTTTATATAAAACATGCTCCCAACACATCAAAATTCAAAATTCAACATCTCCATATTTGTATAATATAATTTTATGAATTGACAATTGAATTTGGAGCATGATATTTTAAGGAGAATTTGAAAATGTTTTTGTTATATAATTTATTTTAATAATTTTTTATTAAAATATATGTCACTCATTTCATCACAGATACTGTTTGGTTACAAGCTCTTATTCATTAATTATTATTATTACACAATTAAATTAAATTTTTATATGATTTGAAATACTCAAGTTATTAATAAATATGTGGAATAAAGAAAAACATTCTCTGAATTAAGTTGGTGATTATATTTTGAGAATATATTATGTATAAGCATACGTCTAACATATATATATATATATATAGTAACAACACGTGTAGTACTAAAGCATAATAGTTAGATAGCAAAATTGTTGTTGCTTTTGATTGACTTTATAATAATAATAATAATAATAATAATAATAATAATAATCAAGTGACTTTAAAGATTTTGCCCACTTAAATAAGATATCAAGAAAATTAGATGCTTGATGGGGACATTGAACATGTACATTATTTGACTAGTATTATATCCTTCACAATTGTATAATCCTTTTGAACTATTAATTCTTTTTATATAAAATGCTCCCCGCACATCAAAATTCTAAATTCAACATCTCCATATTTGTATAATATAATTTTATGAAATTATTTTTCTCCATGTTTGTAGATTATATATATATATATATATATATATATATATATATAATCATAATAAATATATAAATGATTAATTAATTTACTGTTTATGAGCCCAGGTAATTACTTTTCAAATGGATCCATGGGTGAGTCTATTGTGGGAGGTCTCTCGAGAGTTGTATGGTAAGTGTGACTTATTAGTACAATTTGATTCCTACAAATTTTATGAACGTGCATGTCATAAACTGTCATTGTTTCATACGATATTTGGTATAATTGATAAGTCTTAAAAAAGTTGACAAGTTATCATACATAACTAGTGCATTTTTGTATCCGTCTGTCCTACGACAAATCCTTAAATGTGGAGCACTTGTCTATTGAAAAAAAAAAACAAACAGGAATATACAAAACAAACAAATAAATAAAGGAGAATTTTCCAAATAGTTTTGCCAAATTTACTTCAATCTCAATATTCTCAATTAAATATCCTGATTTTCAAATTACATAAAAATCAACCATTCCAACAGATAATATTTAAATATTGTTCTTCTTATTATTGAGTTCTTATTCCCAGAAAGATAACCAAATAAAAAGATATATCCTGCCACTTAAACATAATCCTCATTCAGCAAAAATTACCCTTAATTCTTGGTCTTACTATCGATGAATCACATGGTATTCCCTTAGTTTAGTTTGGCATTAAAGTTATATCTGAATTATTTATCTTAAACGCATAAATTAGTATATATTTTCATCTGTTAGAATGACAGTAAAATTATATTTGAATTATTCATTCTAAAATTACATTTTAGTATTTTCCTGGTTTAGCGTGACAATAAAAACACATATGAATTATTTATTTTAAAAATATATATATATATTTAATTTCAGTAAAGAAACATTTGAATCATTTATCTTAAATTGTCCATGAAACAGATCTGTTCTAGTTAAAATCGACCGCTTTTCCCCCTTAAATCCATTGGAAATATGAATTTATTAAAAATTCCACTCTTTTAATTATATATATTGTTAGCTCATAGT
The DNA here is from genome assembly GCA_020875875.1 of Dioscorea alata. Taxonomy (NCBI): domain Eukaryota; kingdom Viridiplantae; phylum Streptophyta; class Magnoliopsida; order Dioscoreales; family Dioscoreaceae; genus Dioscorea; species Dioscorea alata. The sequence goes on along the minus strand of CM037027.1, from coordinate 1,950,704 downwards.
GAAATCATTATTACCAATGCTTTAAATGTCTGGACTCGCCTCTTTATCCTACCAAAATAAAATGGAATTGTCCGGATTTAAATCCGGACCGAGTCCGACCCAAGAAATTCCAACAGCCATGTCATTATACCGATTAAATTTTAAATTTCAAAAATCTTAAGCCCAACTACCCAATCCCAATTGTCTAAAAAATTTCAAAATTTTAAAGTTTTTTTATTTATTACTTATTAAGCTTTTGATTGTTATATGATTTGATTTAGATTTGGATGATTAAGCATTACTTATTTTGCATTTGATGTAGATTAAAATATTTTTGTATCATTTAATATTTGAATAAACTTAAATATAGCTTATAAAATTTAGACTAAATTATGACATCAAGACAATTCTGTTTTGAAAGAAAACCAGTTGTGAATAAGTTGGGTTTCCCCCAATTTTAAAATCCACCTGGGTATGGACAACAAGTTTATCTATTTATAGCAATAGTTATCTGGACCCGATTTTATTCTAACATGGATTAACATAAATTTGCTCTTAATACTAGTGATAATGACATAAAATGACAAAATTAAAAAAAAAAAAAGTGTTGTAATTGCATATAAATTAGGCATAACATGAGCTCATGTAGGAATATATCTTGTAATGAGCTAATTATGATGATCATCTTAGAAGGACAAATATGTCTGGCTACCTTTCAAAACTCTAAAATATTATTACTATTAATTAATGCTATTTTGAGAGTTAGTTTCATTGAATTGTTACACTTTCATTTAGAAAATACAGTATGATTAGCTTATTTATTTAAAAGTGAAACATGTAAAAATATCTCATACTGATCAGCTTGTTTATGCATGAATTTAATTTTTAATGATAATGAAAATATTTAATTTAAATATATTGCATGGGTTTGAGCCAAAAGATGATTGCGGAAATTAGAAGAACCTTTTTGAAAGAAGGGATTAGGCTTAAATTTATTAAACCTCAATAAATAAAAAATAATATATATATATATATATATGAAGTGCTAGAATTTATTGTTTATCAAGCCTCGGTTTGTGCTGTATATGTTTGATGCATTTTAGTATCTGCATTTGAGTTTGATGTTTTTTATATGTGCAATCATCTTTGTAAATATTGAGTAAAATTTAAATTCTGGACTTCTTTTAGGCGGCATTTGATTAAATATAGTTATAAATAAAATGGATTTCTAAATAATTATAATATAATTATAAATCTTTATATTTAAATATATATAAAAATTAAATCTAGTATTTGGTTGGATATATTTAAAGTAGTGGGTTACAAAATTTTGTATTTGATTGGAGGGGTTTGTAAATTTGAATTTGAAAAAATTATATTTGGTTTACTGTATTTAGAAGTTATAAATACATTAGTTACCCTCACTATAGGTAATTATTAAGTTTTGTTAAATATAAAATATTATATTATCTTATGTTAATTAAAAAAATAATTAGGTATACATTAAAATTTTACAAATGTCTAATAAATAATTATATTAAATATTAAATATTCTATTAATATTATTTTGTAGAGTAAATATTTGCATATATGTTAATAAAATAATATTTAATAATTAATTAATTAATATTTTGTAAATTCTATGATGTCTCAATTTAAACTTCGTGTGACACTATGTGTTTTAAATTTCAACTTCTAAAAAATAAATTACGGTCAATTTGTGCTTAGTTCCAAATCCAACCAAATCTCATTATAAAGTAGTCGTAACTACTTAATTTGAACTTCTCAAATCCAATTAAATAAACATCACATTTTGAACAATTTCAATTACATGCATTTTTAAATCTTGCTAAACAAACACACTATTAGTTTTATGTTAGTTTAAACATTAAATTTGTCATGCTTATTGATGGTGTTATTGAATGTCAAGACCACAAACAATCCAAATATTAATTGGGACAAAAGAGAAAGGGCTGGATCGAAATTGGGAAAAAAACCTAACAAGATTGAAGCCTGGCATTGACGGCGGTTTGTTACGCAACAACTGCCAACTGCACAGCGGTCTCTGCTATTTAGATACAACTGCATCGAATACTATCGAATTCAGGGCCATTTTAACTAAAAACCGCCACCATATGAAAGTCACAACCGGCCGTTTATTTAACTGCCGCATAAATCGCCATAATGTGCAAAGCTGGCTGCCGTTTAGGTAAAACTGCCGGGAAATGAGTGCCGCAAAATCACTATTCTCTTGTAGTGTGTTTTCATCTGATGTAGGTGTATAATTTTATAAACATGTTCATGGTGCATAACCAGCGCTGGCATCTTATGATCCTAGCATAGTAGCATACTCTTAGGCCTTAGCTAAGAATTTAGCTAAAACACTATTAAACGATAGCATAAATAATAAATTTACCAACACTGATTTGATTTGATCTGATGTAGTTTAAGTAGGAAGAATTAAAATATGATTGTGGCCTTGGTACTGCAAGTGCTCCTGCATATATGTTCATACGGTGACAGCAGATAGCTATAGTTAATTTCTTATATCTGCCGGCCGCGGTCATGTGCTAGGATTGCTTCTAATTTATGGTGTGGCAGCACTATTTGAAGATCTGCAAACCAGTAATGGCTAGCAATCTTTTAGCAAACAGCTATATATATCTATATATGAAGAAGTGCAGCCTGGCATCAATTCTACTTCTAGGACAAAATTTGACGATGTAAAAAGGGTTGATGAGGCTAAAGCTGAATTAGAAGCAATAGTTCATTATCTTCATGATACCAAGGTAATTTTAGCCAGTAATGCCCATAAAATGATGAACATGTGTTGTTGGTTGAAGATCTCTCCTTCATTGTATCTAAAGATTAAATTTCCTGCCTTATATATATGCATAAGAATTTTTATTGTTCTAATTATTTGTCACTTTTGTTTCTGTTGAGGAATTGAACAAAGATCAAAGGAAAAAACAAAAGCAATCACATAGATAACTAGTGATTTACGAAGTTTGGCAGAATGTGCCTGTATCCTCAAGAGCGAAGCCGCTGTCAATTGTCTTATTAGAAAATTAATGTTAATATTGCCGGAGAAGCGAATGCACCCTTCTTCTCTTGCATTGGCAGTCAGTTTGAAGAAATGTATATTGATGTTGGAGCTAAGAGGGTGAGGGATCTTTTCAGTGCAGCGTAAATGCAATCACCATATATAATTTTCATTGATGAGATAACAGTAAGAGCCTGAGCACCAAAACCTGGCAACTAATTGACGAAGAAGTAAAGAACTTGGTACAGAGAGCATACAACAATGCAAAGATCATTCTCACAACACAACAAAGAGTTACATGCTCTTGTAAGTGCACTGCTGCAGTGGCGGAAGGAGGGGGGGGCAAGGGGGTGCTTGAGCACCCCCTTGCCTGAGAAAAATCTTTTCCCTCCCTCCTTGTATAAATAAAGATTAGCAATTTAGCACCCCCTTGAATTTCATTTAATCCCTGCTGCCCCTTGTGAACATCCAGCCATTAAGGCATTAAGTATATTAATAAATAGTTTAATAATGGATTAATAATGGATTGTTAAAGTGAATTGATCATTAATCAAAATTATGTACTAATGTTATTGTGTGATCACTGTGATGAGACATTGAGACACAAATGACACTGTGAAGCATGTGACCCTTGTCTGATGGTTCTTCTTCTTCCCTATCAATCTATCATTATCTAAGTTTCATCAAATTGCAACTCAATCTCACACCACACAATCATAATTTACAAACAACAAGCAACCAAGCTAGAGTTTGGACCGTTGGAAACTTGGGTCATCGGTGATCGGACATCGGCGACGGTGATCGACTGATCGGCAGCAAGCTGGTGAGTTATTCTAATTGTTTTCCTTTTTTTTGTGTGTTTTTTCAATGTTTATTGGATTTGTTTTAGAATCTTTGATCCTTGTTTTGTTTAGTTGTTTAGTTTGGTATTTTGATGCTTGTGTTTAGTCAATTAGTTGTTTAGTTTGGTATTTTGATGCTTGTTTAGTTGTTTAGCATTTAGCAAGCTGGTAAACTCTTGGATTGTTCCCCGATTGATTAAAAAAAATTAATGAGCAAATGCATTATGTATAGATGATTAATGATTTCATTCGTCAGATACACATTTGCCATAAAATTGTTCCTGCTTGAGAGACTTTGAAAGGAATAGAATCAATAGATTAAGTTTGTGATAATATTAAGTTTGTGATAATATTAATTTAGATTTGCCATACAGATTTAGATTTGCCATAAAACTCTTGGATTGTGATAAAGAAGAAGGTATGTAATTTTGCTTCCTTTTACAAGCTAACTCGGTAATTAACTACGAACTACCCATTATTTTGCTCTTCATTCTTTTGGCTTAAATTTGACACAACAAACCGGGCAGTTTCCATCTCCAAGTCAATGCCCTGTTGAATTAATTGCTTGTTGAATTAATTATTAATTGAGTTTAGTTATAGTTTTTATTACTTTAGATTATGTTATTATTAATTATGTTATTTATTAATTATAGTTTTAATTATGTTATTTATGATTTTATTAATTATGTTATTTATTACTTATAGTTTTAATTGAGTTTAGTTGTTTTTTTATTACATTATTTGTTACTTTAGAATTAATTGCTTGTTGAATTAATTATTAATTATATAGATATGGAGAGGTTTTTTAAACCTAAACCGAAAAGTTGTGAGTCGGGAACAAATGTTTCTTCTGAAGCAGAAGCTAGTACCGGAGCACAAAAGAGAACTCGTGTTGAGTTCAGTCCAGATGATATCATTGCTGATCCTGGAATTCGCCAACCAATTGAAAAATATGATGTTGATATTAGAGATCGAGTTCGAAGATCGTATTTATTGAAAGGCCCATGTCAACCAATTGGATTTGACTTCCCCAAAAAACAACAAGGAAAAGAAATGCGACGCTTTCAAGAAGCTTGGTTTGAAAAGTATGATTGGTTGGAATATAGTGTGGCAAAAGATGAAGCCTATTGTTTTTATTGTTATCTTTTCAGGCAGGATAGAAGTGAAAAGGGAGCAAGTGATATTTTTACAAGAAAAGGGTTTTCTAATTGGAGGAAAGCACTTGAGGCATTTAATCAACATGTAGGTACAATAAATAGTGGACATAATGATGCTAGACGACATTGCGAAGATTTTAAAAATCAGAGGCAAAGTGTGTCACACGTGTTATCTTCTCATGGGCGTCAAATGGAGATCGATTATCGCTCTCGTCTAACAGCTGTTCTAGATGTTGTACGAATTCTTTTGGTACAAGGTCTTGCATTCCGTGGTCATGACGAGTCTTCAAGTTCTAAAAATAAGGGGAATTTTCTGGAGATACTCAATTGGTATGCAAAAAGGGTTGAAAAGGTTGGGAATGTTATTAATGAAAATGCTCCTGGGAATAATCAATTAACTTCTCCATTAATTCAAAAACAGTTGGTGAATGCATGCGCTGCAGAGACAACATTAGCAATTATTAATGAGATTGGTGGCAGTAATTTCTCACTAATTGTTGATGAGTCACGAGATAAATCAATAAAGGAGCAAATGGCAGTCATTTTGAGGTTTGTGAACAAGCAAGGTCAAGTTGTTGAAAGATTTCTTGCGATTCAGCATGTAACCGATACTTCAGCAATTTCTCTAAAAGTGGCTTTAGATGAATTATTTGCTCGTCATGGTTTATCAATTTCAAAATTAAGAGGACAAGGGTATGATGGGGCCTCAAATATGAGAGGAGAATTTAATGGTCTCAAGACATTGATTTTAAAAGAAAATCCTTTCGCATTTTATATCCACTGCTTCGCCCACCAACTGCAATTAGTAGTTGTTTCTGTTGCCAAGAGTATTCTGGTTGTTTCTGATTTTTTTTGTTATACAAATATGATTGTCAATATCGTGGGTGCTTCATGTAAAAGAAAAGATGCATTGCTACAAACACATCATCAAAAAATTGTTGAAAGATTAGAGACGGGTGAGATTTCTTCAGGAAAAGGAAAGCATCAAGAGACAAATCTTGCAAAAGCAGGAGATACTCGTTGGGGTTCACATTTTACAACTTTGATTCGTCTTCTGACAATGTGGGAATCGGTTTTGGAGGTGTTACAAAATGTGTGTCAAGATGGATCAGTTGCAGATCAAAAAGGTTTGGCATCAAGTTTGATTAATAAAATGGAGAGTTTTGAGTTTGTCTTTGTCTTACATTTGATGATGAAAGTGTTGGGGATCACAAATGAATTATCAAATGCTTTGCAACAGAAAGATCAAAATATTGTCAATGCCATGGCGTTAATTGATACTGTAAAAGATCGTATTCAAGATTTAAGAGATAACAGATGGGATGAGTTATTAGAAGAGGTTCAAAGCTTTTGTGAAAGAATGTCTATTCCAGTACCTAACATGGAAGATAAAATACCAGTTCGAGGTCGTTCTAGGCGTGAAGGGCAGTGGATTACTTATTATCATCATTATCATGCAGAGATTTTTATTGCAGTTATTGATTTAATTGCCATTGAGATGAATAATCGGTTCACTGAGACAACTACAGAGTTGCTAACTTGCATATCATGTCTTGATCCAAGAAACTCATTTTCCAGATTCAATCATGCCAGGCTACTTCACCTTGCAGAAATTTATTATGATGATTTTTCGATACAAGATCTTCAAGTTCTAAAAGAGCAACTTCACACATACATTTATGATGTTAGAAGATGTTCTGATTTTGTTGAATGTGATGATCTTGCAAGTCTTGCTGTGAAACTAGTTGAAAGTAGAAAGCATTTGGTATTTCCGCTGGTTTATCGCCTTATTGAATTGGCTTTGATCTTACCGGTGGCAACAGCATCAGTTGAAAGATCCTTCTCTGCCATGAATATCATCAAAACCGATTTGCGCAATAAGATAGGAGACGAATGGTTGAATGATATGATGATATGCTATATTGAACGGCAACTGTTTGCAACAATTGATGATGAAGCTATTTTGGTTCGATTTCAGAATATGCAAAGCCGAAGGATTCAACTCCCACTTCATTAGTGGTATGTATATTTTTATATTTTTTTTAAATTAATTATTATAATCTGAAGTTTGGATTAATATAATTAATTTTTTTTTTTTTTAGGTTAAACTCAGCACCCCCTTGGTTTTGTTTCTGGTTCCGTCACTGCACTGCTGGAACATGAAACTCTTACTGGTGTTCAAATTTTGAACTTGCTCACACAGCTGAAAAATCAGCAACAGCAACAGCAACAACTAGTAATGGTGGCTGCCACACCGACGCTACGCATACAGCTCCATCTCTGCCTTCGGCCGCAGCAGCCGCTGCGGCAGCTGCTAAAGCCAAAGGAGTTTCTCAGCCTGTTGTTGAATCTTAGCATACATTGTCAATGTTTCCTTGCATGTCTATGCATGTATGGTATACAGGGGAATACTATGTTTTGATGTCAAACAATCAAATTCTTAGGCCTCATTCACTACTCATTATTTTTTAGGGTTGGTTTTTTTTGCTTGTGTAATTAATATTGGGGAAACTTTGCTAAACTATAATTTGATTTACCTCTTTATCAATTCAGGACTTATGATTTGAGTTGTAACACTTTAATATCTTGTAGTTTAAATCATTTACAAAAGAATGTCAAAATGTTTAACTCTGTTAATCCTTGCTGAGGCAGCTTAAAAATGGACATGAATTTATTTAGGTTTATTTGCATAGTATTTAAAAATCATTTAAGTTATAATTAGAGATAGATTTGAATGGTTTTTAATTATGCGTGTTTTAGTAATGTAAAATAAGGGCAAAAAGATAAATTCATATTTAAATTAATGGAGTTAAACATTTTGGCACTTTTTTTCCAAATGATTTAGACCACTGGGTACTAAAGTGTTATCACTCGAACCACAAGTCCCGAAATAATAAAAAGACAAATCACGTAGTAATTTAGCAAAATTTCTCCATTAATATATAAGGTAACCATCGGCGCAATAGTCGAATCATATTAAATTTATTTTTTTATGCGGGTCTTGAGGGTTTTAATCTCTCATAAAACATAGTTGAGTAATCATGTTAGATTTTTTGGATTGTATTCCTGACAAAAAAAATGGGTAATTGCTATTTTATAAAAATTAAATTTATAGGCTTCAAGCCTTTCTTATTTGTTTAAATTTCTCTATTATTACTGAATTAATATCTCAATCTCTTCCCAAATGATGCTTGTATACTGTTGTAAACGTTTTAATGTTATTGCAGTCAAATATATTATTTAAAAAATATACTAGTAATTATCCATTTTATATAATAAAATCTCAATAAATCAGTATTTGATAAATTAATAATCTTGACTAAATAATAATTTTTTTCTAATCTTGACTAGGGCTAATGTGCTAAATTAATAATTTTGTTAAATATATAAGAAAATAATTTCTTTCAAACCTTATAGGACCAAATAAAAATATAAATTAATAATTCATTAAATACATAGACCATACAAAATTTATAATTTTAGGCTATCTTATATTTTAAAATTTTATTTTCTTGTCAAATATGCATATAAAGTCATTTGATTTTTCTTTGCCTATGAACTAAATTAATCTCATCATTAATTTTTTTTTGCAAATTACACACCATATTTGATATATATTTTTTTATATCATGTGAATGATAAAGGACATCATTTTTGTAGCAGATAATCTAGTTGCTATAAGAGTTTTTTTTTTTTCTATGTTATAAACAGTGTTTTTGATTGTATAAAATATAAAACTTTCTTTAAATCAATAAATTTTATTAATTATTTTCTTTATTGATAAATAAATAACTTTTATAAAATAATAATTTTATTTGCAAAAAAATATTATTTTAAAAGGTTTTACTCTGTTTTTTAAACAAGAAAGTACCCATGGACCTCTCACCGTTAGAAATTGCCACATAATTTTTTTCTTTTTTTTTTTAAGTGAAATACCTTACAAGATTGAAGACCCCCATATTTCAATTTTTTTTTTCTTAAAACCCAACAACCACTTGGTCTATTATTGTCATTGAGTTCCTTACACCTCAACTAACATAAGGTGAGAACATAAGTTTATTAAAATATTAACTTTTTGTTTGTGTACATCTTTGACGTGGCTTGTCCAATCCTCTCTTCTCCTTCATCCTTCACTGGCGAGCTCCGTGCTTATAGCTTTTCAAACCAAAGCCCTACCTAGCTTGACTCTTAAGATCTGTTTAGTATAAGTAAAAGTAATAACTTTCCCTGTAAAGTAACGAGAGTGAATTATTTTCACTCGTTTGGTTTCTTACAAATAGTTGGTCTCCTTGCATCACTTTCCATTTGACTATGGAAAGTGTAATTCAAATGGGGGTGGTATGAAAGTGATTACAACGTGTTTTTTTTTTTTTTTTGGTAAAAGGAGCTACATAGTAGCTATTTATTAGAAGAGAAAAATTGTCTTACTCCCTAACTGGGAACAAAGAAACAACAACAGAAACAAAAGCTAAAGTGATTACAACGTTGGGTGGGAAAATTTTATAATTGTTAAATTACTATACTACCCTCTTATCAAATAAAAATTCTTCATTGTTTTTTTTTTTCTTTTTTTTTAAAAAAAAAACACTAACACATTGTTGGATAACATCAATCATAACAATATTAAAATAAATACAATTGTATAATGGACAAAAATTGACAAACGCATGGTGGTCTAAAGCCATATAATCTTTTTAGTATATTAAAAAAAGGTATAAAACCCATATTTAAAAAAATTCTTAAAATACTTTATAAAGAAAAGGTTAATTATTATATGGACTAATTAAGTTAGTATGTAATTAGAGTTTATTAAAAGTTCACTTTTTATAAATAAAATAACTAAGAGTAATATTGAGAATAAATATATAACTTTATATAGTAGATGCGTTCATACCAAATGGGGGGATTAAATTTACATGCAATTCAATTATAATTTTTTTTGCATAAACGGATAAACCAAACATTGTAATGTTACTTTGCAGGGAAAGTAATTGCATGTAAAATCTTTCCTTGCAAAAGCTTTGCATATAACTATTTTCTCTACAAATTACCAAAAGGACCTTTAGATGTTAGCGGAGACTCACTTGGGGAGGTTAAATACATCCATTTCCAGTAAATTCCAGTTAGATTTTTTCCCTCTCTTGGCTTTAATGAGGTATTTAATTTGAAAAACTTTGTAAGGACTTGATGATCAGTTAAAATTTATTATGAATATTTAGATTTTTTTTTCCTGTTCTATAAGAGTGCATAAGCATTTTTCTCTTTCATATACACTAGAAATATTCGTGCTTCAAGTATGCAACTACATCTAGAGGAAATTGTATGGTAATTGGTCACCATTATGCTTTGCTTTAATTTCTTATAATTATTTATTGATTTTTCATGTTTTTGAATAAAGATTTAAAAAAAAAAAACATAATTACAAATTGACAATATCTTCCTCTCATTAATTAGTAGTCAATGAGTATCGAATCGTTGGTACTAATAAATAGTGAGATCAGCACACCTTATAATTGTTTTTCCAATAAAATTGACAAATAGTTCATATTAATCAATACTATGAAAGAGAATTAATCTCTCCAACTCTCACTTAACAAGAAAAAAACGTTAACCATCCTTACCATATATGAAAGTAGTCACTCCATTTTCCTCACTACTATCTTTTTTTTTTTCTGCTTCTCTTTTTTTTTTTTTTTTTTTTGTATTTGAAAATAGGAATGAACCATGAATTGAAATCTTGACTTGTTTGAGTAGGAATTGCACTGTAAATTATTCTGATATATTTCTATTAACATTTTTTTTCTCCTGCATTACCACATTTTCTTTGCCTCACCATCACAATGAAATGAAGATATGAAAGCCCACCAATGGCTACAAACTTGCAATAATGGAGTTCGAGCCGAGCAGCAAGCTACTCGAGCTCAAGCTCGGTTGAAAACTCGGTGTTCGATACTCGGCTCGAACTCGATCGAGTTTTACTTATGTAGCTCGAGCTTGACTCGATACATAATTCGAGCTACTCGAGCTCGCTCGATTAAGCTTGATAAAAGCTAATAAACTTGATTTGATCATAGATAATTTTATACTCGAACTTGAGTTCGGGCTCGAGTTCGAGGCCGAACTCAATTATATATATAAAACAAACTAACATATAATATATATTCACATAAATACAACTATTCGATTAAGCTCGCGAGCACTCGAGTCAAGTATTAAGATACTCGAACTCGGCTCGCTCGACTACTTTAGCTACTCGAGCTCGAGCTCGAGCTCAACTCGACCCTAAGTGAATCGAGTTCGAGCTTTCCCCGAATCGAACTCGAGTAGCTTGCGAGTAGTAGTGTATCATTTACACCCCTATTTGTAGCGAGTCAAAATAAAACTTTAAAAAAATAATAAAAGGAAGAAAAAAGAAATCCTCTTAACCACGTGGACATTTATTTTTTTATAAAGACGACACTTGTCGTTCCACAATGAGGTGTCAAAAAAACAGACATATATGGAGGTGCACAATTATGGTGGTTTAACGACCTCTCAGAGATTTATTAACTTGGTCAAATATCACATGGGCCAATTAGATTTCTACCATATACACGCACAGAAGATATTTTAGGAATTAAACCAAAATAATAAATCTCTCTGTTTTGGAAACGAAAAAAATTACATCCTTCTACAGAGAACTTATAAATAGTAAATATACTATAATAATACTGTTGATCCAAGAATTTGACCCTGAATTATCCCATCTTTTGTCCAAATAACATACCACTGTGTTAAATAGTGGTGGGTAACCATGTGGACATTGATATTGTCATGTCATGGTCTCCACACAAAAGGAAAAACTTAAAAACCCTTCAGCCACTGCCTCGGTGGTAGTTATCCTCCCCACATCTGATGTCTCCATCCTTGACAGCTACATTATTATACAAATAAATTCCCCAAAACAAGCCACTCACATACACAATTAATTATATAATAATTACTCTCAATATAATATTTTCCCAACCACAATTCTTTTTTTTTTTAAAAAGTATATACAATTTTCTTAGGCAATAAAGTGTCACCATGATTATTTTTTAAAAAAATTATATAATATTTTTTAGTCAATAAAGTGACACCGATGGATGCCATCCCAGTTACCACTCATTGTTTGTTGAATTCATTGAGGTTATTTTAAGATAACGTTTTTTATCATTAGTGGATTTTGTGACATATCACTGTCTTTTTTATTGTAGTAGTTTTAAATTATATTTTATTTATTTATATAAAAGTAGTGAGTTATATATATATATATATATATATATATATATATATATATATATGAGAATTAGATTAACAATTTGTCACCCAAAAAAACCTCCGAGAATTAGATTAACAATCTGTCACCCCAAAAAAACCTCCACATTGGAATTACAAATTCATTTTTCGATTTTAGAATGTTTAGAAACGTTTGCAAATGAAGTAGTATGAATGCTAAGTAAAAGATATTGAATTTAATGATCAAAAGTAGAACTTCATGTAAATTGAAAAATAAACATAAAAAATAATATATCATAAATAATTATTAAGAAATGTTCAGTTAGATTATAATCCCACCGTAAAAAAAAAAAAAAAAAAAAAAAAAAAAAAAAAAAAAAAAAAAAAAAAAAAAAAAAAAAAAAAAAAATCTACAGTAACCATTAAATTATCATTTAATGATTAAAATTTATTTATAAATAATATTAAATAGTACCAAAATAATATTATATAATATCAAAACAATATTATATAGTGATGTAAAGTAATTATAAACAATAAATTTATATAATGTTTATATAAATAATAACCTATCTAGATTATTAGTATTAATTTTTCACATGGTTTTGAAGAAAAGCTGATTCTCTCAACATGCAAGCATGACATGCAATCCATGGCAACCCCTCAAAAATGTGCCACGTGGCACAAGAACTGCCCCATCATCATGTGCACGCCATCACCTTCCCTTCATTAGATCCAACAACACCGACACCAAAAGTCTTCCCTCATTTCCCACCAATTTAATTCCGTCCCTTTTCCCACATTAAATATCTCATTTTCAATATTTTAAAAAAAACTCACTATTATCACAAATCAAAGTACAAAAAAAAAAAAAAAAAAAAGCTTAAACAATTAAAAAAAAAAAAAAAAGGCAAAAACGGGAAGATAACCATCATCTCTCGTTGTTTTCTTAGTTTTTTTTTCTTGATTTTTTTTTTACATGAGATAAGGATTATTTAAGTAAATATGGAATTTATCTAGACCGTCCATTTCCAGATCTTGATGCGAATCTTGACCTTACAGCTGGCGTCCGGAGAGTCAGCAGCGGAGGAAGGCTTGCCCTTGCTCTTGGGCACCGCCACGTTGATCCCCGTGCAAGAGACTTGGATCCCGATCTTCTTCGTTTTCAGGCTTCCGATCTTCACTCCGGCCTTGGTTTCCAGATCGATCTCCAGCGGAATCGTCGTCTTCTTCTTCAGATCTGAGGCTGTGGAGGAGTCCAAGCTTTGGGAGGAGCTCGTGAGGGCGGTTTTCAAGATAGTGGTGTTTTTGGTGTCGTGGGTGAACGCCGGGAAGGAGCCGTCGCCGATGTCTATACCGGAGGATGAGGCAGCGATGGTGATGGGATCGTAGAGGAAGACGAGCTTGCGGTTAGGGTTTCGGGCGGTGACGGAAAGGTCAATCCGGGAGTTGAGATGGTTTGAGGTGAGGTTGAGGGTTGAGAGGCGGAGCGAGGAGACGGAGAAGGTGGGGCGGTGAGGACGGTAGAGCACGTAGAACACGCCGCCGGCTATGGCGGCGAGGAGAATTAGAGCAACGATGACTAGCATCAGCCAGAGAAAACAAGCGCAGCAGCATCCACGGCGAGACCTTCGGCGTCTCTGCTTCGATAGCGGTTGCGGACGGTACGCCGGGCGGGTGGCGCCGTACATCTGGGCTTTGGTTGCGGGGAAGGATGGTGGTCCTCCGGCGGCGGCAGCGCCGTTGGCGGCTGGCGGTGGTGGATGGGGGTTCGGCTTCGCCGACGGGTAGACGCGGTCCGTCATTGAGGTACTACTGCTTTTCCTTCGTTTCCTCTTTCCCTAATTGTTCCTCTTGTTGAAATTAGGGTTAGGGTTAGGGTTTGATGTATAGAGAGAGAGAGAGAGAGAGAGAGAGAGGTTGGAGAGGAAAGCAATGGTTCACCAACGGAGATGTTCTCTCTTGACCTAATTCTTAGTATATCTTTCTCTATTTGTGCATCTCTTTCTCTCTCTCTTATATGGGAAAGAAGAAACAAAGAGGGAAAACGAGGACTGTGTGGACCGTGCTGCGGCGGTGTATAGCTTTCTTACATTCACCGCGTTTTAGTGACACTGTTACTAATGGTTATAGATAAGGCTTTGAGATTTGGGGAATTGATGACGAAGATGGTGAACTCCAGTTTTTTTTTTTTTGTCACATGAAGAACTGACCGTCCGAAAGTCTTGTTAGTCAATTAAAATTGTGTATAAGTGTTGGTGGAGCAAATGGGGGTGGGATCTGCGCTCATATAGATGCTAGGACTATCCGCACACAACTACCACACACAACTACCGCTCACATTTTTCAGAAATGTGCCCTCACCCGAAAATCAAATTCGCACCACTCGATGTAGAGCTATATCGGGGACCCGAATACGAATAGACCATTTGATAGTTGGCTGATAACCTCTAGTTAGTCTAGTGATATATTATATCAAGTTGTGGATGGGTAAAACGCAGTATAATACTGTAGTAATATTTTTTTAATGCATTATTTCGAGTCTAGATATTGTTTATTAAGGTATAGATGGGTCTTCCATAGCTGGTGATTTATTCTTTTTTCTCTTTTAAGATTACATCTCAGGGGTTTTAAGTCATTTATAACACATCAGAAGTCGTTAAGTGGTTTTAAGTCATTTATAACACATCAGAAGTCGTTAAGTCATTGTAAGTGGTGCATGCTGTATTTTATATCTGTTTATTCTTATAAGTGATACATGCAGCATCTATGTATTTATTAGTCCTTCGATAATACTTGTAATGTTTTTGTAAAATTAAAAAAAAAATGATGATGATGTGATTGGATTAGATGAATGGAAAAAATTAATTCTGGGATTAATGCTTAATGGTGAATATCAAGGATGAGAATTAGGAATCGGGTAGATTAGTGGAAGTGTGGAACATGTGGCTGAGGATCATGTCCTTTGTCATTTATTAGGCAATGAAGATTAATTATTGAAATTTAATATTTTTTTTTTATAATTTTTGGGGATGTGTTATAGATTAATTATATTGGTTAGACTCACCTAACTAGTTACGGTCTTTAATAAACCTGCATTATTGAATGTGTAATTTTCAAAGGCTTTAATCATACTACATGTGATGTTAGATATGCCTAGGAGCTTATAGACTTACAATAAAAAATTGCTTGTATGTATACCCTATACAAGTGTGTGATTGCAAACGTATCTTTTTCAGACTTACTTTGATTATACGGCTAGATATTAATTTAAAAATTTTATGTAAAGACATAAGTGTGAAGGGGGAGTTTATAGTTTTTTTATAAAAATAATAATTTTTTGTAATGAGAAGAAAAAATATTACCAAATAATTACTCTTTTTTTTTTCTCTAGTGGTATGCACGCATTGAAACGTCAATATTAAATTAAATGAATGTTATTATGCATATATAAACCTAGGCCTTTTATGCCAATTGGTGAGCCAGAACATAGTTGTTGATTATTGGAGATAGTTGAATATTATACAACTTGTTTTAGTGGTTCCAATCCTTTTCTTATTAAATATCAGAAAAGTAAGAGATGTGGCACTTGGTTTTTGTAGTCTTCTTACAGAAAACATATGAAGAGGAAGCCAGCTTGGCAAATGAAATTAAATTATTTTAATGACACCAAACACACATATATATACCTACTTCTGCAATATTGGTGCTATATATAACTTTGTTTGTGCTCTCTATTATTTTTATTTATTTATTTATTTTTATATATGATGTCAAAGTTTACTATGCATGCAATGTAAACACTATTTCATTAGAATTAATCAAAGCATGTGTTGATGACCACTAACTACCTTTAGTAAAGAAGAATCCACTTTCAAACTGTGACACTACTTTGAAGTTTAGATGAGCATCAATTCAGTAATCAGAAGGCATCTTACCTTTAACAACACTCAAGTTTGGAATATAACATGTCAACAATGCAGTATTCTTTTTGTTTTGGTGGGCCTATTGAGTGAGAACTATTTTGGTTGATGTACCAAAACTGTAAACATAGAGGATTGTTTAGGATAATATTCTCATGTTCTATCTGAAACCATACATAGATGGAATTACTTATACTTGGTTGATCTACCAAACATTATAAACATAGAGAATTACTCATGTTCTACCTGAAACACATGAATTACATGAAAGTTATAAAAGTAGGTGACAATGAAGAAGGGCACTCACTTTTGTAGTGACCGACAATATGCATGCCACTGTTTAAAGTGAAGGGGGTAAAAGTCTTATGATCCTATTAATTGGCCATGCATTGCCAGCCATCTGATGTACAACCATGCACTATCTCCATTGATTTCTATGGTTCAGTACTTTTGCTAATTAATCCATAGGTTAATTCAGACATTTTGTTTTTAAGTTGCCACTCCTAATCCAAGTGGTCATTGTTGTTTACATGGAATTTTTTTTTTTTGTTATTTTATTTATTATATTGTTTTTGTTCATCATGAATGCATTTGTGGATAATTTATCAGCATCAGCAACTGACATGAGTATGAACTAACATTTTCTTGTTTGTTGGATGATGTTAGTCACTGTCAGAAAAATAGAAAGAGATTATTAAATGAACAAAACTTTTCAATTGTTGAAGCACTAAAAAGCACAGTTTATTATTTGTTATTTAATTGCAGGACCTAATTTGTTAAATTAATTTATAGGTTGAACAACCCCTCTTAAATTCTTAATATAAAATAAGCACTCTTTTTTCTTTTTAAAATTTGGCTGAAACTAAGATGTCAAGCTGCCATGTCCTACTTTCATTTGAGACTTTGTCTTTTTATTCTAAAATATCATATTCTCAAGATGTCATTTCCGCCATGCCAGTTCACTACAAGCTGTGTGTTTTCTTACCTTGAAAGAGATCTCTCCCGTTATTGGTTTTTTAAATTATATTTTTGCATTTATATATCAATTGTCTGAATTATTAGACATGTTTTAAAAAAAAAAAAAATGAATAAACCACAAATATTATTACAACAAACACATACTGGGATACAAACAACAAAAACCAAAGTACAAAAGTTCACTATAGGTAGAAACTATAGAAGTACAGAAAGCGAAAAAAAAAAAACAATCAAAACGAGCATAAAGAAAAAACAAACCAAACCCTGAACTAAAAAAAGGACTACGCACATAGACAAAAGGGTAAAAGAAAAAGAAAATAACTAGTCAACAGTCTGGTTTGGGTCCTGAGTTTTTTTATCACGCTCATCGCCTGTGGGTGTGCTAGTGAAATTGATAGACTTTCTCACCGTCTCAGTTGCTTGCTCTAGCTTCTGTTAAATTCATATTTTTATTATGTTTTAAAATTCATATTGTATGTTAAATTCACCAGGTAAAAAGCATGCATTAGTTTCTTAATAATATAAGAAGAAGAAGAAGAATAAAAAAAGAAAAGAGCAGCAGAAGGTAGTTATCATGTTGGCACACCGACGCTGTCATGCGACGGGGAAACACTGTGTGTCGGCACACAGCTCATGTTGTAAGTCTCGTGATCTCATAATCTATTTTGTTACCTTTTTGTCTTCTTTTTTCTCCCGGCGTTTAAGTTATTTATGTTATTCAATCTTGTTATTTATTTACTTGATTATTTTACTATGTGCGGATGTTTTCCCCCCCTGGTAACCCAGCTAGATGACAATGTTTTTTTATTTCAATTCTAGTTGTTCATTTATTTTCTCTTTAAATCATGTCAAGATGGGCTGCACTATGCTAATAGATTGCACTATGCTTCATGTCCTAAAGCCCATATTCATTTTCTTGCTATGGTTCATAGAATAGGCCAGTGGCTACATCTCTTATTTAAGGCCATGTGGCCCATACAAGTCCACAAGTTATATTCACATGTATTGTGTATATATATAATGGTATTTATTGTTAATATTATAGGATGTCTTGATATCTTACAGAGGTCATTTGGTTCATGGTAATATGAAAACATAATCAAGAATTAGGTGGTAATCTGAACATATTACTATGTTAGTACTGGATTAGTGTAATGTTAATGGTAATATGAGATAACAAACAATAAAAATTACCAAATAAATTGGTAATGATATTATCATTAAAATAGGTGTTCATCCAAATTACTAGGTCGGTGGTAATCCGACGTGATTTTTTTTTTTTTTTTTCTCAACCTTTTAATCTAATTCTTTTCTCTTTTCTTCAAAATTTCAAAAAATACAAAGGTATTTTGGGAATATCTTAAAAATTAATATTTTGTATTATCATTAATTATTTTTCATGTGAAAATTTTATTTATTTTAATTTTAAATTTGTATAAAACTTTAAATACAAGGGTGTTTTGGCAAACTATGCCAAAATTAATTTTTGGTATTATAATTAAATTATTTTTATCTAAAATTTTATTTTATTTTAAATTTAAATTTTCTCAAAATTTTAACTACAAAGATATTTTGGAAAATTTAGAGCATTACTAAGTTGATTACTATAATCAACTAAGCATGATAATGAAAAATTACCCGTAATACAAGTTCTCAATTAAATATAATTATTATAAATTACCATAACATTTTTGGGCATATAACATTTTTAATCTTATTATCATGGTAATATATTATTACTGTGAACTAAATGACCCTATATTGTTATTTCATTTGATTTAGTTGGTAGTTGAAGGTTGATCCTATTATCATGTCATGTCATTTGCTCACTCTCATGGTGTGAAATGGTATAGGAGACTGATTTATTTAGTTAGAAAATAGACACGTATTGATTAATTAAATTATTCTCTCAATTTACAGTAAAATTTTTTTATATGAGTTTAAAATTTCCCTAAAGTCTATTGATTAGTTATAATCCATTTTAATGGTACCAATGAGTCAATGATACATTTGATAGCAACATGCTCAAGTCCCTGTAAATTTGTTTTTTAAATACTTTAAGTATCGTTTTCCAAAGTATGCTTTAACAATCTCTATTATACTTTTAATTTAAAATATCATGAATTTTAAAAAATATAAATATATGGACCATGAAAGTGTTTTTTTTTTTTTTTTTTTTTGTGTGAATAAATAAAAAATTTTGAAGTGACATATGTAAAGAACCAATGATATTGTAGAAGTCCCTCAGAGCACCGTGTGGATTAGTGTGGACAGTGAGATAGTTATCTGAAAATTAATAAAGATAAGAAAGAGATGGCTTCATATCAAAGTGTGTATCTTGGTTTTGGTGCAATAAACACTAAAGCAATTCCACTAATCTTCAATTATTTTCACCAATCAAAATCATCATCATTAATTAAAAAAGAAGCAATATGATAGGGTTAACACTTATTTTTTATTCTTAACAAGTTGACTTTTAGTCAATTACGTAAAAAAGATGATGTTTATGATGGCAACTATCTTTTCTTTCTTTTATGCTGATTAAATAGATGGCATGTAGTGTTCAGCTGCTTCTGAACCCAAACATTCTTGGCCTTTGAATAACAACAAGAACTAGGGCTTTATTATTATTATTATTATGAACCCGGATATAATTATTAGAAGAAAAAACCAATTGTTTGGTCTATTAATACCGAGTTTCTTACGTAGAGTTCTCAGGAGGGGTTTCGAGATCAAAACCTATGTAAAATAAAGGCAATATATTATTAAGCTTGTGAGTGCGCTTCACATCTGTTTCTGTCCCTGTTGGCTAGTGTAAAAAAAAAAAAACTATTAAATGAAAAAATTATGCCATAAAAAATTCAACTCAAATAGTTACTTTTTTAAATATAGATGAGATTTTTTTTTCGCTTAGTCTTTGTCAAATATCAGTAGTAGACCTTGTTTACTCATCAAGTGAGATTACTATTGTTTTTAATAGTTCTTTCGAAAGTAGCTCTTTCTTCAATTGTTTTAACCCTAAAAAAACTTATTCAAGTTATTATTTCCTCAATGCGGTATCACCAAACCTCGTCATTTAGCTGCTATATCATTGTATGTCTTGTTATTTTGAATCTCTAATCAGACAAGTTGTCAAAAAATGCCAATTTTTTATTTCGATTTTAACATTTATTATTATTTATTATTATTATTATTGCATGTAGGTGTATTTGGTTCGCATAACGGGAATGGGGGTAATGGGTTTAAAAATAGTGAAAGTAATGAAAATAGAAATTAAGTAATAGGAATGGTAATGAAAACTATGTTTGGTTTGAGAGATAAATTATTGAGAATAGGAAAAAATGAGCAAATGAAATATGATAAAATTATTTATATTATACCGTTGCAGTTAAAAATTAATATTCATATAAAAAAAATAGTGATTTTTATGTATAATGATTTTTATAATTACTATATTTTTTATTAATAAGCTATTTTAAATATCATTATTAATTTTAATTTATATAATTGAATATTAAAAAATAAAGATCTTAATTTAATAATTCAGTATTTAATTAATGTGTATTAAATAAATAATTTTTTATTTGTGAAATATTCCAGTATTATTTTTATTTTAATTGCTATAATTAAATTATTAAATATTTTATTTTAATATTTACTTTATTTTAATCGTTTTTAATTAGCTATGTAAATTATATAATATATAATATATTAGATATTTTTTAATATATTTTATTATAAAATATTTATATAATATAAAGGAGATAAAAATAAAGAAAAAAGGAAATAGATAAAAATACTATTAAAAAAAGAGGGGAGGATAAATGTAATTTCGAAGGATAATGGTCATTACCCTGTATGGGGTAAGTCATTATCCTTGGAAGGGTAATGGTTACTCATGATGAATATCCAAACATTAGTATCCATCACTATATATAATGGTTCCCCATTGAAGGGATTAAGTGCACCCATCCAAACATAACAGTAATGTTATGTAATGACATTTTGTAGATGTCAAACAATTTTATAACGATAATATGAACATGCAAGCTTTTATTGAGTCCAATGACAACCAATATATAGTCTAGTGGAAGTCATCATAAATAATGGATAAGTGATATAATATTGATTTTTTTTCACCATACTACTTTACAATATTGTGAAATATAGAGGGTATTTATCACTATAGAGTTGTAGTTATTGTTATATTATTTTGGATGTATACAATAATTACATATTTTTTTATACCTCTTTGTGTGACGGTATTTATCATCCTTTGTGAAAAAAATAGTATTTTATTTTTTTCCCAGCTCAAAAATTAAAGACTTCATTCAATTATTTATTTATGCTTATTATTATAAAAAAAAAAAAAAACTACTATAAAGGTATTAGCATCTTTTGTCTTGAGCACAAAGTGGAATATTAGCTTGAGACGAGTCAGCTTTGTTTCCATCATCTTTTTTTGGTACTTAAGTTGCTATCAACCTTACCTTTTTCTTTTCTTTTCTTTTTTTTTTTTTACTTTTTATTTTCTTTCTTGTTCCCTTGCTTTCTTCGGAGTATCTTAAAATTCAATGTACTTCATCCACTTCTTTCATCTCATGCCAACCAACTATTCAAGCCACCACAAATCTTATTGTTATCCATTTTTTGTTTTTGTGTTTTTTAGGGGATTGATTTCATGTATCTTATTTAATATATATTAATTATTACAAAATGGGACCAAAGTTTCATCCTTAGTGTTTTGATTTATTTAATCTATTATAACAGTTACTTGTCTCAAGTCAAGTTTGAGTGCTCCATTTTGAATAAATAAAAATAATTATATTTGTGCTCTTTGAGTTTTATTGTTATTATTTTTGTGTTCTTTGTATTATGTGTATTTTTTTATTTAACATAATGTATCCATTTTTAATCCAATATAATTTGAATGGTAACATTTTGTCAACTAACTACCTAAATTTGTTGGTATCTCTTTGAATGGAAAGTAGAGTAAGAAGATGAATTTTTTTTTAATTCAAAAAAATAAGAGTTAAACTTCTCATCCTCTAACCCAACTAATTTAATTATTTTTTTATTATTTCAAATAAAAAATCCTTATTTAAAGTTATATTTATTTATATCCCAAATTTAGTCAGACAGGGTAACAGCTTAATTTTTAAAAAGACCTATATAAAGACCAAGCAAAATTATTAAAGGCCAAACTTTATAAATCTTTTTTTTAATGTAATTTATAAATTATTGTCATTAAAGAAAATGATTAAAAAATAACAATTGCTTGAGTTGAGCATGTGACGGAGTATATATTTATTAAAAAATATTAACCAAGTCATTGACTTAAAATAAATTAATTAATTTAAATGTTCACCAACCTCACCTTCCGAAGATCTAGATCCATGGGTGTTGCTATCGCATGGATTGTGCCTCGAGATTCGTGCTATTGTTAATCCCAATACAAACATCTTTTTGGTTTTTATCTCGTCCTTTTCACTCAAATTTTTTTACATAACTTCATAAATAAAAGCTATTTACTTTCTTTAATTTATTCAATATAACAATTGGTTTAATTTCTAATTTGAAATAATAAAAAAAGAAAAATAAATAAATAATCAGAGGCAATTATTACGAAAGGAAATGATTGGACAAAGATACACACAAAATTATTTATTTGTAAAAAAATTTCAAATTTATTTAATTGATTAATTCCACGTCGTCTTCTGATGTCATAATTTGCCCAATTTATTACGTAATTCCTCTTATAAAATCTAACCACGTCGTTTATCATCACATCTTAATTACTACAAAAACATTACTATCTAATGACAATAAATAACTAGTCAGAGGATGAACACATAGAAAAACACATTTGATATTCGAGGCAAACACCCTAAGTAATAGATCGGTGTCAATCGGCCCAAAGCTCATTTGCACTATCTAATTTTTTTTTTATAAAAAAATAATTATTTTAAAAATTAATTAATAAAAAAAACAGCATTTAATACATGCCCATCCACACCACCATGCCCATCTCACCCTTCATTCCACATCTATGTGCCACGTGTCCATCATCCACCTTATATACCACTCACCCCCTCTTCTTCTTTCATTCACTTCCAAAAAAAAAATAAAAAATAAAAAAAAAGAAAGAAAATGCTGGAACCTTCGATCTGGTTCTCGGTTCACCAGTGGTTCACTCCGACGACCCTCTTCATCGTCCTCAACCTCGTCATCGCCACCATCGCCATCACCTCCAAAGCTCTCCGCTCCGGCGACGACCACCCGGCCGGCGAACCCCGCAAGCTCACCCGCGCCCCTTCCCTCGTCTTCGACCGCATCCGCTCCTTCAATATCAACCTCTACCGCTCTCATGCCCCTCTCGTACCCTCCCTCGACCCCATCCCTCCCTCCCCTTCCCCTTCCCCTTCTTCGCCGCTGGATCCGGTCGCCGATCTCGCCTCCGAGGGATTGGATCATGAGCAACACCACTTCACGCGAAGCCAGTCCGATGCGCGTCCGACGGCGGGGGAGATGCCGGAGAAGCTTGCGCCGAAGATGAAGAAGTCGGCTAGCGTGCAGTCAGCCTTCGCTCATTTCGAAGAGAAGGAGATCGCCCCGCCCCAACTGCCGCCACCAGCAGAGGCGGCGGCGGCGGCGGCGGTGGACGGTGGTGATGGCGAGGAGGAAGGCGGTGAGGTGGACGCGCGGGCGGATGATTTCATTAACCGGTTCCGGCAGCAGCTGAAGCTTCAGAGGTTGGACTCGTTGCTGAGGTACAAAGAGATGCTCAATCGTGGTCGTTAATTAATTAAATAATTAATAAAATAAATAATTTATTTGTTAAATAATTTGCTTTTTAAGTTTCTAGGATAATAAATAAATAAATTAATTAAATAATTAGAATATTCAGTAAGAGCCACTAGTTACTTTGCTACTCTTTTGTTTGTACTCCTGTACAAATTTTGGCTCTCTTTTTTTTTTTAATTTTATTTTGTTGTAGAACTGCCCGGTTTTAATTCTTATTTAGTTATTTTGTTTAAACATATTATGGTTTATTTTTCTCTTGTTTGTGTGCTTTGTTGGTGGCTCTTTTGTAATTATTATTATTATTTAGTGCTATTATATTTAGTGACATTGTATATATATAGAAACATGATTAATTTTTAATGGTTGTTAGTAACGTAGTTAATCACTTTGATAGTGGTGTGATCTTTGTATAAAATATGTAAAAAGTTTCATTATTTTTATTTGCTTTTAAGTAATAATAAATAATTAAAGAAAGACCATGAGATATCATCGAAAGTGCATCTATGGTAGTGTTTTGAAATGGATAAAATATCTAACTTGTAAAGAAATATCTATGATTTTCTTTTTAGTTTTTTCAAAAATCAAAGAAGTGCTCTTACATATATATATAATAACAAGCATAGTGGAAATAACAGACATTTATGAATGTGCACATGAATTATGATAATTTAATAATGTACTCCTTTCGTTTCATATTAATTATTATATTTAAGTTTTATATAAATATTAAAATTATTTTTAAAATTCTTATAATGTAATAAAAAATTTAATAAATTTTTTTTATTTTTATGAAAGTTATTTACTTCTAGGAATGTACATTTTTTTTTTAATGAGAAAAAAGATAAAGCTGAAAAAAAAAAATTATAAAATTTTTAAAGATCACAAATAATTTAAAAACAAAGAAAATTTTTCGATATTAATATGAAATGAAGAGAATACTAAAAATCTATCATAGGAGATGAGTTGAAATAGAAGATAATAAAAATTTATTACGTGCATCAAAATGATAAAACTTTCGTAATGATAAATTCTTAACTTTTATGACTCATCACCTGAACTGTATATTGAGTAAAAATGACACTAGTTGTGCACACAATGAGAGAGATAACAATAGTGATGCTCACACATTTTGTAGTAAGTTATTATTATTATTATTATTATTTAATAAATATTATTATTATTAGTTATGGGTAAGTGATGGGTGGTGGTGAGTTTGGTAGATGGGGAGCCCAGGCTGTCAATGATTTAGCACATGACCAGTAACAGTCAGGAATTCAATGCTTTCGGACCATGTGACCGTCTTTTTCTTTATTATATTTATTTATTTGTTTATTTATTTTAATTATATAAATAATATAAAATTATGAAGCCCAGCTCTGCGGCCGGACAGGGTAAATCTTGCGTTTTTTACTTTCTGCATTGACCGGCTTATTTAATTACCCCTTTTCTCAGATCCCACCACACTCTTCTCTTAATACATTAATAAATAAATACATAAATTACCAAACCATGGTGTCAAATGGGCCGGCCCAGCCAGCATAGGTCCACTGTAGCCCGCTCACTGTGTGTGTCGGGCCGGCACACCCCACCGACTACCAAGATGGGCTCAGCAAGTGACTCGGCCCACTATATTATATTTATATATATTCAAAAACTTTAAAAAATATAAAAAAATAATTAAAAATTTTTACTAAAAAAATTAATAAAATGGAGGAAATCTAGAAACATAAAAGAGGTCTCATTAGTTAAAAAACTGAAATTATACTATAAAAATAATAAAAATAAAACCCTATATGGGGTGTGCCGGCTATGCCGGTCTGACGTGGGCTACAAATCCATAACCCAACACGACAGGGGGGGTCTGTGTTGTGCTTGACCTAAACATAATATTGTAGCATCATGCTTGGGCTAAGCACGACCCATCTCGTGCTTGCTTGACACCTCTACCAAACAACATACAAACATTTATCCAAATATATATATTAACAACAATGATAAGCCAAACCCTATCTGATCCAATGTTGGTTTAAAGTGGAATTTTTATTTAAATTATTATATCTAAATTAATATAAATAAATGATTTCAAATTTAAATTATTTTGTTTAAAAAAAACCTCTAATAGAGATTTATTATTTTTTGTTTGAAAAAGTGAATAAGTTATATCAAACACGTATAAGTATATAGAGTTAATGTTTCAACATATTTATTTTCTTATATATAATGAATTGAGATTTGAATATGTCGGCTTAGTAATAATACAAATACTTTATACAAGAGACCCAATATCAATAAACAAATAGAGATCTATCTTTTAATAGAGTTTTCAATGTTGTTTCTAAATTTTTTCTTTTTATGGCTAATAGGAAAAAAGTAATTATTGTTTATGTCAATATTTTTAATACTTCATTAGGTGCTTTTTACTAGTCCATTTTAATTAAATCACACAGATAAAAAAAAAATGGTTAACATTAGTTGGTAATCTAAAATTTATAAAATTTATATTAACTTTTCAACATTACTTTTATGTAAAAAAACTTTAAAAATATACGTAGTTAAATATAATTATTAAAAGTTGTAGAAATACATTGAATATAAAAAATAAATTTAAAAAAACAATAAGTAATGTTTTATAATTTTTTTAAATGGACAAATAAAAATAATAAAAAAAAATCTCTAAAATAAAACAATTAAAAAAATCGGAAGATTAATATATATACATATTCCAATTTTACAAATTTGAAAAACATGAAACAGAAACAACCAAATGATCAACACACTTATATATTATTATTATTATTATTATTATTATTATTATTATTAATCATTACAATGGGCCCAAAAAAAAACTAAGACAAGACTCCACCCAAGCATGGTCGGACATGTCAACCACTGCTTCTAATTGCAACCGTGTCAAGTACCCAACATCAAAAACCACAATCTCGGGATTAGCACTCTAACCGAAGATCTAAGATAAGAAACGATTCAACGGCTGAGATCATCCAACCACTCCCCTCTAAAATCTCCATAAAATCACCTTCTCTTTCTCTCCTTCTCAGCTTCAATGTTCACTGAAATCACGAAAATGCCACCCACCTCTTCCACCTTCCTCCCTTACTCCAAAGACGACAAGGCCAAGAGGCACAAGCCCTTCGCCGCCGTGCCGCCGCCGCCGCGCATCTCCCTCTCCTTGCTTATCTCCGGCGTGTTCTTCTTTGTCGGTGCCGTCGGGATCGTCTTCGCCATTGTCGTGCTCCTTCGCCCCCCGCGGATTGTGGAGGTTTCGGTGTTCCGGTGTGGGAGAGCTGAGGACACGCTTAGGAACTTCCGGTCGAGATCTAGCGTTGGTGGCGGTGCTGGGTTGGAGGATCGCCCGAAGCTGCTGGGCTTCGTCGGGGTGCAGACGGGGTTTGGATCCGCTGATCGCCGGACTGCGCTTCGGAGAACTTGGTTCCCTTCCGATCCGGAGGCTTTAGCTCGGTACTTATTCTTCTTCTTCAATGCTTTGATTTTGAGTTTTCGAATTAGAGATCTCAGCGAATTTAGTGCGAATTCATGGTAATAAAAGTTTAGATATATGCTAAAGAATGCGCCTTTTTTTTTAAAGAATGTTTTGAATGGAAGCATTTGGGTGATTAATTCCATTTCTGATTAGCATTGATTTGGAGAACCATTTTTTTTTTCTCCGAAATTTTAGTGAGATTGATTTGAGCTAGTGGATTCAATTTCTTTCTGCTATGTTTGGTTGATTATTCATGTCGAGCGAAGTGAAAATTACTTAAATTGTGTTGATTTAACTTGTAATCTTTCAAATATTGAATTTTGGTCTCTGATGATGTCATAGTTGTATCTGTTTATTCATTTGGGATGAATGCATGGAAGATGATTACCTCTCAACAGTAAATTATGTTGCGATTCTAATTTCCTTTAAGTCAATTTTTATGCATTAATGACAAATCTACTTGAACATATGCCATTGTTCAAACTTTAGTACAAGTTGGTTTATGGAAGTGTAAATGCAATCTACCAGGACAAACCACTGGTATTGACTGAGCTGTCGTCAATCTTGACAATCTTAGAGTCTTTCAGCTGTTAATTGCACCACTTGTTTTGCCATCTTCCCTTTAACTTGAAATGATCATTCCTTTGGTCACGCTTATGGGGAACAAGTATCATCGTCTTGGAATGAACTCTTAAAATAGAAAATTTTCTATCTTGCATTTTCTGCAGCTTACTTGTTATCTTACCTAGGTTTCATGCTTTTGTTTTTGCCTTGTCCTGGCTTGCCAAACTTGTAATGAAGTATAATTGGCTGTATGTGTAAGACCACCTTCCTAATGATCATGTACTATATTTTTACACTGATATTGAATGGTTGGCTGGGCCATTTACCAAAATGACAATAGCAACAATTAATATTAATAATAATAGCAACAGTAGCAGAGTAATTATCCACAGCTTAACTTACGAAAAATGAAGGATATTTCTCAGGAGATTTACAACTTGTGGTTTGTCAAAATTGGCACTTCCCTCTATTTGACTTAATGTAATACGTTTATCCTTGTCTTTTTTTTAATGTAAATTATGTACAGTTAGAATGTTTTCTTTCGTGAGCTTTATTTATTTATCTATTTTTCACAGTATGGAGCAGTCTACTGGGTTGGCTTTTAGATTTGTCATTGGACGGACAAAAGATGCCAAGAAAATGGCAGAACTTCGGCGTGAAGAGGCAAAATATCATGATTTCTTGTTCATTGATGCTGAAGAAGAGTACTTAAAATTACCACAGAAAACGTAAGATTAGAGATTATTGATTTTTTTTCTGCCTAATTTAGTTTCTTATGTACGGGATGTGAAAAAACATGTTTTATAGGCTTGCATTTTTCAAAGCGGCATACAGCCTCTTTGATGCAGAGTTTTATGTTAAAGCTGATGATGATATTTATCTACGGCCAGGTAAGACGGGTACGCTATATCTTGTATTCATGTAAATAATTTCTCATCATGAAATTCTTATTCTTTCTATTCCAGATCGACTTACAATTCTTCTAGCCAAGGATCGTGCACATCGTCGCACTTATATTGGTTGTATGAAGAAAGGTCCAGTGGTCACCGATCCGAAGATGAAATGGTAATTAACATTTTAATTCAATTTGATTCCTACAATGTGACTACATACTAGCAACTAGGTTAAATAAAATCTATGAAATTTTTTTTCCTCTAAAATTTTCAGGTACGAGAGTTCAGGTCATTTAATTGGAAATGAGTACTTTCTACATGCATATGGCCCGATATATGCACTGTCTGCTGAGGTTGTGGGAGCTCTTGCTGCTACTAAAAACGATAGGTTGGTCAATAACTTTCTCAAATATTGGGTGTTTATCAAGAATCTTATTTCTCTTCATTACCTTGTTTTTCTACCAAAATTTGGATCGTGTTCATTCAGAAGGGTGGCTTTCTTCATTATCCCTTTTTTCTTCCTAAATTTCTTTTAATATTCATTGAGAAGGGTGGTGGGTTGCTTCAGCAATAAATGCTTCTCTTTCAGAATATACTGCTCTTGATCTTGAGTGGTTCTTCATAGATTTTCTACACGTGATGCCTGGTTGTCTTCTGGCTTCAAATGGCAAGAACTTTCTGTAGCACAGACCCCAAATAAGAAAAATGTTGCTTTTAGTTTTTATCACTCATCAATCTATTAGTTATAAACTAACAAAGAAACTGCCTAACTTGATAGAAGCCATGGATGCCATCAAACTCTCTGTTGTGTAAAGCACATTATTCTAGTATCCTTTAGCTTTGCTACATAGCTTTCGTTATACACATCTCATAATTATCTTCAAGTTAGCATTATTCACTCTCTTCCTGTTATTAATTCATTTATATGGCTAATTATTCTCTATGCATATTTCATTCCTCATCAAAGAGTTGCCAATTATATTGTTTACCCATTTTCCAGTCTGAGAATGTTTAGCAACGAGGATGTTACTATTGGATCCTGGATGCTTTCTATGGATGTCAATCATGAAGATAATAGAGCACTATGTGATCCAAAATGCACATCTACATCAATTGCAGTATGGGATATACCAAAATGTTCAGGTAAACATTATTTAAACTCTGTATGTCAAGTTATAACTACTAACTCAACACGCATTCGATCTTCAAAGAAGGTATTTTTCTGCTTTCATGCACTTGTTCTTTGAACTTAGCAACTAATGAATTCCGGCATTAGATACAGTGTCATTTCCTAAGAGATGAACCTCAAAGCAGTTCATCATGGTGCCACACAAGTCTTGTTATTAAACCTTGTGTGCCATTCATAAGTCTCTTGCATGTTCAATTCATCAATTCGGCATTGTTTTGATTTTGTAAGTTGTTTATAATCTTCAGGTTTGTGCAACCCTGCCGAAAAGATGAAGGAGCTACATAAGACCGGCATGTGCTCGAAAAGTCCTACACTCCCGCCCGACGATGATCGATAGTATAAAATACCAAAGTTTCAAGCTTCTTGACTAATATTAAAGCTCAATGGTATCTTCAAAGTTCAAAGACATATACATATATATACACACACAGGCTCATCTCATTTTCTATTGTCATTCCTCCATCCAAATCATGTTGTATATTAGACCCCACATACCTAAAAATCAAATGCAAATTTGCTATATTTTCTTTTTTTCTTTAAAATAAAATTAAAGCTCTTGTTTTAAAATAGATTAATATTGTTGAAAATTTAAAGATGATGAAAAGGAAAACTTGAAAATAATCACACAAACACAAGAGATTTAATAAGGTTTAACAGAGTATGCCTACATTCTCGGGAGCGAAGTAGCTGTCAATTCTTTTTCTCTTGTTAGAATTGAATTAGACTCTTGTTAGAATTGAATTAGAGTTACATATTACATGAATATATATGTACTTTATTCTGTATAAATTATCAAAATACCTCTACATCATACTGTTCATTTTATATATGAGTTATATACAACCATATATAATTTTTAATGTGTTTTTATGAAATTCATTACTGCAGATACTGGAAACTACTGGAAGTCTGGGGATGTGAGACCAATTAATGCATAATTATAAAAAAAAAAACAACAACAACAACAAAGTACTTGCAAGTTGCACCTCCATAATCTTGGTCCCATTCTTGGTTGCCTCTTTATTTATTTATATACGGACAAAATATTATATTTAAATATATCATTAATAATAATTTATGTTTATCTGAGTAATCAGTGTGCTGATAATTGCAAATTTTCAAGGTTATTTATACCAAAAAAAAAAAAGAAAGCTCCTGTTTTCTTATGATCAAAATTGTCCTTTTCTTTATCCCAATTCCAAAGTATCAAATTCGATGTTGATTTATTGTTTTGTTTTATTTCCAAGTGCCCATTCTCAATAATATCTTTGCCAAGGAGCATCCAATGCCAATACGCCAAACATTAATATTATATATATATATATATAAACAAACTCAAAGGGTTTGCATGCAATTAGTGATATTACACGTAGAATTATAAGGATTTAGAGAGGTTTAGATGAAAAAAAAAGTACTAGTATTCCTTATTAATTATTTAATTAAATATTTAAAAAAGCAAAAGTTAATACAATTTATTACTTCCAAAATAATGTCATTCCTCCCAATTTTGAACGGAATACATATGTCTCTACCGTACTAGTATTTATTCTCCACACACGTCATTCTAATTCTAACAGTTGTATATTTAAATATAGGTATCAACTAATATTAACAATAATTCTCATTCTAATCAATCTCTCTCTCTCTCTCTCTCTCTCTCTCTCTCTATATATATATATATATATATATATATAAACAAACTCAAAAGGGTTGGCATGCAATTAGTGATATTACACATAGAATCATGAGGATTTAGAGTGGTTTAGATGAAAAGAAAGAAAGTAAAGCCAAAGTGGACAAGTCCACCCCTCACATGCACACCTACCATTATCCAAATTAAAATGACCCATGGAGAGAATGGGGGGCAACTTGCTTTACTTAATTAAACTATTAATTTATATATTATCATATTAAAAAATGCTCATCAACTTTATGTTTTCAACGTTTGAACTCTTTAATTAAATTGCTCTTAATTAAGTTCAACATCTTATTATTATGTTATTGAAGTTTGAACACTCCATACACAAAATACCACATCACCGTTCGTTCTTCCATTATTTATGAAAATGTCGGTATAAAAACTTAATATTATTTGGAATGTACTTTTAGTGTCCTTTATCACTTTCTTAAAAAAATACAACGGGTCTTTTGGAGCACTAGAAGCTGGGGAGTTGACTCAAAAAGCCGAGTGAAGGACAGGAAAAATGTCTTATATATGCTTAAGTCTTTTCTAATGGGTGTCCGTGTAGTTATATATACAAAAATTTTAACTCAAAATCATTCATTTAGGTAATATAAAACTCTGGTGCTTGGATCAATATTTATAAATTTAATATATATATATATATATGTGTGTGTGTGTGTCTCTGTGTGTGTGTGTGATGAGGGAGTTGCATGATTAACAAGTTAATGTGGGGAAGATATTAATGTATGAAAGATATGAGTTTGGGATAAGATGATTGTGTGATGCATTGACATTATGTTGATTAAAATTTGAAGACAAAGAGAACATGTTATAATTTGAATGGTTGATCTCTGGCCCATTGGAAGACAGGTGTCGTTGAAACAACTTAAAATTAAATACTAATACTAATTAATAAAGTCTTGATGATGCCATTAGGAAACACAAGCATACTTTGATTATAGTTTAAGACTTTGAGTTACTGTCATAATTAATTATTTATTATACATTTTTTTAAAAGTCCAATTTGAATTTCAATTACCTCTCCAACATCTAAGTTTTGTTTTTGGTATTCATAAAAAAAAAAAG